>CM040183.1:87421882-87426882 GCA_022606455.1 Callitettix versicolor | reverse complement strand
AAAGATAAGGCATTATCATACGGTAATTAAATCAGAAGCCTTATATGCAGCTGAAACATTATCTCTCACAACCCAGGGCCCACTTGAAAGGCTGGAGATCAAAGAAAGAAAGATATTACGAAAATATTAGGCCCCAAATTCCGTAACAACCAATTACTCCACATCAGTAATGAAACTCTTTACCAAAAAACTGAAACACTATCAGACACAATGAGAAAAAGGAGAATTGTTTTTTATGGACACATCCTCCGAATGGACAAAAATAGACTAACCAAAAAAATATTTGACTACTTTCGCAATAGAAGAGCCAAACCACTTTGGTTTAGAAAATCAGAGAAAGACATAATAGAACTACACTGACACTATGCTCATGGACAGAACAGCCAAAACAATAACCAAGGACAAGAAGCAACGGTCCCAAGGCAAAGTCAAATCCAAGCGAACGATCCAAATGTCTGACGAAGAAAGAAAAGCAAGATCACAACGTATGAAGCAATACTGGGCTACAAGGAAGGCACAGAACATTAAAAAGTGATTGATTTAGTATACCCCAAATAAAGAAGAAGAAAACAAGCACAATAAATGGAAGTTAAGTTTTTGTTTTATTATTAATAACTATATAGCGCCTACCATGTCAATCAGGATAATACTTTGTAATGGGTGATGGTGAAGTCCTCAGCAGTTTTTGATGCAGTAGTACTTTGGTTCAATGGCAGCAGCAACCCAGTTTTGAAGGAAACCATTGTAGTGATTTTATTTCATTCAATAACTAGCAAAGTATTTAGTTTTTTCTTTTTATAATCCATTAATTCATGGATTAATTTATAATTTTTATTAATCCATTTAGTTTTCTTCACTTGGTTGGGAATGTTATAAATACAGAGCTCCAACTGCATGGATCCTCAAAATCCCCCCCAGGTTCTACATTTTGTTTCTGTTCTGTTGGGCGTTTTCGTCTCTGCCAGGTTCTTAGGTCGTTTTTTTTGACTTAGCAACCTAGGTTCGTCACTTTTATGAGTGAGTTCGCAGTCCGGAATGTAACGACGTACGAGACGCGTGTGTAGCTTGGCCAAGCCGAATATCATGATGAATATTTTAAACGTTTAATTGTGCCCAGTGTTTGTGATGTATATTTTAATGTTTTGTTTGACTTTGTTATGACCTCGACAGAGGGATTTAACATTTAGTATGGCCTGAAGATGAAACTATAGAGTTTCAAAACCACGGTTGCCTTTATGAGGTGAGTTGATAGACCACTGACGGGAAGGTCATAATCCTAATCATTTATGAGTTTGTTCAACTCAACCATTCAGCACTTGGTTTGTGTTTTTGTTCGTTTGTTACAAAGTTTTTGCCAAGCACATTGACTGACTGTTTTTAAATTTGCTACAGAGTCCATCGTATAAAGTCTAAATAATGTATGTATATGATTTTTTTCATATTCCTTTCCGTTTCAAGATAACAATTCTGATATATAATGACTGTATGCAGTTTGAGCAAAATGCATTGACTTGTTTTGAAATTTGGTACAAAGGTATTTTGTGTAAAACCTGAACGATGTATGTGTACAATTTTTTCCACTTCTTTTTTTTAAGATGGTGGCTGCTGGTTTAACGAGCTTAGTTGTTGGCTGTTTCCTGTACTACTGGCTAAACGGCAAGACCTATCGTAATTCTGTCCACATCATAGAGAAAGAGCATAAAATTTCCAATAAAGTTAATCCAGTAACATTTCCCTTAAATATTACAGTTGTTGGTTAAATTGGTAAAAAAGGTTAAAATGATCTGCCTTCCCTAGCTTCGTCAATTCTACTTTCGTTGACGCGTTTCGGAGAACCTCCATCTTCAAAAACTATATCTATAATCTCTGATATATCTATAGAGTTTTTGTTTATATATATATATAAAACCATATACACACATACATATATATATAACTATATACATATATATATATATATATATATATATATATATATATATATATAATTATTATTATTATTATTGGCGCATAGACCCTGTTGGATCACGCAAAGCACTCCGACTCATGTCTTGTTCCTTCTAATCCTCCACACCTCCCTCATCCTGTCCCCATTGATCCTCTTCCGCTCCTCCGTCCATTTTACCCCTGCTCTCTTTGGGATTTCATTCTCTGGGACCTTCCAACCGAGCATCTTTATCCTCTATGCGTTCCTGTCTTCAACGTCTGTTGAGTCTATTCCTGCGTCATGTAGGTCTATTCTGACTTGTGCGATCCACGACGTTGTTGATTTGACACCTTGTATATACTTAAGGATTCTGTTGGCAAGTCTCGTTGTTGGGAGTCTACTGATGTGTCCATAGAACCAAAGCATCTTTCTTCTGATATCTGCTGCCAGGTTCGATATCTTCTCTGTGGTCTTCCGGGAGTGCAACCTGTATCCATCTTCTGTTAATCTCGGACCAAGGATCTTCCTCAAGATTTTGCGTTCCTCCTTATATATATATATATATATATATATATATATATATATATATATATAAACTATATCTATAGTTAGAGTATAGATATAGTTTTTGAAGAAGGAAGTTCTCCGAAACGCGTCAACGAAAGTAGAATTGACGAAGCTAGAGAAGGCAGATCATTATACTGAACACAGTGATAATAATCCTAGCAGAGAAGAAGAAGAATATAAAAAGAAGCCTACTGTTCTTTAAACTACTAGTATATGCGTTTTGTAAGTTTGGGTGTCAGTGATCCACATTCCAGCAGCTACAGCTTTCAAAAACATAACTTTTATAAAAATATTTATAGTTTAATTCGTAAATTTTAAGTTCAAAAACCATTTGAAATAACATTAATAGTTTTATTTTAAAAAGAACAGAGTTAATAGAAGTTGTGCGAAACACTTACTTGGAGAAATAACAATCTGCACCAAGGTCCTCGGAAGGTTTTGTTGAAGTAAGTTCAAAGTCTTAATGAGATTTCGCCGATGTCTTTCTGGTGCTTTCCTGGTGTCCACATAGCAAACGTCTATGCAGAAATCATTTGAACCCATCATAAGAGTAATCAGCTAGATATGATCACAAATAAATATTATTGTAAAATATAAAATTATCTGAATTTTTTTTATACAATTATAATTTTTTTGAGGATTTAAGTAATAAGTATGAACAAAGAGTCTCTATAAATGATTAGCAATGGTTAATTGTAGGACTAACATTATTTTTGATAAAACTAATGACAATAAGAAAGTTACAACTTTGGATTGTTGTACAGGGTGTTCTGAAACTAAGTAGGACTGCTTTGTATGACTGTTATAAAGCTTTAGTGTGATTTTTACTAATAATTAATTAATGAGATCAAGGGGTAATGGAAAGGATAAAGCTTACTGTATTAACTTATACGTTTTTAAAAAGATTATGTTTTCAACAAATAAATGTAGATCAAAAATATTTTGTTTTCCATTTGTTAACAATTTTGTTTTCTTACAACAAAACTTAAAATATTTGAAATTAGAAAAACTGAGTTCAAATTTGATGTAATTTTTTACAATGTATTTGTTATCTTTTACCAAACTACAAAAAACCAGAATATTTTCTCGTATATTTTCAAAATTGAGGCTGTTTAAAATTTTTTAAGTTAAAGTACTTAAAAATGGTTGGTTTTACAAAAACATTTTCCAGAGAGATAATAAATGCGCAGTTCAAAGATGAATTCAAAAACTGTAATTGTTACTACGTGATTCTTTTTATATTCTTCTTCTTCTCTGCTAGGATTATTATCACTATGTTCAGTATAATGATCTGCCTTCCCTAGCTTCGTCAATTCTACTTTCGTTGACGCGTTTCGGAGAACAAAAACTATAGATGTGTAGATATAGATATAGTTTTTGAAGATGGAGGTTCTCCGAAACGCGTCAACGAAAGTAGAATTGACGAAGCTAGGGAAGGCAGATCATTATACTGAACATAGTACTAGGTGATCCTTTTTTTAAGGCCTCAATGGAACACATTTAGTCAATTTTGGTTCTTTTGGGCTTTCAACTTTGGTTCTTTTAGGTTTTTGAGATTCTCCCAATACTTTTTCAGTCTTATATATCTCTGTAGTCTAACTTCCTCCGAGTAAAAGGCAACTTTTTGTTCCTTCTTTAAATTTTAATCTAGTGTTTTTATTCCTAAGGATTGGTTTTTCCCTTCCTTCTTTCAGACGTTCCTCCGTTATCCAACTAGGTGATTCTTTATTTTATTAAAGTTATTATTTTATTTAATATCATTGATCAATTTTTTTAAAGTAGGTAATGCCAGCTTCTTATATTTTATAAAAGAAATATCATCGTAGTAGTGTTCAGTGCCGGTCTTTGGGGGGGGGGGGGTGAAGTCGGGCAGCGCTCGAGGGCACTAGCTCAGTTTATTATCCAGGTTTTTAAAGTTATCAATAATACTAGTTATCTAATACTCTTCTCTCTTTATTTGTTTCACCCAACTTTGGGGTACACTAAATCAATCACTTTTTAATGTTCTGTGCCTTCCTCGTAGCCCAGTATTGCTTCATTCGCTGTGGTCTTGCTTTTCTTTCTTCGTCAGAGATTTGGATCGTTCGCTTGGATTTGACTTTGCCTTGGAACCGTTGCTTCTTGTCCTTGGTTATATCTAATATTATTTGTTAATAAATATATTTAAATAAATGTTTTTTTTACATTAATAATCATTATCATTATAAACAATAAATGATTTTCAAATTTATTTCTAAAGTATATGTGTACCCATTTTTACTAGATATCTTAAAAACGCGTCCCTTAAATAGGTGCCACAGTAAATTTTGCCCGACATGTCCAAAAGGCTAAGGCCAGCACTGGAATTGTTTTATAAAAGACTAGCATTACCCGTCGCAGCTTCGCCCACGAAACTTAAACTGTTTCAGTAATGTAATAATTTAAAAACATAAAAAAATATATTAATATAAGCGTGATCATCTAAATTCGTGATTATTTTACAGTGAATATGAAAAAATATTATAAC
>CM040183.1:87411882-87416882 GCA_022606455.1 Callitettix versicolor | reverse complement strand
TCAGCTATGAACTCTAATAATTCTTTACTTTCTATATCGATGATATCATTGTTCCTAAGGCGTAAGACAATTTGCAATTATACGAGGTGTGTTCAGAAAGTAAGAAGAATTTTAATTTTTTGAACAAAATATTTATACATTGATGTTGTCGCTTTCAAAATAGTTCCAATTGGAGATTATGCACTTGTGCCAGCGCTTCTTCCAATCCTCGAAACACTTCTCAAACTCGATCTTTGAGATAGCTTTTAGTTCTTTCAGCGATGCGCTTTTAATGTCATAAACGGCCGTCGCCCTTTAAGGTTCTCTTTATTTTTGGAAAGAGGAAAAAGAGTCACGGAGTCATGACTGGCGAATATGGAGGCTGGGGCATCGTTACAGTACTGTTTTTGGCCAAAAATTCACGAACAAGCAATGAAGTGAGAGCTGGTGCATTATCGTGGTGCAAAAGCCATGAATTGTTTTTCCACAGATCAGGACGTTTTTTCCGGATTGCTTCATGCAAACGGCGTTGAACTTGTAGGTAGTACTCCTCATTGACCGTTTCACCTGGTGGCAGGAATTCATGATGCACTATGCCATTAATATCGAAGAACACAGTGAGCATAACCTTCATGTTCGACCGCACTTGTCAAGCCTTTTTCGGTCTTGGCGAGTCAGAATGCCTCCACTGGGATGATTGGGCTGTTATAATACGTTTCAGTAATTCTGCATCGTCGTCGACTTCATTTATTGACTCCTGAGCAACTTTCATTCGCCGCTGTTTTTATTGAAATTCAACAATTTTGGAACGAATTTTGCTGCCCCGCGTTTCGTACACAAAACACTGGAAACAATATCATGACATGATCCAGTCGATACGCCAACATCATCAGCGACCTGTCTAATTGTGATCGGCGATTGTTCATAACCATTTCGTTCACTTTTTCCACATTTTCATCGGTTGTAGATGTGCTGGGGCGTCCAGGGCGTTCGTCATCTTCAACGTCTTCACGGTCTTCTTGGAAACGCTTATACCACTCGTAAACTCTTGCTTTACTCATATCAGACTCACCATAGGCCTTTGTTAACATTTCACACACTTTGTTACACTTTATTCCATTTTTTACGCAAAATTTGATACAAATTCTTTGATCCATTTCTTTTAACAAACGAAAATCGCCGAGGTCATAAAAACACGTCTAACCTTAGTGGCCGTCACAGACAAAGTCAACAATGGAAACAGCTGAAAGTTTTATCATACCTTAAGGGCATGTATACCAACATAATAAAAAAAATGTTTGACAATCGGACTCTCCAAGCCCGCGAAATTTAAAAATTCTCTTTACTTTCTGAACACACCTCGTAAAGGAAGATTGATGCTATGAGATTTAGATTTGATGTTAAAGGTTATTGTTTTTGTCTCTGGAACTATCGCTAAAGGCTCTATTGTTCAACTAAGCCTCTTAGATTTAATACACTGACTCCCTTAACAAGTTTAAGTAGTCCATTGACTATCTAATTCAAATTCAACTGGAGGTCCTGAAAATGAAACATCCTTTGTCTTCTTTTGGCAAGAGCGTTGCAACCATTTATTATGTGTTCTGCAGTTTCCCTGTCCATAAAAACACACCCCAAATTTAGTTACATCCTGAAGACGGAAGTTGGAACTGTTGGTTCTAAAGCTGTGCGTAGAATACAGTATGGTACCTATAAGTAGAATGCATTAGAATTCTTACCCCGAGTCTAGCTGCACGCTGGAGATAAAAACTGGAGCTGGTCGTTCTTCCGACGACTTCCAGCATGCTATCTCTGATCTTCTCAAACTGTCGCAAACTTAGCGTGAATCTCCAATCGAACAGAAAGCAGTCAGCTGATGTAAGCAAGATGGCGGCCAACAATGTGAATTTGGCGATCTGTGCGAACAACATCTGTAAACAATAATAATATACTTCCTTTAGTTTAAATTTGGAAAACATTGGACTGGCTGAGGAATCGCTAACTTTACTTTGAAATCCGCTTGTGATGTGGAGAAGCCGAAGAGATTGATTGTTACGTATATTGGCGGAATAGGACCAGACAATATGGCGAATTGTGTTTTAAATATAAATGTTGCGACATTTATGTGTAATAAACGTAAATAAAGGTGATTTATTGTATTTAATAGTGTTTTAACTAACCACATGTTCGTTATACTTTTGGGGACTCGGTGGTCAATGTGGCTAAAGCACCCGTCAGTCTGCTGCATCTCTAAACTGCGCACCTTAAGGTTCTTAGTTCTAGCCGCAGTTACTCTCGTTGCCTTTTCTTTACCGTTAATGCTATCTCTCGTTCTCATTAACAAAGAAAAAAATTGTATAAGATAAATGACCTTATGAAAATCAAAAACAATAAGACCCGCTGCTTAAGACAGAGAGAAGGATCATCAGATCGTGTTTAAACAAAAGCTACCGGACAGACGGAACCTGGAGAATAGCCACCAAGGAAACAGTATACAAATATATCGACCCAGTTCTCAGTGTAATGAAAAAACGAAGAATTTCCCACTTCTTTCACATATTAAGAGGTGGACAGAATCCTTAGACAACTGGTAACGAGAAGCATCAACAGGAAAACACAGGGAATATACAAGTCCTCAGAGGCCTCAGTGAAATAGCACCGAAAATGGATGATACAACAGACAAATGTAAAATAACACGCATTCTTAAGACTAATAAATTTAAAGTGGATAAAGCGAAGAGATACAAGAAGGTAGTGATCATAGATGCCGTCAGGAAGTAACGATCTGATCAAATGAGGGATTATTGGAGAGAAAAATTACAGCCCAATGAAGAACTGAAATTTAGATTAAAGTGGTCCCATGAGGCCAAAAAATAAAAATGGCCTTATGAGTTAAAACTAAACAATTTGAATGTAGGCCTAACAGAAATGATTGAAGGTAGACATTGTTTATTTAAAAACTGTGAACCAGCCATACGCTAAGGTCAGGTCTGTTCAGTAAGACATGATAATTAAAAACGGATTTTAGTGATCACTTTTGTTGAATACATTATTTCCGAATGTTTCTTGTAGAACAGGTATTCTTTTTCTTTTTTAACAAAATTTAAAAATATTTATTCATACAACAAATAAAATGAGTCGTAGTTTTGAAATTTTGGCTGCAGAAATCAATTTTCTTTGAAACCGGCTACCAGAAACACGCTACAGTGAACCCAACTATAAATAAGCTACACTCTGTATCACTGACCTTGACAGCTTTTAACAATGAGATTAGGTCTAGGCCTGCATTAACACAAACACTGTAACTTAATTTGTATCTACTGATTTGCTTAAATACGTTATTTGTCGTTGTATTTACGGCTTATGCTAAATCTGGATCTACTTATTTCAAGTAATAGGCTTACCACGTGACCATGTTTACTTACCGCGGTTCATCAGTAAACATTCACGTATTGGATTTTGTTTTTAGAAAATTTAAGGAAACGAATTATTGGAGCGATCATCTAGGCAATTTGATTAGCAAAATTTAATTGGAAAATGAGTTGTAAGATCGGTCACCATGGTAATGTCCAAGTATGGGTCAAATGAACGAGGCTCATGACCTATAGAACCCATTTAATGTGTCGTTACACAATTTTACACAAGATTCCTTCTCTTTTATGAATTCTAAATACGTTTCAGAAGCGCGAAATGCAATTTGAATAAATTACTTTTCGCTTAATGTCTCGTAATTCAGACGGATCTTAAAAGTTGACAAAAAATCTTGAACAAATTTGAAAACTTTTATGCAATGTCTCGTGTAAACGGATCTGGAAAACTTGTCAACATATCTTGAACAAATTTAGATACTCTAACACAATGTCTCTTTATTCAGACGAATTTAGAAAACTTTACAAAAAATCATGAACAAATTTGGATACTTTAATATAATATCTCGTTGTTCAGACGAATTTAGAAAACTATACAACAAATCTTGAACAAATTTGGAACCTTTAATGTAATGTCTCGTTATTCAGACGAATTTAGAAAACTTTACAACAAATCTTGAACAAATTTGGATATTTTAACGTAATGTCTCGTTATTCAGACGAATTTAGAAAACTTTACAACATATCTTGAACAAATTTGGATATTTTAACGTAATGTCTCGTTATTCAGACGAATTTAGAAAACTTTACAACATATCTTGAACAAATTTGGATACTTTAATGTAATGTCTCGTTATTCAGACGAATTTAGAAAACTTTACAACATATCTTGAACAAATTTGGATATTTTAACGTAATGTCTCGTTATTCAGACGAATTTAGAAAACTTTACAACATATCTTGAACAAATTTGGATATTTTAACGTAATGTCTCGTTATTCAGACGAATTTAGAAAACTTTACAACAAATCTTGAACAAATTTGGATACTTTAATGTAATGTCTCGTTATTCAGACGAATTTAGAAAACTTTACAACAAATCTTGAAAAAAATTTGGATATTTTAATGTAATGTCTCGTTATTCAGACGAATATAGAAAACTTTACAAAAAATCATGAACAAATTTGGATACTTTAATATAATATCTCGTTGTTCAGACGAATTTAGAAAACTTTACAACAAACCTTGGACAAATTTGGATATATTAATGTAATGTCTCGTTATTCAGACGAATTTAGAAAACTTTACAACAAATCTTGAACAAATTTGGATTTTTAATGTAATGTCTCGTTATTCAGACGAATATAGAAAACTTTACAACAAATCTTGAACAAATTTGGATACTTTAATGTAATGTCTCGTTTTCAGACGAATTTAGAAAACTTTACAACAAATCATGAACAAATTAGAATACTTTAATATAATGTATCGTTATTCAGACGAATCTAGAAAACTTTACAACAAATCTTGAACATATTTGGATACTTTAATGTAATGTCTCATATTCAAACGAATCTTGAAAATTTGACGTCTCGAAGAAATTGAGATATTTTTAATGAAATTTCTTGTTATTCAGACGAATCTAGAAAACAACAA
>CM040183.1:87399382-87404382 GCA_022606455.1 Callitettix versicolor | reverse complement strand
ACCTTAATTACAGCTGATTGCCAGAACTCCCAATCTTGAACTTACATCAACGTTAAGCCTTGGCTAAAAATAAATTAATAACCGAACCGAGCACTCCAGACCTTGGTTCGGTCCTGACTAGAGGCGCATTAATAATCGAAAACTCCAACACCTTGACCTTAACACTGTTAAATGCAATACTAATTAAAAGATACACTCGCTTAAACAAAAACATCGACTAGATCTTACCGGCGAAATTCTTTGATAAATTAACTATTAGAGTAACTATAGGGGGCCATCATGGTAAAACCCAAACCCGGGACTTCCAAATACCGCCGAAACTAACCTCTAGATCTTTTTTGATGGGTTAAAAATGTATATAAAATAAATTATATTACAATAAATAAATATAATTATTATTTATAAATAATTAAATAACTAATTAATAATTATTAATTATTTATTTATAATTGATTTATTTTATAATTTTATTGTTTACATTTTATATACATATTTATTTTATTTTATTTTTTAAACACAAATATACGTCAAGCAGTTTAGACGAGTTCGTTACCCGGCCATATCCGTTCAAAAGTTTCAAAATGGCCGACAATTTAAAACTTAAAACGTGCCTAAATTTTTTTTGTAAATAAAATTTCTAAATAATTAGAGTAAATAATCTGCGATTTTGTTTAAAATAGAAAATTACAGCCATTTTTAAAATATCTATTTAAAAGTAAAAACCTCAGCCGTGTAGATAAAGGGAAGTGGTTAGTGGAAAATCAATCTGTAGTTCTGCAGTGGTTCTATCTAGGTCGAAATTGGCAGCCTATAATCTGAACCACAATATATGTAGATTTTTTTTTTTAACGTCCAACTATTGTGCACACTTGGGCTAATGCAGACGATGGGATGATTTATAGCGTATGAAAATGCCAAGCCCTGGTCGGGAATCGAACCCGGGTCTTCGGGGTGAAATCCCAGTACGCTATCAACTAGGCCACCGAGGCGGCGCGTGTCTGTAGAATGAGGATGAACTTGTGTTGCTGAAAAGCACTCAGGTGTTTGTTTATAATACTTTACTTTACTTACTTTACTGTACGTATCGCAACAGGTGGTACGATAATATTGTATCTTGCAGGTGTATTCGATTGAACAGGTGGGTGTAATATTTTGAAAACTGCCATGTGTAGCTGCTCGCCGCGCTTTCTGCAGGACCGCGGCAACAATTTTGCATTCAGAAATTAATGTGAAGATTTACAAGACTGATAAAGCGGACATCCGCCATTATAAAAAGCGCGCTCGATATTAGCGGCTAAAGTCCAAGTAATTGCACTATCTGCCGCTACGACGCTGCATGCTGCGAAGACAGGAGGGAAGACGTTTGAAAAAATAAACAGTACTATTGCCTACGCGTATTTAACTGTAGTTCAAAACACTACCGCAAGATATCACCAGCAGCGAGCGCACACATACCTACCAATACGTTTACATCCAGCGGTTACACGTATGTAAAAGAAGCAGGAGCTGAAACAACG
Organism: Callitettix versicolor; assembly: GCA_022606455.1. Lineage (NCBI taxonomy): Eukaryota > Metazoa > Arthropoda > Insecta > Hemiptera > Cercopidae > Callitettix > Callitettix versicolor. The sequence goes on along the minus strand of CM040183.1, from coordinate 87,402,865 downwards.
ACCAAACGATCCAGAAATGAAAACTTTAAGATTAATCACAGAGAAAACGCACTGCAAGACAGGAGAAAAGAAAATCGCAGAACGCAGCAGTCACGCTGAAGTGATAGAAGCGAAATTCGAAAAATAGTTTTCCTTTATCTTATTTTTTTTTTAATTATGATTTGACCATCGTAATCCGCATTGAAATTTGCGTATAGGCATTTTAAACTTTCAAAATAAATTGAAAATCAGAAAATGAACCCTGACCTCCGTCGAAAAAATTTCAAAATTTCAAAGGATTTTGAAATTTTAAAATGTTTTGCAGTGTTTAACGCCGGTTACATACCGATTTTGTAACGTTGAACAAATTTCGCTGGCTAACGATTACGCTATTAGCGTAATCGATATTTGCGCCAATTGCTCGATACAAGATCTCGGGTCTGGGTCGCTCCGGTAGCTCGTTTTTCCAATTGTAATTTGCTAATAACGATATAAAGCAACAAAGAAAAGTCCAAAACTTAAAGTTTGTGAGAACAATAAGAATGGAATGGGGAAACCACGTAGACGCCCGTCTGTAAGATGGGACGACAGGATGTCTTCGTCTCAGGATCAAGAACAAGGCTAATTTTGCTCGAAATACTTGTGTCTTGCATTGAAATACAATATTGCATTTAAAATTTTATAAACACGAACATAAACCTTGATGTCCGTTTGGTTAATTTTAATAAAATTTAAACAATAATGTAAATTTCTTTTGCTAATAAGATTTTCAGCAAAGTTTCACTTAAAATAGTTATGAATATTTAAAAATTTGAAATGACCGCCATTTTGAAACTGTTGACGTGTTTTTCTGGGTTACTTAAATCGATTTTTGCGTCGAGTAATATCAAATCGGACCGAAATTGCTAACGTAAAACACTCCCCCCCCCAAATACTCGTATTACAATTTTTAACGTCAGGATCGGAGCTCATTTCAAAGTCCCTGGTTTGGGTCTTACCATGATGACTTACCATCGAAATACTTGTGTCGTGTAGAAAGAAGAGAATAGTTCGACTCGTCGATAAAACCGAACGAAGGTAAAAGTTACCGACCCTGGTGGATTTAATTGCCCTATAAAAAGCGAACAATAAAAATTTATAACAAACTGTCTTCTTTACTTCCTGCACTGCATTCCGCCGGACATCCTGACATCCTTGAAGGTCACGCCATGAAGACGGCGGAGGAAGGAGACAAGCAAAGTCCGAACGATCTGAGGAATATCAGGGTCAACGGGGCGGGCTTGCGTCATACATAACAAGGTTACCTGATGTCACTGGCAGTATACAGATAAAATATATCAATTGGTCAATATTCCAATGCAATATAAACAAGGCTATTTGATATTGTGAAGCAAGATGGCTACTTATGTAAGTGTTTAGCGTCACGTGATAAGTGCAACGGGAACGTTACTGTTATAATCGCGACACGCAGCTGTCTCGCTGAGTTTGGAGCGAATATCCAAAAATAGTTGAATTGTTTGCTATAATTAAGTTGTGATTTTTTAAAAAAAATTCGAAATACCCGCCATTTTGAAACGAGCGGATTTTCTTGAAAGAAAAACATGTCCAAGCTATTAACAAAAATCGATGTTTTTTCCAAATTTAAATACAATGTGTAAATTTTAATTTTAAAATTAAAATAAACAAGAACATAAACCTTGACCGCCGTGTGATTGATTTTTAATAAAATTTAAACAATAATATACATTTCCGTTGCTAATCAGATTTTCGGGAAAGTTTCACTTGAAATAGTTATGAATATTTTAAAATTTGAAATGACCGCCATTTTGAAACTGTTGGACGTATTTTGCTGGGTTACTTAAATCGATTTTTGTGTCGAGTAATATCAAATAGGACCGAAATCGCTAACGTGAAAAAGCTACCCCCCCAAATACTCGTATTTTAATTTTTAACAGCCACCTCGGTGGCCTAGTTGATAGCGTACTAGGCTTTCACCCCGAGGACCCGGGTTCGATTCCCGGCGAGGTCTTGGCATTTTCATACGCTATACATCATCCCATCGTCTGCATTAGCCCAAGTGTGCACAATAGACGGACGTTAAACACCAAAAAAAAAAAAAAAATTAATTTTTAACGTCATAATCGGAGCTCATTTCAAAATCCCGGGTTTGGGTCTTACCATGATGACTTTAGTAGCTCATTTTTATTTGGAAATTTGCTTAGAATGTTTTATAGGACTAAACACTAGTCATAATTTAATTAAAAAATACAATCATATTACTGACTACATAAAATAATTAATTCAACCACGTTTGCTAGATACAGGTGACAATCTAAGTACTGTACCAGACACAGGGAATTCCATTTAAAAATTTTTAATTCCTTAAACAAACTATACTGTTAAGGCTACCAAGCTCAAATTTGGTCAGTTGATACTACATATTTTCCCAAATTAAATTTACAAATCGCTGGTTTTTACCTAGGTTTCAGGTTCAAATCCTTTAATGTAAAAAAAAATTCTAGCCGCCTCGGTGGCCAAGTGGATAGCGTACTGGGCTTTCACGCCGAAGACCCGGGTTCGATTCCCGGCGAGGGCTTGGCATTTTCATACGCTATAAATCATCCCATCGTCTGCGTTAGCCCAAGTGTGCACAATAGTCGGACGTTAAAAAAAATTAATGAAAAAACAATGTTTTATTTATGTGCGATTATAATGAAACTCAAAATTATGCTAACCCTTTTAAGTACTAGTAAAAAAAAAACAAAAACTGTTCAACAATGGCCCAAGATGGCGGTCATTTTGATCTGGTAAACAATGGTGGTTCTATTAAACATTTTTGTCCTTTCCATCTGAGACAACCACATGCCTAAAAAATATTATTAAATTTATTTGAAAAAAAAGTTAGTTTTTCACAGGTCTCGTGTTCAAATCCTTAAGTAAAAAACTAATTTTTTTATTACTTTCTTGTTTAAGTAAATTTAGGGAAAAAATTGTATACAAAAAAACAATTGTAATATTTAGATGCAAATATTAAAAACCTTTGGTTCAGCTGCGTTTTTTCTAATTATAGCAATTAAACTATTGGTCGTGTCTAGATTTAGAGGAAGTCGTTAGTTATAAATTAAATTCTCTAAAACTTTCTAATTTACAGTTTTTCCTGTCACCAACGGTTTTCACGGGAATACCAAAAAAGTTAAAAAAATATGTCCAATAAGGAAACCTTCGGTTAGTGGGCACACATTCCATTGCGGCTAGGAGGATAATTTATTAAAGGAAAATCGTTAGAAATTAATTTCCTACAATTTTACCACTTATGATTTTTATTAAAAAAACATTTTACCTTATTAATTAATTTAATATTGTAATTATTATTTATTAATTTCGTTTAATCCTTTATCGAGTTGGTAGACAGTCACCTCCGAGATTGCAGCACTAATTTATTATACATACACAAACTATATATAAAAAAAAAATGCTGAGATCTGAAATACTTAGGCGAACAGA
>CM040183.1:87369382-87389382 GCA_022606455.1 Callitettix versicolor | reverse complement strand
CTCCCGGAGACTACAAAAAGCTATTAACAAGGATCGAATTAGCAGAAATCCTTCACGAATACAAAATGTTAACAATTTGGTCCACAGTTACACATAGGTCAAGAGTCTGTGCTGGAGTAGGTCTTAGTAGAAACTCGCTTTGGAATGCGGCGACATAGCTTAAACTAGTCAGATGGTGTTAACTATTTGTTTCCTTTAAGGAAAAAAACACTAAAATGTACGACAGTTGGTACGCGATGGCAACTGTCAGTTTTACAAAAATATATTTGAGCAAAATATTATGTTTCGAGGAAAAATATTTTAAAAAGTACTTTTAAAAAGACGTACCGAATTAAACTATTAAGTTTTTATACCAGCAATTTTGTACTGAGTTTATTTAAATGCTTTTATTTTAAGACTTAACTGATACTTAATTAAAAATATTCTGTATTTGAAATGAACAAACGGCGTTTACATTTCAAATGTGTAATCAAATGTAATCAAATGTAATCAAAGTAATCAAATGTGTAACTATTTTTTAAAAAAGTTTTACTGAATAGTATTATTGTTTCATAGTAAATTTCAAATGGAAATTGAGCTATTGGTGGTAATAGCATCATGGTAAAACCCAGACCCGGGACTTTTAAATAAGTGCCGATCTTAATCTCTAAATTGTGTGAGTGTGTGTGTGTGTGTGTGTGTGTGTGTGTGTGTGTGTATGTGTGTGTGTGTGTGTGTGTGTGTGTGTGTGTGTGTGTGTGTGTGTGTGTGTGTGTGTGTGTGTGTGTGTGTGTGTGTGTGTGTGTGTGTGTGTGTGTGTGTGTGTGTGTGTGTGTTGTGTGTGTGTGTGTGTGTGTGTGTGTGTGTGTGTGTGTGTGTGTGTGTATATGTGTGTGTGTGTGTGTGTGTGTGTGTGTGTGTGTGTGTGTGTGTGTGTGTGTGTGTGTACGTGTGCGTGTATGTGTGTGTATATGTGTGTGTATGTGTGTGTGTGTGTGTGTGTGTGTGTGTGTGTGTGTGTGTGTGTGTGTGTGTGTGTGTGTGTGTGTGTGTGTGTGTGTGTGTGTGTGTGTGTGTGCGCGCGCGCATGTATGTGTCGCAACCTTAGTCCGATCTGATTGAAACACAGCACAAAAATCCATGACGGTAATAGCTTGGGCAATTTCGTTAACCAGCAGAATTCATTCTACAGTTTTAAAATGGCGACCGTTTTTAAACTTCACAAAATCGTAGCTTTGCAAATCTGATTTCAGATTTAAAAAAAAACTGCACGAATTACCATTTTGAGTTTTCAAAAATCCATCGAAATTTGAAATTTAATATGTCGGGGCGGTCAGGGTTTATTTTCGTGTTTTCAGCGCAATTTTAATGTTTAAGAAAAATGCTATCGTGTGCATTTTTAATGTTGTTTTTGGTGGTGAATCAGAATTTCAAAAAAGTTATTTGAAAACCACACACACACACACACACACGCACACACACACACACATATATATATATATATATATATATATATATATATATATATATATATATATATATAATGTATACACACACACACACACACACACACACACACATACACACACAAACACAAACACACACACACACACACTCACTCACGCATTCACGCGCGCGCGAATTTATATTAATTAATTTACAATATTAATAATTATTAATAATAATAAATTAATTAATTAATATAAATAAATAAATATATATATATATAATAAGAGTATAGAAATAATTTTTGAAGATGGAGGTTCTTCGAAACGCGTCAACGAAAGAAGAAATGACGAAGCTAGAGAAGTGAACATAGATATAAATGTCCTTTCTTACGGAAACAGCTCTAACGATTATAACATAATTTTAGAATGCAACATTTTCTGACTAAAAAAATATCTAGTTCGCTATCATTTTTTGATGATAAAAACCAAATAACACGAGTCAAATGAGTATATACTTAAAATTTTAATAAAACATTCAATAAAGCGAAGTTCGTTTATCAGATACTATCATACAAGAGAAATACCACTGCCACATGTATAAATAAATTTAGCGTCATTAAATTCACAATAAACTGAACTATTCAAATTAAATATGTTAGTGTAATTTTTAAATTTATTTTCTAATTTTTAAAATTATTTAAAATACTTCAACTAAGCACGTTCGATCAGCTGTTAATTATAATATACAAATACTCACTGTCGTATAACCACTTGACGACCCCAACACATAATGCACATAACTGCCATAGACATATAGCCTAGATTTGGTAATATACAGATGGCATTGATAGCTACACACAACCGGTTGGGAGCAATGTCAACGTGATTTGGACCTTCCTTCAACTCAGATTTATCTATTAATTCGTGTTATCCCAGGATAGGTATATCCTGGGGGCATTCGCAGTCGATCTACCATGTGACCCTGCATTTGACTAATTGGCCTAGTATACTTGTTCACTTTGAAATACTAGAATCGCATGTTTAGCTGCAAATAGAAAAAAGCTTCCTTTAAATATGCTTCCTGTAAATATGCAGTGTAGGTTGTTTTCGATTTCTCGGTAATTTTTTTTTTACGAAATCGAAAAGTACGATAAAAATCGCAAATAAATTAACCCGCATAACCTCAAAATTGTTACCGCGCGAAAATTCGTAACGTGTTTCTTCCAAAATTACTTCCAACAATGTTTTTTTTAGCAATCAGCTGTTTCGGTGCACGTGTCTGCATTGTGCTGCACTCTAGCGGTAACAATTTATACTGCTTCTGGAATTTTGTTTATATGCTTTAAGTCGGTTTTATTTTATTGTAAAGAAAAAAACTTTATTAAGAAAAACTGATCGCCTTATTGACACGGTTGTTGGGTGAAGAACCTTTTTAATTAAACGGAAGCTATTTTAACAACGTTTTCACTACAAGAACAACAAAGTAATTCGTAATTTAGTAATGTCTATTAGAACGTGATAACGCGCATGAGCAGTAAGACGGTGTAGTAAATCTGTTGTTTCATTACACATTAGAACTGGCTTAAATTGTCTTACCGATTCTACTTTCAAAACTTATTCGGTCGGTAATAATTTAAGTATTGAATACAGAAATAATTTAAAAATTACTTTCAACAATGTTTTTTTTTATCAATCAGCTGTTTCGGTACACATGTCTGCATTGTGCTTCACTCTCGCGGTAACACTTTATACTTCTCCTGGAATATTGTTTATCGGCTTTAAGTCGGTTTTATGTTATTGTAAAGCATTAAAATGGAAACGTATGAGGCGTGAGAGTTCTCTAGCGTTTTGGCGAACCTGTTTTATGTAGTTTCAATAACACTGGTCCTTATTTGTTGTCGGAATTCTTCAGCGTAATAATATAGAAAAGATGTTTGTGTACTTAATGAATTAAATTTCAAAAACATTTATTGAAATCGTTTGAGAAAATTTGATTTTAAAAGTTTTTTCACCAAAAAAAAGGGCTTCAAAGACGAACTATACAAAGAATGCCTAACGCCAAATCTTAAAAATCGGTCAATTACTGCAGTTTTGTCTCTATCCCAGTTTTGGATATTGACGTTTTTGATAACGTCAAATCCATCAAAAAAATCAAAATCGATATTTTCAAATTTCAAAAAATGATTCTAGTTACAAATTTGAAAATCACTCAAAACGTGCTATTTGATTAGTTGTAATATTAGCGGCCGATTGTGTTTGTTCAATATTAAAATTGTATATCCATTTTGGTAGAGTTTTAATTTGGCAAAGGCTTTGTTTATGTTATTTTTATGTAGTTTTACTGCGCTAATTACTGTACTGTATAATGTCAGATTTGATTGTTTCAAATTAATTTCCGCACAACAAATAAGAATTGAGTTTTTGTAAACATGTTATGCCGCAGACTTTGTGGCGAAGTGGTGTAAACAAGATATTCATAGGAATTTCAGCAAAATAATCAAATAGTCCAGCCGGTATAAGTTGCACTTGTAATACAGGCACGCAACTGTCTCGCTGATGACTTGATGGAAGCGATTTTCCAAACATATTTATTTTTTATCTTACCATTTTTTGAAATTCTGGTTTCATAATCACAGTAAGCTAGAATGGGACCTGTCGGAGCAATTCTAAAGGATTATGAAATCATACCTTCCTGAGAGACATTTTCGGGTTAGACACCAATACGACTACTCAAAAATTAAAACAATAAATGCAGGAGTACCCCAGGGAAGTGTACTTGGGCCTGTAATGTACCTCCTGTATTCTCGAGACATGCCACAATGGCGACCTTTGCGGATGGCACAGCAATATTAACAGTGGGTGACAATATTTTTGAAGCAACAGAGAAACTACAGAATGCTACTAACACGATAAGTCGAAGGACGAAAAAATGAAGAATTAAGCTCAATGAAACAAAATCTATACACATCAATTTTACTTGGGGATGAACTTGGGGATACGAAGCTCAAGCGGAAAGTCCACGTAAAGAAAAAGGTCGAAGAGCTTAGAATAAAATATAGAAAACTTTACTGGCTGCTTGGACGTAACTCTGAGCTTTCAGTGCAGAATAAAATTTTAATATATAAACAAATATTGAAACCAGTATGGACATATGGCTTGCAATTGTGGGGTTGTACAAATCCGTCGAATATAATAACCTAAAATTTTTAAAACAAAGTCTTGCGAGGAATAGTCAATGCCCTATGGTATATTCGTAACAATGATTTACATCGGGACTTAAACAGGCTTGTCACAGAGGAAGTTAAAAAATGTGCAACTAGTCATAATCTACGGCTTCTTACGCATGAAAATTGTGAGATGGAGGCAGTACGTGAAGTGGCCGGCAACGTTCGCCGCCTCAAGAGGACTAAACCTCATGAACTGCTCCACTGATGTGAAGGAAGTTATTAATGTAATAGCTGTCCTACAAATGTGATTTTGTTGTAGATGTAAACCATTAGTCGATCTTTAAAGACTGGTTATGAGTATTAAATAAATAAATAAATAAAAACAAAAAACATCAATTTTACCAATAGAAAGTATGAACCAGTATTAAATGAAAAACAAGTAACACATGCAAACAGTGCAAAATATCTCGGGATGACACTGGATACAAAACTCCGCTTTAAAGAGCATGTAAAAAAGAAGAACTAAATCTCAAATTAAGTAAAATGTATTGGCTCATTGGAAGGAATTCTGAATTGTCAATAAGCAACAAACTGCTACTGTACAAACAAGCGTTACGGCCAGTGCACCACTATGGGGCTGTACCAAAAAAAGCAATAGTGACATAATACAAGTCTTCCAGAATAAAATATTGAGGACGATTGTCAACGCACTGTGGTATGTCAGTAATGACAACCTTCATAAAGACTAGAGGTGGGCGTTTCTGCTATTTTTACAAAACATCAACAAACTGTTTGTTGAGGAAAAAAAGCTGCTTTTTAAAACAGTTGGAAAAAACAGGTTTAGAAAACTGAAAATCAAAGTTGTATTAGCAGCTAAAACATAAAGCACATACGTTAAGTTTTCTAAGACTACTTTTTCATTCCCATTACCACCATGTCCTTAACTGTTTTTGGGTGTAAATGCTTTAGCATTTAGAATAAATAAAAATAATCCTTGTAAGTGTAGTAATAATTAAATTACATTCTCAAAACGTAATATATTTTATATTGCATTTAATATTGACAAAATGCAATGAATTTCTAATAGAACTATTCTTTTTCTTTACTTAAAAATTAAATAGCCTTTGCATATTTACTGAAATGCAAACGATTTAGAATATTTTTAGTTGATTAAAAAATATTGAAAATTGATAATAAATATACAAAATACGTTTAATAAAATTAGGCTGTGTATTTACAAAATGTGAGATGTTACTGTCATATTTTTATTTGGAAGAAAGTAGGTTTTCATTTTTCAACACTGAAAAAAGTAACCTTAATAAGTACAATATAGTAATAAGAATATAGGCCAAATCTGTTTAAATAAAATTAGCTCTATATAGTTACAAAATTATAGGTTATTAACATTAGGTTATTATAGGTTAATGATAGGTTATTGACATTAGCATTAGCAAAAAAAAAAAGTTTTCCATTTTTCAACACAGAAAAATATAAACATAAAAGATATTTTATAAAAGTATATAAAAAAAATATAAACACAAAAAAAACATAAAAAGTGTAAAAGAAAACGTTCAAAATTGTCCACTAAATATTTTTAAGTTTCTAAACACAAAGTAAACTATGAAGAAAAACTAATATAAAACGCAATTATGGCTGATTTTACAGTTTAAAAAATGTTTGAACATTAAATTTTAAATTTAAAACTTTCAAACAACTCGCAACAAAATAGAGATAAACGTTGACAACGCCCGAACAGTTCTTACTTCACTACAAGCAACTTTGAAATAAAGGGAAAAAGCATAAAAGCAGGTAGAAGAAAAGCAGTTAGCAGGAAAACAGCAGGAAAACAGTTTTAGCGTTTGCGGCAAAGTTCGAATAGAACGTGGGTGGTGGGGAAGTCCCAACAGCTGTTCCTTGTTTAACAAATCACGAACCAGTCCAAATCCAACTGCTTGTTTCAGTTTGAAAAAGCAGTTTGTTTGTCGTTTATAGAAAAGCAGTTTTTTTAACAGTTTGGTGTTTTATGCTCCACCACTAATAAAGACCTGGGCAATGAACCTGTTGCAGAAATAATCAAGCTTCCCGTTAAGCATCGTCGACGGTTAGAGCAGCATAAGAATAAGGAGATCGTACAATTGCTGTACCGGAGTGACAACGTAACAACAAGAAGGCTGAAAAGGACCAAGCCGTGGACCTCTGAAGCCATCGGGCTGCAACCCAGCAAACACTGAAATTACATATGTAGATACAATTACTAGATGGGACATACCTCAGTTGTAATAATGTAAAAAAAGTAATCATATTAAGAGTTAAAATTTGCATATATCTGCATTTTAAAATTTCAAATCACATTTGAAATGTAAAAATGAACCCTGACCGACGTTTAATTCAATTTTTTAATTTTCAAAGGGTTTCGAAAATTCAAAATATTAACTCAGTTTTTAATGCTGATTACGACGGTGAAATACAAATTTTATGACAAAATAATTACGAGTTTTTTAAAGATTGCTGCAATTTTAAAATCACAAACGTGTGAATTCTAAAACATATTAATAAAATATTTAAGCACCTTTCCAAAAGGGAACTAGAAGTCAGAGCCGGCGCTCATTTCAAGAGGTCTGGACCTTACCATGGTAAAAGCTTTAACAGCTCATTTTTCCAAAACAAATTACCTCTAGTCTATTAAAAAAACTTGCAAGCTGCCATACAAGAAATATAAAATAACTATTTTCAAATATTCAAATGCACTTAACCCTTCAATTACTCAGGATATGAAGATATTTTTTTCAAAAAATTATATTCTTTTCGTTAAATATGTTTTAATAAAAATTAATTTTTACTGTTTAATTTTTTATATCATATTATTTTAAAAACGCCTTCATTTTATACACATACAATCCTCAATACACGTCTTTTAAAATTATAGTATACTTAGATAATTGAAGGAGCTTCTACAATGATATTAATAATTGCGAATTTGCAGCAGGAAATAAGCTATCAGAACGGCCATCATGGTAATATCCAGACCCATGTACTTATAATGAGCCTTTACATACTCGTTCAGTTAGCAATTTTTGTCCGTTTTCAGTATTAGCTTAGATGTATTTTTTACCAAAGTTCTACAATTTCAAAATTTTAAATTTAAAAAAGTACATTGCTTTTCAAAATCTCATACTCTTGTGAAAATCTGACCGTGATAAACTAGTTTAAAAATTTTCAAAATCTGTCGAAAATACGGGAAATATGACGGCGGTCATGGTTCATTTTTAAAGCTAGACTACACTCAGTAATTGTTATGAATGCAATAAAATGCATTTTGTTATCTATTGTGATAAGGTAGTTTAGTGCACGTTTAGTATACTAAACAACACCTGGTATTTACATATTCTCTCCCACGGACCATTGCAATGAACAAGGTGACAATGGAATATTTTCGAATGTAGCCTACTCCATGCAGCAATCCCCCACCAGTATCGCAGCCTACTTCCTTGACTTGGTTTTTCCATCGTTGTGGCCTATCACAACCGAAGCAGTGTTGCCGCCTGTACGATAATTATCGTACTGTACGGTATTTTTATTTCTTTGTACATTATATCGGAACCAAGAGACCGTATAGAAAACAACATAATCGCGGAACGCAGCTGTCTCGCTGATTTTGAAATTCAGATTTTTTATTGAGCGAAGCGATCTCTTTTAACTCGACAGTTCGGCATGTGATTTGTGTGTTTGTTACGTAATTTTGGCCAAACGCATTGACCGATTGTTTTAAAATTGGGTACGAAGATACCCCGTATAAGGCCTTAAAAACATATATGTAAAGTTTTCTCCTGTTCACTTCTGTTTCAAGATGGCGGCCTTTGACTTACGATGACGATTGTACGCAGTTTTAGTCAAACGCATTGACTGATTGTTTCGAAACTTGGTATTTTTCACTCTTTTTATCTTTTATAAAGTCCAAATGTGTAAGATTTTTTCCCACTCACTTACGTTTCAAGATGGCGGCTTCTGATTCAGCGATGACGAGTTATGCCTTTTTGACTAAACGCATTGACCGATTGTTTTAAAAGTGGGTATGGAGATACCTTGTATTAAGTCCTAAAACACGTGTGTAAGGTTTTCTCCTGTTCACTTCCGTTTCAAGATGGCGGCCTTTGACTTACGATGACGATTGTACGCAGTTTTAGCCAAACGCATTGACCGATTGTTTTGAAACTTGGTATTTTCACTCTTTTTACCTTGTATAAAGTCCAAATGTGTAGGATTTTTTCCCATTCACTTCCGTTTCAAGATGGCGACTTCTGATTTAGCGATGACGAGTTTACGCATTTTTGGTCAAACGTATTGACCGATTGTTTTAAAATTGGGTATGGAGATACCCTGTATTAAGCCCTAAAAACATTTGTGTATGGTTTTTGCCTGTTCACTTTCGTTTCAAGATGGCGGCCTCTGATTTACCACGACGAGTGTACACAGTTTTAGTCAAACGCATTGACCACTTATTTTGAAACTTGATATTTTTCACTCTCTTTATCTTGTATAAAGTCCAAATGCTTAGGATTTCCTTCCGTTTCAATATGGCGGCTTATTATTTAGCGATGACGAATGTACGCTTTTTTGGCCAAACGCATTGACCGATTGTTTTGATCTTTTGTAAGAAGGTAGTTTATAAAAAGCCTGTACAATATATCTGTCAGACCTTTTTCGTTTACTTCCGTTTCAAAATGGCGGTCTCTGATTTACGAAGAGGAGCGTACGCAGTTTTAGCTACATTCACTAACCACTTGTTTTGAAATTCGGGACGAACATATCTTGTATAAAATTCAAATGATGTACGTGTAAAATGTTTTCCCATTACTTCCGTCTCAGGATGTCGTTCCTTTTAATTTAACGATGTTCTGGTCAAACGCACAGACTGATTGTTTTGAAATTTGGTACGAAGATACGTTGTATAAAGCTCGAAATAAGTGCCTGTAAGATTTTTCCCATTTCCTACCGTTTCAAAATGGCGGGCTCTGATATAACGTTCAGAGCGTAGTTGTTAGTTATTTCCTGTAATATTGGCTGAACGGCAAAACCTATCATAATTTTGGCCGCTACACGGAGAAAGAGCATACTATTTCTAATAAAGTTAGCTCAACAAAATTTTTCTTACATTTTACAGTTGCCGGAAATGTAATAACCTATTCTTCTTCTTCTTTTCGTTTCACCCTCTTTAGGGTACGCTGAATTAATCATTTCTTGCGCGCTGTACTTTTCTTTGTTCCCAGTAGCTCTTCATTCTTTCCGATCTTCTTTTCCTCTCCTCTTCTGAAATGATAGGTTTTATTTTGGTTTTATCTTGGAATCTTATTCTTTCGTCTTTGGTAATTATCTTAGCAGTTTGGTCAAGCAGTGAATTTTCTGTAATTTTTAATTCTATTAGGTCTTTTTCAATTTCTTTAAACCAGTTCGGTTTTGTTTTACGATTATGGAAAAAATCAAACACTTTTTTCGTCAATCTATTAGAGTTCATTCTAAGAAGATGGCCGTAAAAATTTATTCTCATTTTTCTCATAGTATCTGACAGTTTTTCAATTTTCTTGTAGAGAGCTTCATTTCTTATATATGATCCTTCCTTATATATGATCTTATATATATCATTCCTTATTATCCTGAAATTTTGTTCCTATAATTTTTCTTAAGATTTTCCTTTCCGTTATTTCAAGCTTTTCTATCTGGCCTATGCGATTCATGGTTAATGTTTCTACTGCGTACAGTGCTTCCGGCTTGATCACTGTTTTATAATAACCTATTCTGAATAACCTATTATTTAAGGTTATACTGCTTTTGAACAGCTGATCTTAAACATCTTTGAAAATCAAATTCCACCAATCAGCTATTGGATTTTACATTTTAAATTTCTACTGAAAATGCTGATTTACGCAGGTTCCTGCGCTGATGATGCAATCAGAATTTCAAAAAAATGCACGGTTAGAAAAACAAGGGCGAGTTGGAAATGATTTGAAATGACCGCCATTTTGAAACTGTTTGAACAGATATTGCTGGGTAACAAACTTGTCCAAGCTAGTAATAAACTCGATTTCTACACCGAGTTTGTCAGACTACGTACAATACAGCTTCGAAGTTCAGCTCAAACTTCAAGCTTGTTTAAAGCTTCAATACAATTTAAACGAAGTTAATTGAGCTTTTTATTGTTATTATGTACGTTAACTGATGGTAGAACTTTGTACCTGAACGTAATAAGTGCTTTTTGTGACTATCATTGAAGGATTAATGACACTTATAAAGACAAGTAACTAATTAGTGATTTATAAGAGCGATAAATAATAATAGAAATTATTTTAATAATTATTTTATTCATAAACTCATAATCCTGATCCTTATCACATTACCAAATTCTAGTAAAATTTCTTAAACACTCAAGGAAAAAATTCAAAACGGAAATCGTTTGCCAAATATAACACGAATTATTTAACAAAAACTATAATCAAAATACGAGGTTTTCCGTAAAATAAGGTTACCAAGGCGCTATAGTCGCTGCGAACGTTGTTACGGGATTCGGTGACCTTGGCTTGCAGCTTGGTTCCTCCGCTCCCAATCCCCACTCCGCGAGTGCTCTGCGACGCTGTCTTGGCTTGGTAGCCGTTAATAATTGAATTGATTCTTCTGTCTCCGAGAGGTGCGAATTACGCTCTGTGATTCGTTTTTTGTGTGCAAAACACATTGCGCCGGTGGACATTCATATCCAACTGTGTGAAGTTTGTGGAGAAAAATGTATGAGCATACACGTGCGCAAATTGTGCAGAGAATTCAAAGACGGACTTTCATGACGAACAGCGTTCCGGACGTCCATCTGTTTCGGACGAAATGATTGCGTACGAGGAAGAAGCAAAGGTGACTGTCCGAGATGATTGCTGATGTCAGAAAGACTTGCATTGATAAAATTTTGACTGACCATTAGCGTTTAGCAAAATTTGTGTGCAAAGTGGGTCCCAAGATACCTTACAGCAGACTACAAACGGCGACGGATTGATGCGGCTCTCAGACGATGTATCTCAGTGTATCTCAGACGATTTTCAAGTTTTTTCCCAAAGAAACGCTTAAACGATTATAGTCTAAGGGATAAACGAAATTATTCTTTGCAGAAATCACCAGAAGACCGAAAGAAAAAGAATTTTTTAAGGCGAAAAGCACATTGAGGCTATTATCGCCTCCCTAAATGTAAGTGTGAGTGTAAAGTGTTAAAGTCGTAAGTGTAGTGTTGTAAGTGTAAGTGTGTGTTAGACTCGGGTACCGCGAGGGACGTCTAAATCTTCTCAATAGGTGCAGCTGGTCTGCATCCCCCTGCGTGGGTTGTTTTAGAAGAAACAGATACATTCTTTATATGAGCAGGCAGTTGATTAAAATATTTTATGACAGTATAAATGCTGTTCTTTTACAGTGACTACTTCTTATAACGGGGTATGGATGTATGTTTTGCACGGGAAAAAATTCAGTTTGCCGTCACGCATCACGCTCTTATATATATAGCATATATTTATATAGGTACTACTTCTTATGGCGGGGTATGGATGTATGTTTTGCACGGGAAAAATATTTTTTTAAAGTGAAAACTTGTATGTTCGCGCCATTATATTACTTACCCAGTCCAACTTAATTATTTAGTTTTGTGTCAAGTGTTAACTATGTAACAGTGATGTTTTATACGTTATTATATATTGATAGGTGTGAATAATAAATATTTAAATTATTTTAAAAGCCATTATACTACTTACCCAGTCCAACTTTTTTTAATATTTAGTTTTATGACAAGTGTTAACTGTGTAAGAGTGACGTTTTATACGTTATTATATATTGGTAGGTGTGAATAATAAATATTTAAATGCCATTATACTACTTACCCAGTGCAACTAAATTATTTAGTATTCAGTTTTGTGATATGTGTTAACTGTAGGCTACAACAGTGACGTTTTAATAATATTTTGTACCTCTTAATATAATATTTTAAATTTGAAAGTTTATGTGTGTTTTTGTTTGTTATTCAATCACACATTAACTACTGGACCGATTGAGATGAAATTTAAAACGAACATGGTTTATGTACCTGAGATGGACATAGATGTATTCCCGTTTTAAAAATCTGAATCTCTGTTATTATTTATTATAAAATTATTGTTTATAAGCTTACATTTGCAATGATTTTAATTGAAACAATCTTATAATTCCAAACAACCTGCCTTTCCAAATTAAAATATTGCAGTTTCCATTGAAGTTGGCATTTACAATGACAATAAGTCACAGGGTCAGATATTAATAGTAGCAGGAATACATTTGGGACTCCGTGCTTTTCCCGTGGTCAGTTATAGCCTATTCTAGTGTCGAGTAGCAAAAATCTATGTCTTGGCAAAAAAAATCATATAATATTGTATTTAGAAATATATTAAACTGAAATGAACGTACTCATTATTTTGAAAATCGACTATAAGTTTTATTACCTACATTACAATTGCGGGTGAAGCCGCAACGGGTAACAGCTAATTAAATTATAATAGTGAAAGAAGTATACAGTCAGGCATGCCAAAAGAAGTAGTCACTTATGTCGGCCAGTCCCACGACTGCCTACTTTTTTTTTATTTTAAGGCGAAAAGCACATTGAGGCTATTATCGTCTCCCTAAATGTAAGTGTGAGTGTAAAGTGTTAAAGTCGTAAGTGTAGTATTGTAAGTGTAAGTGTGTGTTGACTCGGGTACCACGAGGGACGTCTAAATCCTCTCAATAGGTGCAGCTAGGCTGCACCCCTGCGTGGGTTGTTTTAGAAGAAACAGACAAATTCTTTAGATGAACAGGTAGTTGATTAAAATATTTCATGGCAGTATAAGTGCTGTTCTTTTTATATATTGCTTTAGTATAAAGTGGTATTCTGATATCCTTACCACGTGTCATACTAATAGAGTCTCTTATATAAAGAGCTTAGATAAGAATAATAATAATTTAAACAATTCGTTATATAAAGTTTTCAAAGGTGGGAGCAATAAACATATCGTATGTTTATTTATTTTTTATATCTGTTGATTCCATATGATGTTGGTCACTATCCTTAATGCTCTACCCAAGGTGTTTCGTTCTTTTATCGCTGTGTCCAAGAGTCCTTCAAATTGTCATCCTGCCCTCAGATGCACATGCACTCTGTTTTGTTTAGGTTTACCTCAAGTCCCCAAATATCATATTCCTGTATCAAGTTTTTACTCACTTGCTTTGTTTACTTTCAATTAACACGATGTAGAATTAATTTTGTTACTGTGTAAAAGCAGTGTTACACTGTGTAAAAACAGTGTCCGTAAGATATAACCAACGTAAAACTTCTTTTTTTTTTTTGAATTCACTTGCTGCGTAATACAACTGATTTACACCGGTCAATTGTTAAACAGTTTGAAGGTCAAATACGCGTTGGATCTTTTGTAAGCCTCTATTCTTGGTTACGTTAGTCTATATATGTTTCTAAGACTTCGGCTAAATGCCATTGTGTACGCCCTATCTTCTTCTTCTGGTGTTATCTTCATACTGGCGATCACTCTAGCTTTTTATCTTAGAAAGTTCTGCTGAAAAAAGGATTCGGTACTTTCCCATAACGCTCACTCAAGTTATGGAACCAAGATGTCGGCCCTTTCTCTGGTAGTACGATTTTTCCTTTGTAGAAGCTTTAGAAGACGATAATTCTAACCCCTTCTGACGTGTCCAAAGAAATTTAGCTTTCCATTTGCATTTACCTCTTTCTTTAAAAGCTCTTAACAATTTTATATAATGGATACTCGATGGTCGATGTGGCTAAAGCTCTGGTCAGTCTACTGCGTCTCTGAACTGCACATCTTAGGGTTCTTAGTTCAGGCCGCAGTTACTCCCGTTGCTTTTCCTTTACCGTTAACGCTAATCCCTCGTCCTCATTAATCTATTTTTTTGTTCATTTAGGCTATTACCGCCTTCCTAAATGTAAGTGTGAGTGTAAATTGTTAAAGTCGTAAGTGTGTGTTGTAAGTGTAAGTGTGTAAAGACTCGGGTACCGCGAGGGACGTCTAAATCCTGTCAGTAGGTGTAGCTAGTTTGCACCCCGTGCAGGGTCCTCATAAGGCTAACTGGTATAAAGTATGGACGTTAAGAGAAAAAACTTTATAGACGTAGCCTTAACAGAAGAGTTCTCAATATCATGAACAGAAGAAAGGATGTTTCCTTAATTTTCCAGCTACTTTCGTTTTTTGGCACGTGTTCTGCTGATCACAAGAAATTTTAATTTATGTTTTCATCCTGGAGCGCTTGTTCTTGTTGTTTTTAGTTCAAATACTCTAATGTTGGCCTAAACACAAGACTTGCGTTCTAGTGTATAATATTCACATTTTAAGACAGACACTTAAGAACTAGAGTACTTTATGCCCTAGAAGACTCGTGCACTTTTTCTGTACACAAAAATTACGGAAAATATCCGATAACAAAGTAATAACTTGACATTGTTGAATGAGCATCTGTTTCAACCCAACCTTGTAAGTTTTTCTTTGTCACGCAGTTTTGGCCAAACGAATTGACAGATTGTTTTAAAATTTGGCACTAAGATACCTTGGCATAAAGCCAGATCGACGTATATCTACGATTATTTTTGTTTCCGTTTCAAAATGGCGGTTTTGATTTTTATCTATCTTTAAAAATTTTTACCGCTTCTTGGCGAAAGACCATAAAATATTCAATAAAGCTTGTCGAATAAAATATTTTTAAAAATACTACGAATAATGGTTAATTGGCGGATAATATACCGAGCCCGTCAACGAGTGTTCAAGCAATTATTTTAAAATGTACTGTTCTTTTAACTACAGTACTTGTATTTATTCGTACGATAATTTCATTAAGAATACGATAATTTTTACGCGACTGTACGATAATTTATTTTCACCTGACTGGCAGCACTTGTGACTATCAGTATGAGTGCAGTGTACTCGCGGGTTAAGGTCGTTTAGAATGCGATTATGGCTTCGGGACAAACTCGCGCATACACGACAGACCCAGCCTTCCAAGCTGGATATTAGGGCTCTGGATGCGGTGTTTGTGTGCCAAGAAACGCGAGTGCACGAGTGTAGCGACGTGCATGTTGGCAACAAAGCTGTGTACAATGGCAACGTTACCATTAACCATATTGTGGATCCTGCGCCAGGCTGTTTGGACAACAAAGCTCAAGTCGGCACAACCAGCTCGGTAGAAGCGGCGGCTAAGTGGGTTGTTTGCGGTAAGTTTTTTTAATAGAAAATAAATTAGTAAAAACATTGCCTATATCACTTAATTGCAGTGCTAGGTTAAACGTGATAGATGTTAATAAAATTTCTGTTCAACGGTTTATGATTCCTATACAAAATCGAGGACTCTTGTACAGTCGCGCACTTGTCTGTCTGTCCGTCCGTCCTCCTCCGTCTATCTGTCTGCTTGTTATCTGTCTGTCTGTCTGTCTGTCTGTCTCTCTCTCTCTCTCTGTTTGTCTCTTTGTCTGTCTGTTTGCTTTCTGTTTGTCTATCTGTGTGTCTGCCTGTTTGTCTATCTGTCTATCGTCCGTCTCTCTCTCTCTCCCCCCCTCTCTCTCTGTTTGTCTGTCTGTTTATCTGTCTGTCTGTCCATATCTCTCTCTTTCTCTGTTTGTCTTTTTGTCTTCTGTTTGTCTGCCTGTTTTCTGTCTGTTTGTCTTCTGTCTGTCCGTCTCTCTTTCCCTCTCTTTCTCTCTCTCTCTCTCTCTCTCTCTCTCTCTCTCTCTCTCTCT
This sequence comes from Callitettix versicolor, assembly GCA_022606455.1. NCBI lineage: Eukaryota > Metazoa > Arthropoda > Insecta > Hemiptera > Cercopidae > Callitettix > Callitettix versicolor. The sequence goes on along the minus strand of CM040183.1, from coordinate 87,373,000 downwards.
CTCTCTCTCTCTCTATCTCTATTTGTCTGCCTGTTTATCTGTTCGTCGACCGTCTCTCTCTCTCCCCCCCCTCTCTCTGTTTGTATGTCTGTCTGTCCTGCTCTCCCCCTCTCTCTCTGTTTGTCTCTTTGTCTGTCTGTTTGTCTTCTGTCTGTCCGTCTCTCTCTCTCTCTGTTTGTCTACATGTTTGTCTGTCTTTCTGTCTGTTTTCTGTCTGTCCGTCTCTCTCTCTCTCTCTCTCTCTCTCTCTCTCTCTCTCTCTATTTGTCGGCCTGTTTTTCTGTCTTTCTGTCTGTTTGTCTTCTGTCTGTCATCAATTACAAATCCGCCGCAACAACGCTCGTTATAAAGTTTGGTAGCTTTCACGAAAAAAACAAATATCACCAACAACCGAGTCGAGTTAGTTTTAAGTTCTTCTTTAAAAGAAAATATTCTTTTCATTAATTAATAACACGCATTTAAGTACTCGTTTACGCGATGAAAATATTTGTCTTACTTTCGCGCGTAAGTCATTTTGAGGTTATGTTTGTCGCTTTTATTTTAACTTTTTTGCGTAACTTCCGGTTTATTCCGCTATTTCACAGTTCAGATTATTAATACTGGGCGTATAATACCGAAGTTGTATAAGTTTTGGTGCAAAAAAGTACCAAAAGAGTCGAAAAATCACTTTTAACTTTTTGTATTTATAGACCCCCAATAAAAAAAGCGTCTTTTGAGAAATTCACCAGCAAGAAGGTTTTTTTTCGCCGTTCGAATTTTCGCAATATGGGTAAAAGTAATTAAAACGAAACAAAGTCATTTTTTATGTTTAGACGTCAAATAATTTTTAAAAAAACCTTCAAATCGTACTCTACAAGCGTTAGAACCGATCCACGCTTGTTAATTTGTAGTTTTTTTTTGAAAGAGGCTCCAACGAAATTACTATACGTGCGTTAAACGCATATTGCTCACCGGTGTACTTATATACACATTCAGAGACATTTATTCCACATTCTTCTTGTTTACAATAATTTAATAACTATTAAATTATCCGCTGACGTGACAAAAGCGAATTTCCAATAAGTAACAATTCATATCACATAACAAAAGCTTTATGTCCTACATTAAAAAAAAAAAAAATATTTCATTATTAAAATTAGATTTTAAAACTGCATAAATCAACATTTTAAATTATCAAATTAAATTGGCAACACTGGGACGAACCATAGCGACCGTAACTGGAACATTTAGAATGCTAATTAATGCAGATTTTATCGGTGATCATTATTGTTAAATCAAATTAACCTATAACGCAAAAAAAAAATTACGAACTTTTTTCTATTATTGATTTAGGAAACGTGTTACCACTGGCAATGGTTAAATCAGAGGTCGCCATTTTGAAACGGAAGTTATTTCTATATCTTTACTATACATCGTTCGGGACTTTATAAGCTCACATACCTTTGTACCAAATTTCAAAATAATCAGTTAACGAATTTTACCAAAATTGCGTAACTAACAAAAAAAAATGTCGCAAGGTCGATTTATAAAGGAGCAATTAGGTTTTTAATTGTTAATATTTAAATATTTATTTTTAAGGAATTACGTTTAGTGTATATATTTTTTTTGTTTGTTTAACGTCTGACTATTGTGCACACTTGGGCTAATACAGACGATGGGATGATTTATAGCGTATGAAAATGCCAAGCCCTGGCCGGGAATCGAACCCGGGTCCTCGGGATGAAAGCCCAGTACGCTATTAACTAGGCCACCGAGGCGGCTACCTGTATATTATATGACAGTTTTGAGTCTGACGCACAACCGGGCTTTGTCAGCGGACATCAAAGGGGCAGAGCCCTCTAATTTATTAAATAATACAAGCTAACAATTAATTTTTTCGTGTTTCAGGTCAGTGGGTAAATGTAACAAGGCTGAAATTGTGCGTGGCTGTGGTATATGCAGTGGTTCTTTCATTAACCGCTTGGTGCGCTGTAATCAGTTTGGTCGCCAATACTCATAGTGACTTTGTATTCTTTAATCAAACAGGTGAGTTATGCAAAAAAAGTTTTACGATATATTAAGCAACAACACGCGTTACCCAATGCGTGATTCTTCTTATTTTATATTTTTTATACAGAAATACTGCATCGCTAATAAGGAACTAGTACTCAAACATATAAATATACGTAAAAACAATTGTCGTGGCATTCGGCCGTCTCGTTGACGTGATTCCAAAAGTATTTTGTCTTTATCTTGACCATTTTTTGAACATAACGACGTCAACATCATAATTAGCATTAAAAAGTGCGTATATTAGCGTTTTAAACTTCCCAATTACATTCAGAATAGGAATATTAACCCTGACTGCAGTCTCGAATCACGCTTTTGTGTGTGTGTGTGTGTGTGTGTGTGTGTGTGTGTGTGTGTGTGTGTGTGTGTGTGTGTGTGTGTGTGTGTGTGTGTGTGTGTGTGTGTGTGTGTGTGTGTGTGTGTGTGCTGTGTGTGTGTGTGTGTGTGTGTGTGTGTGTGTGTGTGTGCTGTGTGTGCGTGTGTGTGTGTGTGTGTGTGTGTGTGTGTGTGTGTGTGTGTGTGTGTGTGTGTGTGTGTGTGTGTGTGTGCGTGTGTGTGTGCGTGTGTGTGTGTGTGTGTGTGTTTGTGTGCGTGTGCGGGTGTGTGTGTATGTGTGTGTGTGTGCGTGTGTGCTGTGTGTGTGTGCAGTGTGTGTGTGTGTGTGTGTGTGTGTGTGTGTGTATGTGTGTGCGTGTGTGCTGTGTGTGTGCGTGTGTGTGTGTGTGTGTGTGTGTGTGTGTGTGTGTGTGTGTGTGTGTGTGTGTGTGTGTGTGTGTGTGTGTGTGTGTGTGTGTGTGTGTGTGTGTGTGTGTGTATTTGTGTGTTTTGTTTGTTCGTTTGGCACGTTCGCAATTTTGGCACGTTTGATTCAAAACGCGACACAAAAACTATTACGGAAATACCTTTGTGAAGTTCGTTAACAGGCGAAACTCGTTCAGCAGTTTCAAAATGGCGGCTATTTAAAATATTAAAAATTCATAACATCTGCGCCTTGAGTATTTTTGAAAATACGATTTCACCATCGTAATATGCGTAAAAAACTGCATAAATTAGTATTTTTAATTTTTAAACCCATTAAAATTGAAAACGTTTTCGGTACGGTGAGGTTCATTTTTGTATTTTCAATGTGGGCCTAATTTTAAAGCCTGAAATGCCAACATATGCGGATTTTAATGCAGATTATAATGATAAGTGAGAATTTCATAAACGCTAGGATAAAAAGTGCTTTTGGAAATCCGCTTCTATCACGTCAGCGAGACAGCTGAGTGCCGCGATTATATTTTGCCACCTCTGTTGTTTAAATTGATTTCACCGAACAGAATTGAAATATCTAACATATTAAAAAATTTACGTGTTACTTTTGAGTTACCCTGTATATAAAGAAAATAACGCTAACTATTTTTCCAGAATATCCGCCAGGCAAAGGGATCACGTTTGTGAAGAGAACCGAATGGGGCGCCAGAGATCCTTACGATTTTTACACAAAGTTAACGTCTCCGGTCGGCAAAGTGATCATCAGCCAGACCGCAACATCGCCATGTTTTGACAAACGCGCATGCGCAGAACTCA
>CM040183.1:87331882-87349382 GCA_022606455.1 Callitettix versicolor | reverse complement strand
ACTGAATGGAATTGAAAAACATCACCAAAAGGAAAAAACACAAAAGAAAAAGACCCTCAAACGTCAGTCTACTGAATGGAATTGAAAAACATCACCAAAAGGAAAAACACAAAAGAAAAAGACCCTCAAACGTCAGTCTACTGAATGGAATTGAAAAACATCACCAAAAAGGAAAAACACAAAAGAAAAAGACCCTCAAACGTCAGTCTACTGAATGGAATTGAAAAACATCACCAAAAAGGAAAAAAACACAAAAGAAAAAGACCCTCAAACGTCAGTCTACTGAATGAAATTGAAAAACATCACCAAAAAGGAAAAAATTAGCTTGAACAGAAACCGGGGTAAAGTGATTTTGTGTTTGTGTAAAGTGAGGTGTTTGTTTTTATTACCAGGGTTTGATTCATTACGAATTTATTCCTGAAGAGAAAACCGTTAACAAAGACCTGTATAAGGAGATCCTGAAACGGCTACAGGATGCAGTTAGATGAAAACCACTGCAAAAATTGGCAAAGAACTATTGGTTTTTGTTGCATGACAATGTCCCGTTACATCGACAGCTGATGGTGAAACAATACCTTGTCAAGCACAGTGTTACCACTCTGGAACATCCTTCCTATTCTCCCGACCTTGCATCACTGGATTTTTTTACCTGTTTCCAGGATTGAAAATGACATTGAAGGAACATAGTTCTGCTGATTGTCAAGAGGTGATGGAAAATACGACGAAGCGTCTAAGCGAAATGGCTTTTAGGAGTCTCCAACAACTGTATGAACTGTGGAAGAAGTGTGTACATGCAGGAGGAGAGAATTTTGAAGAAAAATAAGGTTAAACTATTATACGTACTTTCAATAAATTATCATTGTCCAATTCCGGGAAACATTTGACTCGACCTCGTATGGGCCTATAGTCTTAACCAGGGGTCTCCAAACTACGGCCCGAGGGCCACATCCGGCCCGCGAAGAGCTAGCATACTTGAAAACTCCTTTTAGAGAATATATTTTTATATAGCAAATTAAATTTAGTTTACTGAAGTATTCTAATTTTATGTTGAATAATTATTAATATGACATCTACATTGATATAGAAGGGTTAGCGATAGAAGGTACTACCTATTTCCGCTTGTGTCCACCAGATGTCGTGTCACGTTACCCTCATGGCTCGTACTCTACGAATAATCTAGAAATTACAGATAATGACAGGAAAATTAATAATATGCAGTGTTGCCGTTTTGCGGACTTTAGTCCGATTTGCAGCCTTTTTTAATCGTTGCGTACTTTTTCGGACTTTTTTTTCATCAGTGGACTATTTCACTTTTTACCACCGGCAACAATGATAATATGGTTTTGGCCCTCGGAACTTACTGGAGTAATCAGTATGGCCCTAAGGCTGGAAAGTTTGGAGACCCCTGGTCTAAACGACAAATAAAAACGTAATTTATAGTCATGATCGGCATTCATGTATCGGATCTGGGTCGTACTATGATGACGTACCAACAGTTCATTTTCCCGAAGGAAATTACCTAACATACCCTCACAGCCGACTGTTTTTTTCCTAATTTATCCATAAAATGAAAACCTATTGCAATTCTTTACTCTAACTCGAAGTATGGATTGTGATGATGACCACAATTTGTGCAGAAACCATTGAAAAGATATTAAAAAGCTAAAGTACTTTTCTTTATGTTATAATTTTTTTGAATTCTAATTTCATTATTACATAATTAGCATAAAATCAGCATAAAAAATAGCATGCACATTTTCAAACTTCATTGTAAATAAAAAAAAACCCGCAGGGGGGTGCTGACTAGCTGCACCTATTGAGAGGATTTAGACGTCCCTCGCGGTACCCGAGTCTAACACACACTTCCACTTACAACACTACACTTACGACTTTAACACTTTACACTCACACTTACATTTAGGGAGGCGATAATAGCCTTAATGTGATTTTTCGCCTTAAAATTAAAAAAATGTAAATAAAAAATGAACCCTGATCGCAGTTAAATTCAATTATTTAATCTTAACGTATTTTGAAATTGAAAACGCTAATTTATACGGTTTTCAATGCTGATTGAGACGGTGAAATCAGGTTTTGAAAAAAAAATCGAAAAAATAATATGAATACTTAAAGGTTTGAAATAGCCGCCATTTTGAAACTGTGAAACGAATTTTGCTGTTTATCGAACTAGTTCAAGCTACTACCAAAATCGTTATTTTCGTTAAGTTTGAATCAAATCGGTCCAACATTGTGAACGTAAGCGTTCACACACACGCACACAGATTCAGACACACACACGCACATACACACGTCCACAAAAATACACACAAACATACACAAACACACGCACAATCATACAAACATACACAAACACACAAACATACACACACACATACACAAACACACACGCACACACGCGCGCGCACACACCCACCCACCCACCACACACACACACACACACACACACACACACACACACACACACACACACACATACACACACACACACACACAGACACAGACACACACACACACACACACACACACACACACACACACATAAACACATACACAAACACACACACACACACACACACACACACACACATACAAACACAAACGCACACACACACACACACACACACACAAACACAAACACACACACACACACACACATACACATGTATATATATATATATATATATATATACGAATTTTAAAAATTTGATATGTATAACCATTCTAACTTATGTTATATGTTATAGTAAATATTGAATTATCCGTAATTAGATAAAATGACGGATTTAAAGATATATATAGTTTTACAACACTCGAAATGTTATCTAGAGTTCCCGGGTCTATGTCTTACAATGGGACATTATCTTTCACTATCTCATTATCCAATGGGAATTCGCTAACAAAGGATATGTAAGCAAGCGAGGTACTATATAGGTCAGTTGGCGAGATGTTGTGAATAGGGTATAAAACGTGTCTTAACGTGCTTCGCATTATAGTTCCGTGATATCCCGCTAGGAGCGGTACTGTTGCTTTTATTTCCTAATGGATCCGTCATGAAACCTGAAACAATTTAACAAGTTATTAAAAAAGTTATTCACTATCAAACAATGTTAATGGGTTGCAATTTTTGAAAATGTTCACGATAAAATTTAGATACTTTTTTAACAGTAGTCGATACAGATACGTATACGTGTGCGAAATGTCATGAAGCTAGCTTGTACCGTTCTAAAGATATAAATTGTTGCTTATAAAAAACAAAATGGCGTCCAGAAAACGAAGTGTTTTTGGACCTATGTTATTGGAACTTGTCATCTCTTTTTATGTGCTTTTCGCCTTAAAAAAAATTCTTGAAACCTTCTTTCTAAACAACCTATATATATATTTGGTGTTTAACGTCCGACTATTGTATACACTAGAGTTAATGCAGAAGATGGGATGATTTGTAGCGTATGAAAATGCCAAGCCCTGGCCGGGAATCGAACCGGGTCTTCGGGGTGAAAATCCAGTACGCTATAAACTACGCCACCGAGGTGGCTACAGATACGTATAAGTGTGCCAAATGTCATGACGCTACTTTGAACCGTTCTCAAGATATAAATTGTTGCTTATAAAAAACAAAATGGCGTCCAGAAAACGAAGTGTTTTTGGACCTATGTTATTGGAACTTGTCATCTCTTTTTATGTGCTTTTCGCCTTAAAAAAAATTCTTGAAACCTTCTTTCTAAACAACCTATATATATATTTGGTGTTTAACGTCCGACTATTGTATACACTAGAGTTAATGCAGAAGATGGGATGATTTGTAGCGTATGAAAATGCCAAGCCCTGGCCGGGAATCGAACCGGGTCTTCGGGGTGAAAATCCAGTACGCTATAAACTACGCCACCGAGGTGGCTACAGATACGTATAAGTGTGCCAAATGTCATGACGCTACTTTGAACCGTTCTCAAGATATAAATTGTTGCTTGTAAAAAACAAAATGGCGTCCAGAAAACGAAGTGTTTATGGACCTATGTTATTGGAACTTGTCATCTCTTTTTATGTGCTTGTCGCCTTAAAAAAAATTCTTGAAACCTTTTTTCTAAACAACCTATATATATATTGTCACAAAATATTGTCACAAAACATTGTCACAATATATATATATATATATATATATATATATATATATATATATATATGGTTGTTTAGAAAAAAGGTTTCAAGAATTTTTTTGAATTCAAGAAGAATATATATTTTTTTTCCGGCGAAAAACCGTTAAGGTTATCATCGCCGTCATGCAAAATGAAGGTATAAAAAAAAGAAATTAACAAAATTTCCTTATATATAAAAATAAAACTACAACAAACTATAATAGTAAAAATAAATTAAACAAAATTTACATAACAGGTATAACTATATCAATAATAAATACTTAATAACTAAATAACATTTAATAATGAATAAGATTTAATAACAATTCGTAAAGGTGTATATAAACATAACAGAAATAAAGTTATTTAGATAAAATAAATAAATAATATAACACAAGAAATAACAAATATATAAATTAAATTTTATTAAAACATTCAGACGATGAAGGAAGTCTAGAACCCGGTCAACGGCCGAGGCACTATCTCTCAACATCTACAAACAGTTGCTCAGACCACACATAACACGCACATTTTGAAAACCATCACAATCGAGCCAAGAAGAATACATACATATATATATATATATATATATATATATATATATATATATATATATATATATATATATATTTATCAGTGTTCATTTGGAGGATCCTGGGTCCCGGGGCTTACCATGATGGTCGCTCCAGTAGCTCAATTTTCCAATGGAATTTCGCTAATAAATTCGAGTTACGAGAATAGCATAGTATCAGTTTTATAACAATAGCCTAACAACCACCGGCCTTCCCTTAATTAATTACAATATTAGGGTCAACAAAAGCACAAACACTAGGCTACATTCAGTTATTAACAAGGCCGGCAGTTGCACACACTCTATTATTGAAACCAAATCCAGTCTTATTGTTGCGCACTTGGTAGCGACGCGCGCCTGCTTCGCTTGACGCTTCAGATCGATGCGTCACGCGACGCGGAGTCAGTAGTAGTCGACGTTCTGCCACGGGAGCATTGTTGACGGTTTTCTCGTGCCAACCATTTGTTGCATCGCTTCTGCTCAAGCGACGTGATTCGTTACGCGACTTTGGTTGCCGGTTTTTAAATCATAGTGTCGTTGTTCGGCTTGCACTCTTAGTGATTGCTTACAGGTAATTATATTTTCAAATTAAATCTAAATATTGTTTAAATTTTTATAAAGCACTTTTACTGTTAGAACTGGATGGTAGATTTTCATAAAATATCAAAACAATTATCTATTTTTAGATTGACAGTAAAATATCGATTAATGTGAAGATCGATTTTGATTAAGTAAAATTGTGTGTGAAAAATGCGAAAAGGTTTTTAGGTTATGTCATCTTGGAAACATTTAACGGATTTCGGTAAACAAACGACAAAAACGTAGTTGAACATTGTTGTCAAGAATAGAAAAATTATAGTTGTATTTTGAAAATCGTTCTTTCGATTATTTTCACTTTAAATTATTTTAAATATTTTGAAGGTATTTTAATAAGATTGTTTTTCATTAAAATGTCAGAATAGTTATGTAAATTGATTATGAAGTATCGAATATTGTAAAATCCAGTTTTGTATAAGTATTATTTAAGTGTAAAAAGTACTTACAGATTGTAGGTTATGTCATAAAGTTATATTTTGGGAGAACTTTACGAATGCCGGTAAAAAACACGTATTTGAATATTAAATTGTCAAGAATAGAAAAACTATAGTTGTATTTTGAAAATCATTCTTTCGATTATTTTCACTTTAAATATTTTTAAGGTATTTTAATAAGATAGTTTTTCATTAAAATGTCAGAACAGTTATGTAAATTGATAATGAAGTATCGAATACTATACAGTTTTGTGTAAGTATTATTTAAGTGTAAAAAGTACTTACAGATTGTAGGTTATGTCATAAAATTATACATGGGAGAATTTTACGGATGCCGGTAAATTAAAAGGCAAAACACGTATTTGAACATTAAATTGTCAAGTATGGAAAAATTATAGTTGTATTTTGAAAATAATTCTTTCGATTATTTTCACTTTAAATATTTTTAAGGTATTTTAATAAGATAGTTTTTCATTAAAATGTCAGGACAGTTATGTGGATTGATTATTATGAAATTATACAGTTTTGTGTAAGTATTATTTAAGTGTAAAAAGTATAGTTACAGAGTGTAGTTTATGTCATAAAAAGATTATACATGGGAGAATTTTACGAAGTATCAATACTATACAGCCCGTAAATTAAAAGGCAAAACACAAAACACGTATTTGAATATTAAATTGTCAAGAATAGAAAAATTATAGTTGTATGAAAATCATTCTTTCGATTATTTTCACTTTAAATATTTTTAAGGTATTTTAATAAGATAGTTTTTCATTAAAATGTCAGGACAGTTATGTGGATTGATTATGAAATCCAGTTTTGTGTAAGTATTATTTAAGTGTAAAAAGTACTTACAGAGTGTAGTTTATGTCATAAAATTATACATGGGAGAATTTTACGGTTGCCCGTAAATTAAAAGGCAAAACACGTATTTGAATATTAAATTGTCAAGAATAGAAAAATTATAGTTGTATGAAAATCATTCTTTCGATTATTTTCACTTTAAATATTTTTAAGGTATTTTAATAAGATAGTTTTTCATTAAAATGTCAGAACAGTTATGTGGATTGATTATGAAATATCGTGTACTGTAAAATCCAGTTTTGTGTAAGTATTATTCAAGTGTAAAAAGTACTTACAGATTGTAGGTTATGTCATAAATTATACGTGGGAGAATTTTACGTTTGCCGGTAAATTAAAAGGCAAAAAACGTATTTGAACATTAAATTGTCAAGTACAGAAAAATTATAGTTGTATGAAAATCATTCTTTCGATTATTTTCACTTTAAATATTTTTAAGGTATTTTAATAAGATTGTTTTTCATTAAAATATCAGGACAGTTATGTGGATTGATTATGAAGTATCGAATACTATACAGTTTTGTGTAAGTATTATTTAAGTGTAAAAAGTACTTACAGATTGTAGGTTATGTCATAAAATTATACATGGGAGAATTTTACGAATGCCGGTAAATTAAAAGGCAAAACACGTATTTGAATATTAAATTGTCAAGAATAGAAAAATTATAGTTGTATGAAAATCATTCTTTCGATTATTTTCACTTTAAATATTTTTAAGGTATTTTAATAAGATAGTTTTTCATTAAAATATCAGAACAGTTATGTGGATTGATTATGAAATATCGTGTACTGTAAAATCCAGTTTTGTGTAAGTATTATTCAAGTGTAAAAAGTACTTACAGATTGTAGGTTATGTCATACAATTATACATGGGAGAATTTTACGAATGCCGGTAAATTAAAAGGCACAACACTTATTTGAACATTAAATTGTCAAGAATAAAAAAAATATAGTGGTATTTTGAAAATCATTCTTTCGATTATTTTCACTTTAAATATTTTTAAGGTATTTTAATGAGATAGTTTTTCATTAAAATGTCAGGACAGTTACGTGGATTGATTATGAAATATCGAATACTATACAGTTTTGTGTAAGTATTATTTAAGAGTAAAAATACCTTACAAATTGTAGGTTATGTCATAAATTATACGTGGGAGAATTTTACAGATGCCGGTAAATTAAAAGGCAAAACACGTATTTGAACATTAAATTGTCAAGTATAGAAAAATTATACTTGCATTTTGAAAATCATTCTTTAGTTTATTTTAACTTTAAATTATTTAAAATATTGTTAAAAAATTATAAGGTATTTTAATAAGATAATTTTTAATAAACATTTTAGAACAGTTATATAAATTGATAATGAAGTATCGAATACTATACAGTTTTGTGTAAGTATTATTTAAGTGTAAAAAGTACTTACAGGTTTTAGTTTATGCCATAAAGTTATATTTTGAGAGAATTTTGCAGATGCCGGTAAATTAAAAGGCAAAATACGTATCTGAACATTAAATTGTCACGTATAGAAAAATTCTAGTTGTATTTTGAAAATCATTCTTTAGTTTATTTTAACTTTAAATTATTTTAAATATTGTTAAAAAATTATAAGATATTTTAAGAAGATAATTTTTCATAAAAATTTCACAATAATTATGTAAATTGAATATGAAGTATCGAATATTGTACAGTTTTGTGTAAGTATTATTTAAGTGTAAAAAGACCTTACAGATTGTAGGTTATGTCAAAAAATTATACATGGGAGAATTTTACGGATGCCGGTAAATTAAAAGGCAAAACATGTATTTGAACATTAAATTGTCAAATATGGAAAAATTATATTTGCATTTTAAAAATGATTTTCAATGTGTTCTAATAGGGGATTGTTTACAGGTAGTAACTTTAATTTTTTTTTGTGTTTAACGTCCGACTGTTGTGCACACTTGGGCTAATGCAGACGATGGGATGATTTATATCGTATGAAAATGCCAAGCCCTGGCCGGGAATCGAACCCGGGCCATCGGGGTGAAAGCCTAGTACGCCGGTAATTTATTTTAAATATTGTTAACATTTTTGCAAGGTATTCTTATAAGAACTGGAGAATTTTACGGATTTCGGTATATAGAAGGCAAAACACGTATTGAATATTTAATTGTAAAGAATAGAAAAATTGTAATAGTCGTTCTAAATGTCGTGTTTCGTTTTATGCTTACAGATATTTGTAACTTTAAATTTGTTTTAAACATTTGACATAAGGTTAACACTTTTGTAAGGCATATTTATAAGAACTGGGACGGTAGATTTTCTTTAACATTTCAGAATAATTGTGTAGATTGCCAGTAAAGTAGAGAATATCGTAAAATGCAGCTTTAAGTTAAAACTTACATAAAGGATTAAACTACATTTTGGGACGGATTTTGGTAAATAAAAGGCAAAAATGTAATTGAATATTCAATTGTCAAAAAGTGGAATTATAACATATTTCTGTTTATTCTTAAAGGATTGCTTACAGCTATTTTAACTTTAAATTAAATTTAAATATTGTTAATATTTTTATTATGTCGTTAAAATATATTTTGGTAAAATTGTACGTGTTTCGGTAAATAAAATGCATACACGTACTTTAATATTGAATTGTGAAAAGCAGGAAAATTATAAATGCGTTTTGAAAATTATTTTTCAATTTATTCGCACAGGAGACTGCTCGTTTTTATTTTGCAAAGTATTTTGTATAATAAAAGTAATTGAATGGTAGATTTTCTTTAACATAATTACGCAATTTGACTCTAAGATGGCGAATAGTGTAAAATACAGTTTTGTTTAAGTACGATAAGGTTTGTAGGTTATGTCGTAAAGCTAGATTTTGGGAAAATTTTACAGATTTAGTAAAATAAAAATCAAAAACATAGTTGAATGCCAAATTGTCAAGAATAGAAAAGTTATAGTTGCGTTTTGGAAATAATTTTGTAGTTTAATTCGTAGATGGGTCTTTTTACAAGTATTTGTAACTTTAAAATAAATTTAAATATTTTAAATATTTTTATATGAAATGAAATGGTAGAAAAATTATAGGAACAAAATTTCAGGATAATAAGGTAGTGAAGGTAGGATAATTTCAGGATATATAAGAAATGAAGCTCTCTATAAGAAAATTGAAAAACTGTCAGATACTATGAGAAAAAGGAGAATAAATTTTTACGGCCATCTTCTTAGAATGAACTCCAATAGATTGACGAAACAGGTGTTTGATTTTTTCCATAATCGTAAAACAAAACCGAACTGGTTTAAAGAAATTGAAAAAGACCTAATTGAATTAAAAGTTACAGAAAATTCACTGCTTGACCAAACTGCTAAGATAAGTACCAAGGACGAAAGAATAAGATTTCAAGATAAAACCAAAATAAGACCTAAACCTGTCATTTCGGAAGAGGAGAGGAAAAAAAATCGGAAAGAATAAAGAGCTACTGGGAACAAAGAAAAGTACAGCGCGCAAGAAATGATTGATTCAGCGTACCCCAAAGAGGGTGAAACGAAGAGAAGAAGAAGAAATGGTAGATTTTCTTTAAAATTTCAGAACGTTTACGCAGGCTGACGTTTCGAATCAAATTTTGTCTGAGAAATACTGAATTGTGAAAAGTACGTAAAGTTATGCCATTAAACTATATTTTTGACAAAATATTCGACAGATTTTCGGTAAATAAAAAGAATAATACGTTGAACGTTTGATTGACAAGAATAAGAAAATACAGTTATCGTTTGAAAATCAATGTACGGTCTTACAAGCTTTTATAATTTTAAGTAAATTCATTTTAAAACTCTTTAATGAATTCGTAAGGTGTTTTTATGAATACTGGACGGTAGGTTTCAATCACAATTTGAGAAAAAATATCCATATGGACAGTAACGTATTACGAATACTGTAAAATCCAGTAATGTTGAATTATAAAGCAGTTATTTATGCTACAAAGAACGACTAGAAATTAGACACTCTGCACACAAATTGCGCGTAAAAATTTTCCCACAGTAGTATTTCAAATAATTAATTCAATAATAGAAATTTACGGTTCAAACACAGTGTGACGTTATGTTGTTCAAACTTCTAAAAAAATCTAGGAACAAATATTCACAAAAAATTTCCCACAGTAGTATTTCAAATAATTAATTCAATAATAGAAATACGGTTCAAACGCAGTGTGACGTTATGTTGTTCAAACTTCTAAAGAAATCTAGGAACAAATATTCACAAAAAAATTTTCCCACGGTTGTATTTCAAATAATTAATTCAATAATAGAAATTTACGGTTCAAACGCAGTGTGACGTTATGTTGTTCAAACTTCTAAAGAAATCTAGGAACAAATATTCACAAAAAATTTTCCCACTGTAGTATTTCAAATAATAAATTCAATAATAGAAATTTACGGTTCAAACACAGTGTGACGTTATGTTGTTCAAACTTCTAAAAAAATCTAGTAACAAATATTCACAAAAAAATTTTCCCGCAGTAGAATTTCAAATAATTAAATCAATAATAGAAATTTACGGTTCAAACACAGTGTGAGGTTATGTTGTTCAAACTTCTAAAAAAATCTAGGAACAAATATTCACAAAAAATTTCCCACAGTAGTATTTCAAATAATTAATTCAATAATAGAAATACGGTTCAAACGCAGTGTGACGTTATGTTGTTCAAACTTCTAAAGAAATCTAGGAACAAATATTCACAAAAAATTTTCCCACTGTAGTATTTCAAATAATAAATTCAATAATAGAAATTTACGGTTCAAACACAGTGTGACGTTATGTTGTTCAAACTTCTAAAAAAATCTAGGAACAAATATTCACAAAAAAAATTTTCCACAGTAGTATTTCAAATAATTAATTCAATAATAGAAATTTACGGTTCAAACACAGTGTGACGTTATGTTGTTCAAACTTCTAAAAAAATCTAGGAACAAATATTCACAAAAATTTTTTTCCACAGTAGTATTTCAAATAATTAAGTCAATAATAGAAATTTACGGTTCAAACACAGTGTGAGGTTATGTTGTTCAAACTTCTAAAAAAATCTAGGAACAAATAGTCACAAAAAAATTTTCCCACAGTAGTACTTCAAATAATTAATTCAATAATAGAAATTTACGGTTCAAACACAGTGTGACGTTATTTTGTTCAAACTTCTAAAAAAATCTAGAAACAAATATTCACAAAAAATTTTTTCCACAGTAGTATTTCAAATAATTAAGTCAATAATAGAAATTTACGGTTCAAACACAGTGTGAGGTTATGTTGTTCAAACTTCTAAAAAAATCTAGGAACAAATATTCACAAAAAAATTTTCCCACAGTAGTACTTCAAATAATTAATTCAATAATAGAAATTAACGGTTCAAACACAGTGTGACGTTATTTTGTTCAAACTTCTAAAAAAATCTAGGAACAAATATTCACAAAAAAATTTTCCCACAGTAGTACTTCAAATAATTAATTCAATAATAGAAATTTACGGTTCAAACACAGTGTGACGTTATTTTGTTCAAACTTCTAAAAAAATCTAGGAACAAATATTCACAAAAATTTTTTTCCACAGTAGTATTTCAAATAATTAATTCAATAATAGAAATTTACGGTTCAAACACAGTGTGAAATTATGTTGTTCAAACTTCTAAAAAAATCTAGGAACAATTCACAATATTCACAAAGAAATTTTCAAGAAATTTATTTATTAACTCAAATTATTATATGAATTAACATTAAATATAGACAATCTTTTAACGCTACATAAAACAAACTTTAAAACCAGAAATTACAAGGTTTAATAGTTTACTAATATAATTTTTACTAACTTATAATTTCCATTTGTTCTTCATAATACGAATGTTAATGTTGTAAGAATGTTAATGCAATAAGAATGTTAATGTAATATGAACGTGAGCAAGAAAATCTTTTAACCTTTCATAGGAACATACTTTAAAACCAGAAATGACAAGGACATTTTAATAGTTTACTAATTTAATTTTTACTAACTTACAATTTCCATTTGTCCTTCATAATATGAATGTTAATGTTGTGAGAATGTTAATGCAATAAGAACGTTAATGCAATATGAACGTAAGCAAGAAAATCTTTTAACCTTTCATAGGAACATACATTAAAACCAGAAATGACATGGATGTTTTAATAGTTTACTAATCTAATTTTTACTATTTTACAATTTCCACTTGTTTTTCACAAAGTGAATGTTAATCTTGTAAGAATGTTAACGAATAAGAATGTTAACGTAATATGAATGTTAAAGTAATATGATTCATCTTACGTTGAACTTGTACAGATAACTCGTGTTGTTAAAACTTAATTTTGTTTAATTGTCTTTGTGAAGCAAGACTATATTTTAACCTTATGTAGGAACATACTTTAAAACCAGAAATGACAAGGATTTTTTAATAGTTTACTGATTTAGTTTTTACTAATTAACTAATATAATTTTTATTAATTTAAAATTTCCACTAGTCTTTCATAATGTGAATGTTAATCTTGTAAGAATGTTAATGTAATAAGAATGTTAATGTAATATGAATGTTAATGTAATATGTTTCATCTTACGTTAAACCTGTACAGATAACTCGTATCTGAATAAAACTTAATTTTATTTAGTTGTTTTTGTGAAGCAAGAAAATCTTTTAAACTTTCATAGGAACATATTTTAAAACAAGAAATTACAAGGATATTTTAATAGTTTACTAATTTCATTTTTATTAATTTACAAATTTAATTTTCACTAATTTACAATTCCATTTGTCTTTCATAATGTGAATGTTAATGTTGTAAGAATGTTAATGCAGTAAGAATGTTAATGTACCATGAATGTTAAAGTAATATGTTTCATCTTACGTTAAACTTGTACAGATAACTCGTGTTGTTAAAACTAAAATTTTATTTAATTGTCTTTGTGAAGCAAGACAACATTTTAACCTTTCAAATGAACATACTTTAAAACCAGACATTACAAGGGTGTTTTAATAGTTTACTAATTTCATTTTTATTAATTTACAAATTTAATTTTCACTAATTTACAATTCCATTTGTCTTTCATAATGGGAATGTTCATGTTGTAAGAATGTTAATGCAGTAAGAATGTTAATGTAACATGAATGTTAAAGTAATATGTTTCATCTTACGTTAAACTTGTACAGATAACTCGTCTTGTTAAAACTAAAATTTTATTTAATTGTCTTTGTGAAGCAAGGAAATATTTTAACCTTTCATAGGAACATATTTTAAAGCCAGACATTACAAGGATGTTTTAATAGTTTACTAATTTCATTTTTATTAATTTACAAATTTAATTTTCACTAATTTACAATTCCATTTGTCTTTCATAATGTGAATGTTAATGTTGTAAGAATGTTAATGCAGTAAGAATGTTAATGTACCATGAATGTTAAAGTAATATGTTTCATCTTACGTTAAACTTGTACAGATAACTCGTGTTGTTAAAACTAAAATTTTATTTAATTGTCTTTGTGAAGCAAGACAACATTTTAACCTTTCAAATGAACATACTTTAAAACCAGACATTACAAGGGTGTTTTAATAGTTTACTAATTTCATTTTTATTAATTTACAAATTTAATTTTCACTAATTTACAATTCCATTTGTCTTTCATAATGGGAATGTTCATGTTGTAAGAATGTTAATGCAGTAAGAATGTTAATGTAACATGAATGTTAAAGTAATATGTTTCATCTTACGTTAAACTTGTACAGATAACTCGTCTTGTTAAAACTAAAATTTTATTTAATTGTCTTTGTGAAGCAAGGAAATATTTTAACCTTTCATAGGAACATATTTTAAAGCCAGACATTACAAGGATGTTTTAATAGTTTACTAATTTCATTTTTATTAATTTACAAATTTAATTTTTACTGATTTACAATTTCCACTTGTCTTTAATAATATGAATGTTAATATTGTAAGAATGTTAATGCAACATGAATGTTAATGTAATATATTTCATCTTACGTTAAACGTGTTCAGATGACTCGTGTTGTTAAAACTTAATTTTATTGAGTTGTCTTTGTGAAGCAAGGAAATATTTTAACCTTTCATAGGAACATATTTTAAAGCCAGACATTACAAGGATGTTTTAATAGTTTACTAATTTCATTTTTATTAATTTACAAATTTAATTTTTACTAATTTACAATTTCCACTTGTCTTTAATAATATGAATGTTAATATTGTAAGAATGTTAATGCAACATGAATGTTAATGTAATATGTTTCATCTTACGTTAAACGTGTACAGATGACTCGTGTTGTTAAAAACTTAATTTTATTTAGTTGTCTTTGTGAAGCAAGGAAATATTTTAAACTTTCATAGGAACATAATTTAAAACAAGAAATTAAAAGGATGTTTTAAAAGTTTACTAATTTAGTGTTTACTAATTTACAATTTCCATTTGTCTTTCATAATGTGAATGTTAATGTTGTAAAAATGTTAATGCCGTAAGAATGTTAATGTAACATGAATGTTAAAGTAATATGTTTAATCTTACGTTTAACATGTACAGATAACTCGTGTTGTTAAAACTAAAATTTTATTTAATTGTCTTTGTGAAGCAAGACAACATTTTAACCTTTCAAAGGAACATACTGTAAAACCAGACATTACAAGGATGTTTTAATAGTTCACTAATTTAATTTTTATTAATTTACAAATCTAATGTTTATTAATTTACAATTTCCACTTGTCTTTAATAATGTGAATGTTAATATTGTAAGAATGTTAATGTAATATGTTTCATCTTACGTTAAACTTGTACAGATGTCTCGTGTTGTTAAAACTTAATTTTATTTAGTTGTCTTTGTGAAGCGTGAAAAAGTAAACACAGAGTTTCGATTTAACGAAGCAGACAGTTTGCTCAGTAATGCAGGAGGAATGCATTTATTATTCAGTAGGTGTGCAAGTTATTTTAACAAATTACATTTTATTAAAATAAAACAGATTTTTAGTATTTCAGTAGTTCAATATTAAATTGTCAAAAATATAAAATTGGAGTTGCAATTTTTAAATTGTTGAGGTTTTTATTTTTCCGTATACTTGCTTATAGGTATTTATACTTTCTTGAAACGTTAAATTTAAATCTTGCTGGATACTTTTGTTAGACTGTGTATTTTCGTTAATAATTCGCAACAATTATGTAGACTGACAGTGTAAAATTAAGTGCAGTTTTACCGAAACGTAAGAAACGCGTTTAATATTTAAAACGTCGTAAAGGATTGCAGGTGTTTTAATAAAATATATTTTTGGGAAGTAGGACGGATTTACTGTAAATAAAAGACAGAGTACTTAGTTAAATATTAAATGTTTAGGAACAAAGAAATTATACTTGCCGTTTTGTAATCATTGCGATGTTTTACCCTTACAGAAAATATAAATATAATTTTAAACACAAGTAGTATTTACATAGATGCTTAAAGATACACACACACACACACACACACACACACACACACACACACACACACACACACACACACACACACACACACACACACACACACACACACACACACACACACACACACACACACACACATATATACACACACATATACATTCACACACACAGAGTCATACACACACACACACACACACACAGAGTCATACACACACACACACACACATAAACACACACACACACACATACTCACACACAAGCACGCACACACACACACACACACACACACAGTCATACACACACAGCTCACACACACACACACAAGCACAC
Organism: Callitettix versicolor; assembly: GCA_022606455.1. NCBI lineage: Eukaryota > Metazoa > Arthropoda > Insecta > Hemiptera > Cercopidae > Callitettix > Callitettix versicolor. The sequence goes on along the minus strand of CM040183.1, from coordinate 87,332,983 downwards.
ACACACACACACACACACACACACACACACACATATACACACACACACACACACACACACACACACACACACATATACACACACACACACACACATCATATACACACACACACACACACACACACACACACACACACACACACACACACACACACACACACACACACACACATACACACACACACACACACACACACACACACACACACACACATACACACACACACACACACACACACACACACACACACACACACACACACACACACACACACACACACACACACACACACACACACACACACACACACACACACACACACACACACACACACACACACACACACACACACACACACACACACACACACAGAGTCATACACACACACACACACAGAGTCATAAACACACACACACACACACACACACACACACACACACACACACACACACACACACACACACACACACACACACACATACACACACACACACACACACACACACACACACACACACACACACACACACACACACACACACACAACACACACACACACATACACACACACACACACACACACACACACACACACACACACACACACACACACACACACACACACACACACACACACACACACACACACACACACACACACACACACACACACACACACACACACACACACACACACACACACACACAGGAGAGAATCTTATATTGAACAATTTTATTTTAACTTTTTTAAAAAAGTCTGATTTCACCGTGAAAAATAAAATGTTAGAATTGCACTGAAAATTTGAAATTGCCAATTTTAATAAGAATTTGAACAGAACCACTATAACTGTAAACGTTTAATTTGTCTATTTTCGCTTTAAAAAATCTGATTTTAAAATTGTCACTGGCATTTTCAAAACACATTTTCTAACGTTAATACATATTATGAAAAAAATATATAGACTAGCTGCCTTTATTGAGAGGATTTAGACGTCCCTCGCGGTACCGGAGTCTAACACACACAACACTACATTTACGACTTTAACACTTACACTCACACTTAAATTTAGGGAGGCGATAATAGCCTCAATGTGCTTTTC
>CM040183.1:87306882-87309382 GCA_022606455.1 Callitettix versicolor | reverse complement strand
GAATTTTCCGTCGAATTATTATTTTTTCTACCCCTTTCAGTTATACTAACGATGAATTAACAGGGTGTAAGTGTTCCTAAGTAAGATAAATCGTTAATAATCGTTAATTGCATATTGCCGCACTTGTATAAATTTAATGGTTTGTTAACTTGCAGACATTATTTCAGTAGGCTATCAGGTTCCGGGTTCCACCCTCTGTACAAATAAATTAATTATTAAACGTACAATGACAAGGGTTGGCATACTTTGCCCAAGTATGCAATGCTATCGACTATATCTCATCGAGCCCCAGTGTACGTCTTTTGTCCAACTGGAGTCCAAGTTACCGCCATACTTTACATACTGTTATTAACTTCTCAAACTATTGCTTCCACAATATTCTCGGAACGCAGCTGTCTCGCTGGCTTGATTGAACCGATACAATGATTTTATTTTCATCCCATTTCCACCACAATCAGCGTTATGAATTGGTATTTAAAATTTTCAAATTAAAGTTAAAATATTTTAAGTAAGATTTAACTTTGTTTTTCGAAAATCCGTGTTTTATTTATTAGTCGCGAAGTTTAGAGCTTTGTTTGTTTAGCGAAGAGCTTTGTTTTTATTTAGACATATTCTCCGTAACGGATTCGTATTCGGATCGTATAACGGATACTATGTGCTTTAATGTTTCGGATCGTATAACGGATACTATATACTTTAATGTTTCGGATCGTATAACGGATACAATATGCTATAATGTTCGGATCGTATAACGGATAATGTTTCGGATCGTATAACGGATACTATATGCTATAATGTTCGGATCGTATAACGGATAATGTTTCGGATCGTATAACGGATAATGTTTCGGATCGTATAACGGATAATGTTTCGGATCGTATAACGGATACTATATGCTATAATGTTCGGATCGTATAACGGATAATGTTTCGGATCGTATAACGGATACTATATGCTATAATGTTCGGATCGTATAACGGATAATGTTTCGGATCGTATAACGGATAATGTTTCGGATCGTATAACGGATACTATATGCTATAATGTTCGGATCGTATAACGGATAATGTTTCGGATCGTATAACGGATACTATATGCTATAATGTTCGGATCGTATAACGGATAATGTTTCGGATCGTATAACTGATACCATATGATTTAATGTTTCGGATCGTATAACGGATACTATATGCTTTAAAGTTTCGGATCGTATAACGGATACTATATGCTTTAATGTTTCGATATCGTATAGCGAATACTGTGTGCTTTAATGTTTCGGATCGTATAACGGATACTGTATGCTATAATGTTTCGGATCGTATAACTATATGCTTTAAAGTTTCGGATCGTATAACGGATACTATATGATTTAATGTTTCGGATCATATAACGGATACTGTATGCTATAATGTTTCGATATCGTATAACGAATACTATGTGCCTTAATGTTTCGGATCGTATAACGGATACTGTATGCTATAATGTTTCGGATCGTATAACGGATACTGTATGCTATAATGTTTCGGATGGTATAACGGATACTATATACTTTAATGTTTCGGATAGTATAACGGATTCTATATGCTTTAATGTTTCGGATCATATAACGGATACTATATGCTTTAATGTTTCGATATCGTATAACGAATACTATGTGCCTTAATGTTTCGGATCGTATAACGGATACTGTATGCTATAATATTTCGGATGGTATAACGGATACTGTATGCTATAATGTTTCGGATCGTATAACGGATACTATGTGTCTTAATGTTTCGGATCGTATAACGGATACTATATGCTTTAATGTTTCGATATCGTATAACGGATACTATGTGCCTTAATGTTTCGGATCATATAACAGATACTATATGCTTTAAAGTTTCGGATCGTATAACGGATACTATATGTTTAATTTTCGTCCGATTTGATTCAAAATTTGAATCCAATTATGAAACACCCGCTACGTATTGAACAGCTTTTTTCGCTTGATGTTGTGAAATTTCATTATAATGACTTAAAATGTAAGTTCATTAACTCAACAAGTAAAACCAGATGTAAGGGTATTCAACGGCCAATAAGATCTAAGGCAATAATTAGTAAAATAGGCCATTGGTTTGTTTAATGAACTTCCAAATGAATTAAAAACGTTGAATAATAAATTTGTAATTAAATCAAAACTGAAAAAATGGATTTTTGAAAATTCATAGATTATATCTTTGTCATAGATTGTCTTGTAAATCTATGTTACTAGATTTTTTTCTATTTATCCTACAATTTTATATGTTTGTGTTATGAATACTTATTTTGTTACAGGATGATACATATGTTCTTTCGTGCAATTAATCTTAATTTTATATTATTTTTTGAATATTTTTTATACCAGTCCCACAAACAGGTATTTCTCTGTGGGTTACTTACATTTGTAAATTTTATTTATATGTCTAATGTAATGTACTGGTTTAAATAAATAAATATTTCTTTGCGCGTTCCAGAGAGT
>CM040183.1:87289382-87304382 GCA_022606455.1 Callitettix versicolor | reverse complement strand
TAATGCTCTTGCTATTGCGTCTTCTTTTAGGATAATATAAATTTGAAAAAATCAACAAAAACCGTCATTAATGGTAACCTATTTATCTATACATTTCTAAAACTGCTACTGCTACTGCTACTTTTCAATAACTGTTAAATAAAACTGTGAATAACTGTGAAATAATGCTCTTGCTATTGCGTCTTCTTTTAGGCTAATATAAATTTGAAAAAATCAACAAAAACCGTCATTAATGGTAACCTATTTATCTATACAATTCTAAAACTGCTACTGCTACTGCTGCTTTTCAATAACTGTTAAATAAAACTGTGAATAACTGTGAAATAATACTCTTGCTATTGCGTCTTCTTTTAGGCTAATATAAATCTGAAAAAAATCAACTAAAACCGTCATTAATGGTAACCTATTTATCTACACAATTCTAAAACTGCTACTGCTACTGCTACTTTTCAGTAACTGTTAAATAAAACTGTAAATAACTGTGAAATAATGCTCTTGCTATTGCGTCTTCTTTTAGGCTAATATAAATATGAAAAAAATCAACAAAAACCGTCATTAATGGTAACCTATATATCTATACAATTCTAAAAATGCTACTGCTACTGCTACTTTTCAATAACTGTTAAATAAAACTGTGAATAATTGTGAAATAATGCTCTTGCTATTGCGTCTTCTTTTAGGCTAATATAAATTTGAAAAAATCAACTAAAACCGTCATTAATGGTAACCTATTTATCTACACAATTCTAAAACTGCTACTGCTACTTTTTAATAACTGTTAAATAAAACTGTGAATAACTGTGAAATAATGCTCTTGCTATTGCGTCTTCTTTTAGGCTAATATAAATTTGAAAAAATCAACTAAAACCGTCATGAATGGTAACCTATTTATTTACACAATTCTAAAACTGCGTGTACAAAAAAACATATGCTATACTACATACGTAACACCAAAATAAAGCTAAATCTAACGGGAGAAACTGTGGTGCGCGCGCAGTTAGAAATATCAATATGTATCCCTTCTCAGTAATGCCATACTAAGAAAATTTTGAACTGTGGAAATTTCACCAGTTACTGTATTATATGTTAAGTGTGAAATAGTGTTAGTACCAAACAGTGAACCACTACGCATGCGCAGGGCAAAGCGACGCGATCCAAGCGGAAATGAAAGAAACTAGGATTGGTGGAACAGGTTCCGGAGATTTCAATTAACAGATCACAGTTAGTAACAGTTAAACTCAGCCATTCACTGTGAGATAAATATGTGAAACCAGACTATCAGTGAAAAAGTAACAGTTCTGTGATATCGTTAACAGTTCTATTTTAACATGTATCATATTTTAGCGCTGGTGGTGATGTTGGGTTTTGAGCGTCGCGTAATGCGAGGAACATGTTTATTGATATACAACAGTATATTTTGCGCGTAGCAAGTCTCACATTAAATTAATTATAATTAAAAATCACTGTGATTCAGCCGGCATCGAATAGCGGACCTTGCACGTGTGAGGCACACGCGATAACCACTACACTACGGAAACTACGAAGAAATTTGACCGATTTACGTACACGAAACGAATCGTTAATTTAATTTTGGTAGTTATATTAAAAGATCAGCTGTTTTGTAATTCGTCAAGATCAGCTGATTTCATTGAACAGCCGATACGTTTCAGGTTAGCTGTGCTATATTAAAAGAGCGGTCTGCGAGATCCAAGGACACTACGTCTCGCAGGCTCTGAAGGATCTGCAGGGTCGGTTTGCGGATAGAGAATGCACCGGACAGAACGAGAATCAGAAGCATTCTGAAAAACATCAGGTTTGACGTAGGAAAGCCGGAACGACGAGGGACGGTGGAGGTGTCAGACGAGATCAGGAGGCGGAGATCAGATAGGATGAAGACGTCTTGGAGGATGAAGTTGGAATCCTCACAGTACACTAACACCATTGAACAGCCGATACGTTTCAGGTTATTTGTTAAACAAATAGCTATGCTATATTAAAAGAGCGGTCTGCGAGACCCAAGGACACTACGTCTCGCAGGCTCTGAAGGATCTGCAGGGTCGGTTTGCGGAGCGAGGATGCACCGGACAGAACGAGAATCAGAAGCATTCTGAAAAACATCAGGTTTGACGTAGGAAAGTCGAAACGGCGAGGGACGGTGGAGGTGTCAGACGAGATCAGGAGACGGAGATCGGATAGGATGAAGGAGTCTTGGAGGAAGAAGTTGGAATCCTCACAGTACACTAACACGGATAAAAAGTTTTTTTAATAAAAAGATCAGTTGTTTTATAATATTCCGTAAAGATCAGCTGATTTCATTGAACAGCTGATACGTTTCAGGTTATGTTGTTAAAAAAAATAGCTATGCTATATTAAAAGAGCAGTTGTTTTAATAATAATTTGTAACGATTAGCCGATTTAATTGAACAGCTGATAAGCTGTGATAGGTTTTAGGTTAGGTAGTTAAAAATTAGTTATGTTAATTTGTGGCGTTTTAGGAAAAACAAAATCGTAATTAAAGGAAGTGGAAACATGATGCATGATTTTTATTTTGGTTCAATAACAGAAATTAGGCTATTTGTTTTAGCGAACCGCCATTGGACAATTAGCTTCTAGAGCGATCATCATGGTAATACTAAACCCATGTTAATTTAATTTTGATAAATATGTAATAGTAAAATATTAGTTGTTTTGTATTAATTCGTAAGGAATTAATTTTCCATCGAAATTGCTAAAGCGTCTACTGCGTTCTAAAGGTTCTTAGTTCGGGCCACAGTTGCTCCCGTTGTTTTTCCCTTACCGATAACACTGATCTCCCGTCCTCATTAGTCTAACTTAATAAAGTATGGACGTTATGGAAAAAAACCTATCAATACTGCCACAGTACATTTAAAAATTTGAATTATTGGTTTCAAACATAAAACCACTGTACAACTAAACCACTGTACAAACTAAAAGTCCACTGTACAGCGTGGCCGACGGAATGTTTAGAGAGAAAATAATTTCGACACTAAACTGTCTTGCTGACGTGATTGAAGCGATTTTTCAAAAAAACTATAATTAAACAGTTTTTACATTTATTATTTTTTGTTTAAGAAAATGGACCCAGACCGCCGTTAGGCGTGAAATATTTTTACTGTAAATTTAAAGTATCGGTACTGGATACACGTTAAATGTTAAAATTATTACTTTGCGATGGGCGTGTGAGTAAGTGGTACTTTCCTTAATTATACGAAGTGTGTTCAGAAAGTAACGAGAATTTTAATTTTTTGAACAAAATATTTATTTATTCTTCTACATTGATGTTGTCGCCTTCAAAATATTCCCCATTGGAGATTATGCATGCTTCTTTCAATCCTCGAAACACTTCTCAAACTCGATCTTTGAGATAGCCTTTAGTTCTTTCAGCGATGCGCTTTTAATGTCATCTACGGCTGTAAAACGACAGCCCTTTAAGGTTCTCTTTATTTTTTGAAATAGGAAAAAGTCACACGGAGCCATGGGTCTGGCGAATATGGGGCTGATAGTACTATTTTTGGGCAAACATTCACGAACAAGCGATGAAGTGTGAGCTGGTGTATTATCGTGGTGCAAAAGTCATGAATTGTTTTTCCAAAGATCCAGACGTTTTTTTCGGATTGCTTCACGCAAACGGCGTTGAACTTGTAGGTAGTACTCCTTATTGACCGTTTCACCTGGTGGCAGGAATTCATGATGCACTATGCCACTAATATCGAAGAACACAGTGAGCATAACCTTCACGTTCGATCGCACTTTTAATACCTTTTTCGGTCTTGGCGAGACAGAATGCCTCCACTGGGATGATTGAGCTTTAGTTTCGACGTCATATCCATAAATCCAAGTTTCGTCACCTGTTATAATACGTTTCAGTAATTCTGCATCGCCGTTGACTTCATTTAGTGATTCCTGATCAACTTCTATTCGCCGCTGTTTTTGTTCAAAATTCAACAATTTTGGAACGAATTTTGCTGCCACGCGTTTCATACACAAAACATTGGAAACAATGTCATGACATGATCCAATCGATATGCCAACATCATTGACCTTTCTAATTGTGATTAGGCGATTGTTCATAACCATTTCTTTCACTTTTTGCACTTTTTCATCGGTTGTTGCCGTGCTGGGGCGTTCAGGACGTTCGTCATCTTCAACGTCTTCACAGCCTTCTTGGAAACGCTTATACCACTCGTGAACTCTTGCTTTACTCATAGCAGACTCACCATAGGCCTTTGTTAACATTTCACACACTTTGTTACACTTTATTCTATTTTTTACGCATAATTTGATACAAATTCTTTGATCCATTTCGTTTAACAAACGAAAATCGCCGAGCTCATAAAAACACGTCTGTCACAGACAAAGTCAACAATGAAAACAGCTGAAAGTTTTATCATACTTCAAGGGCATGTATACCAACATAATAAAAAAAAATGTTTGACAATCGGACTCTCCAAGCCCGAGAAATTTAAAAGTACTCGTTACTTTCTGAACACACCTCGTATTTTAGCGATCATTTAAAACGTCAGGATCGGTGCACATTTCATTGTCGGTTTTCGGTTTCGCCGTAACGGCTGTTCAAATAGCTCATTTCAAATACGGTTATAAAGAAGCAAAACTGTTAGGAATGGGGTAAAAAACACTTTAATAATACCGTGACGGTATTTTATAAGGTAACACGCTACCGTTTAGGAATTTGTATTTTTTGTCAGAAAAAATTCAATATGGCGGCCAAGTAACGCGAGGAAGTTGATAATTTACGTTTTACCGATCCGATTTGAATATAAAATTACGAGAGTTTAGTTTGGCGCCGTATCTGTTTATGGAAAACATTAGCTGCATTGTTACACTCAACGGGATCATTTGAGTTCAAACGAATTTAGAACTAATAAATATTACAAAAAAAAAAAATTTACATAGAATTTATCATTAGAAATCCAGTTCGGTAACGATAAAATACGGTAAAACAGATTTTCTTCAAATTTCTGGCATATATAAAGCATTTACAATTCAAGACAGTGAAGTTTGTAATAAAAAAGAATTTCAGAACAAAAATTTTTCCAGAAGAAAGTAATAAATTTTTCCAAAAATGTAAATTTTTTTGTTAGTGATTTCTTTTATTAAAAAAAAGTGTACGTAAACATTTTATGTATATTTCATAGTTCTTCTGTTCACAATTTTGGTCAGATTTGATTTCTGTTAGTTTATCTTTTACTTTAGTTTCACCCCGCAAGGGGGGTGTAGACTAGCTGCACCTATTGAGAGGATTTAGACGTCCCTCGCGGTACCCGAGTCTAACACACACTTACACGTGAAACACTACACTTACATTTAAGGAGGCGATAATAGCCTCAATGTGCTTTTCGCCTTAAAATAAAATTATTTTCAAAAGGTGTTTTCACAAAAGAATTAAAGTTAAAATCTACACGAATTATCATTTTGAATTTTAAAATTCCTTTTAAAACAAGAAAATAATTTTTTTATTTTCAGTGATTTTAAAGTTTAAATGCAATTTCTGTTGAATCTTATTTTCAAAAATATAAGCTAAACAATGTTTGCAAGTCGCTTCCATCACGTCTGCAAGACAGCGTTTGTTTAGTCGCTCAAATGTTTCACTCGGACCAGTTAGAAAGAATTTTATAGACTACAACGTGAGAAATTTGTGACCTAACCTAAGCGTACAATTCATTTTATTAATTTGCTGCAAAACTATTATTTCCTCTTCTTTATACGGTTGTCTGAACCATTTTAGGTTTTTTTTGCGGTATTTATTTTCGTGTAAAATATTTTTTTAAGGCGAAAAGCACAAAAGCTATTTACCGCCTCCCAAAATATACGTGTAAGTGTAAGTCGTAAGTGTAGTGTTGTAAGTGTAAGTGTGTGTTAGACTCGGGTACCGCGAGGGACGTCTAAATCCTCTCAATAGGTGCAGCTAATCTGCAACCCCCTGCGGAGCCCGTGTAAAATAACAGTGATTTTTTTCAAAGTAACACCAAAACAGAGATACGTTATCTCTGCCGGAAGTTCCGGGCCCGGCTGTTATCGGTTTAAAAAGTGGAAACGACGCGAGATAGCGGAAATAAAATTCGCTTCACACAAAATTATTGACGGGATTCATTAGATTTTTAAAAGATCCAGATAACGTTTTCATTGAAAAATGAACTGTTTCAGCAGCCATCATGGTATTACCCAGTCGCGGCACCTTGAAATTAACTACGATCTTGAATTTTTCGATTACATTTTGTGGGATTTTTATACGCGGTGTGTTCAGAAAGTAAAGAGAATTTTTAAATTTCGCCGGCTTGGAGAGTCCGATTGTCAAACATTTTTTTTATTATGTATACATGCCCTTGAAGTATGATAAAACTTTCAGATGTTTTCATTGTTGACTTTGTCTGTGACAGACGTGTTTTTATGAGCTCGGCGATTTTCGTTTGTTAAAAGAAATGGATCAAAGAATTTGTATCGAATTTCGCGTAAAAAATTGAATAAAGTGTAACAAAGTGTGTGAAATGTTAACAAAGGTGAGTCTGCTATTAGTAAAGCAAGAGTTTACGAATGGTATAAGCGTTTCCAAGAAGGCCGTGAAGACGTTGAGAATGACGAACGCCCTGGACGCCCCCGCACATCAACAACCGATGAAAAAGTGCAAAAAGTGAAAGAAATGGTTATGAACAATCGCCTAATCACAATTAGAAAGGTCGATGATGTTGGCTTATCGATTGGATCATGTCATGACATTGTTTCCAATGTTTTGTGTATGAAACGCGTGGCAGCAAAATACGTTCCAAAATTGTTGAATTTTGAACAAAAACAGCGGCGAATGGAAGTTGCTCAGGAGCCACTAAATGAATTCAATGAGGATGCAGAATTACTGAAACGTATTATAACAGGTGAAGAAACATGGGTTTATGGATATGACGTCGAAACTAAGGCTCAATCATCCCAGTGGAGGCATTCTGGCTCGCCAAAACCGAAAAGGCTCGACAAGTGCGGTCAAATGTGAAGGTTATGCTCACTGTGTTCTTCGATATTAATGGCATAGTGCATAATGAATTCCTGCCACCAGGTGAAGCGGTCAATAAGGAATACTACCTACAAGTTCAACGCCGTTTGCGTGAAGCAATCCGAAAAAACGCTCGGATCTGTGGAAAAACAATTCATGGCTTTTGCACCACGATAATGCACCAGCTCACACTTCATTGCTTGTTCGTGAATTTTTGGCCAAAAACAGTACTGTAACGATGCCCCAGCCTCCATATTCGCCAGACATGGCTCCGTGTGACTTTTTTCTATTTCCAAAAATAAAGAGAACCTTAAAGGGCCGTCGTTTTACAGCCGTAGATGACATTAAAAGCGCATCGCTGAAAGAACTAAAGGCTATCTCGAAGATCGAGTTTGAGAAGTGTTTCGAGGATTGGAAGAAGCGCTGGCACAAGTGCATAATCTCCAATGGGGACTATTTTGAAGGCGACAACATCAATGTAGAAGAATAAATAAATATTTTGTTCGAAAAAATTAAAATTCTCGTTACTTTCTGAACACACGTCGTATGTAATGCAATGTAAACCTAAACTAAGCTAACGTTATCCGACCCAACCTAACCTAGAAATTTTGTAAGAATCCAAACGTGGCGAGAAACGATTACGGTAACAGCTTTGCAAGTTTTTTACCCACTAAAGTCTGTTCAACATGTTTTTTTTATTTAGGTGTAGGCCTAATACTTGAAAATCTGTTTTCAATCGATCATAATCAGTTAAAAAAAGAATGTGTCGATGGTCAATGTTCATTTTGTATTTTCAAAGTAATTTTAAAATATAATTTGCTGAATTGCTTCAATCTTTGCACAAAAATCGAATATTAAAATTGCCTAGACGTGTTCGCAACAAAACCCGTCCATTAGTTTCAAAATGGCGGCTATTCAATATGTTAAAAAAAACTAATTAACTGCCTTATTTTTTTCAGTGTTACTTCACCATCTTAGACATCATTGAAATTTGCATACATTGGAAATTTAAATTTTAAAATTTCATTGAAAATTCAAAAATAACCTGACGGCGGTCATGGTTCAATTTAAAAATTTATTGTGTTAATATGTAAGCAGATTTTAATGATAGTTATGACGGGTGAAAGCAGATTTTGAAAAAAATGTATAAGTTAACGAAAATTATTGTTGGCAATTCGCTTCCATCACGTCTGCAAGACGGCTGTACACCGTGACTATTTCATTTTGCTTGTTTGTAGATAAATTGAGTGGTAAACATTGCCACGCTTTGTTACCTTGTTTTGATTTGATTCATAGTGAAACTGGAAAATAAATTTTGTCGAACTTATTTCCAGTTCTATCACGTCTTGTTGAATAAAATAAAACTATTTTCTTTCCTGTATGCAGAGTAAACCAATCAACCGATTTTTTTGAAACGACACTTCCGGTTTGCCTATTTTCGCGAAAACCGTTTATAATTCGAAAGGAAATCGTTTTCAAAATTTTATTTTGGTAAAAAACCTGTTAAAAATAGGATTTTCACAGAATTTCACCAAAACTTTCTCTAATGTAGTTCACAAGCAACCAAATTAAACTCAAATGGACGGTAAAGCCAACAAAAATATTTCATGAATTTTCTGAAAAACTGAAAACGTGGCACCGATTTTCTTAAAATTGTATCATATAAATAACTGAAGTTGTTAGTTTACCAATTTTGAAAACAAAACGAAGTTAAAAACAGCAATAATCCCCGACAATAGCCTGGTTTTGTTCTTTTTGGATTTGCAATCGCGCAGCAAATTTCTTTTATTTCAAATTTGAAAAATTACTTAAGCTTATACTTTGTGAAAGCCTGTTTTCACCATCATAATCAGCATTAAAATCTGCTTACATTAGCATTTCAAACTTTCAAATTATATTGGAAACATGAAAATGAACCCAGACCTCCGTCAAATTTAATTTCTTAATTTTAACGGTTTTAGAAATTTCAAAATGCTAAATAATGCAATTTTTAAGCTGTAGCCTAACCAAGAATTGCGAAAACACACACACACACACACACACACACACACACACACACACACACACACACACACATACATACATACAAATATATATATATATATAGACGAGAGAGAGAGAGAGAGAGAGAGAGAGAGAGAGAGAGAGAGAGAGAGGGAGAAAAAGTCCGAGTATTGTGCACACTTGCACTAATGCAGACTAGAGAGAGAGAGAGAGGGAGAGAGAGAGAGGGAATATATATATATATATATATATATATATATATATATATATATGTATATAACTTACATTATTTTATATACACAAGCTTAAACGAACCCTCAGAAAGTTAGGATTGCTGCTGATTTCAACGTCCAGGGTCTGGGTAATACCATGATGCTCCAAAATCTCATTTTCCCATGATAATTAGCTAATATTTCCTCGTACTAGTTAAATAAAAAAAAATAAATAACCTTTAATTTTCACCCCTTAACTACAACTCTGAACTATCAACTATTTACTCTTTGTCGCTAACCCCTTAATTTTTATGGGTTTTTGACTGCAACAAAGACGAAAAGGAAATCCTTCTTCCTTATTTAACTGGAATAAAATACGGACTTTAAGCCGGACGTCAAGTCAGACGTTAAGCCGGTCGTTAAGCTTGACGTTAAGCCGGATATCAAGCCAGACGTTAAGCCGGACGTTAACCTGGACGTTAAGCTGGTCGTTAAGCCGGACATCAAGCCAGACGTTAAGCCGGACGTTAAGCCGGACGTTAAACCGAACATTAAGCCAGACGTTAAGCCGGACGTTAACCTGGACGTTAAGCCAGACGTTAAGCAGGTCGTTAAGCTTGACGTTAAGCCGGACATCAAGCCAGACGTTAAGCCGGACATTAAGCCAGACGTTAAGCCGGACGTTAACCTGGACGTTAAGCCGGACGTTAAGTCGGACGTTAAGCTGGTCGTTAAGCTTTACGTTAAGGCGGACGTTAAGCCGGTCGTTAAGCTTGACGTTAAGCCGGACATCAAGCCAGACGTTAAGCCGGACGTTAACCTGGACGTTAAGCCGGACGTTAAGTCGGACGTTAAGCTGGTCGTTAAGCTTTACGTTAAGGCGGACGTTAAGCCGGTCGTTAAGCTTGACGTTAAGCCGGACATCAAGCCAGACGTTAAGCCGGACGTTAACCTGGACGTTAAGCCGGACGTTAAGTAGGACGTTAAGCTGGTCGTTAAGCCGGACATCAAGCCAGATGTTAAGCCGGACGTTAAGCCGGACGTTAACCTGGACGTTAAGCCGGACGTTAAGCCGGACGTTAACCTGGACGTTAAGCTTTACGTTAAGGCGGACGTTAAGATGGACGTTAAGGTTGACGTTAAGTAGGACGTTAAGGCGGACGTTAAGCCGGACGTTAAGGTGGACGTTAAGCCGGACGTTAAGCCGGACGTTAAGGTGGACGTTAAGCCGGACGTTAAGCCGGACGTTAAGCCGGACGTTAAGCCGGACGTTAAGCCGGACGTTAAGCTTGACGTTAAGCCGGACGTTAAGCCGAACGTTAAGTTTGACGTTATGCCGGACGTTAAGCCGAACGTTAAGCCGAACGTTAAGTTGGACGTTATTCCGGACGTTAAGCCGGACGTTAAGTCGAACGTTAAGTTGGACGTTATGCGGGACGTTAACCCGGACGTTAAGCCGAAATCAAGCCGAAAAATTAATTAACCTATTATTTGTTGCTCACACGGTTTTTGCCTGACTTATTATTCAGTTCGGAGAGATCACGCCAACCAGAATGAGATCGAAGCGGTGCAGCCAACATGACGTCACGTGCAGGAACCAATCTTGAGTTCAGTGTTGGAGCACGTGACCGCGTTGACAAACATTGTTACCGTGTGCATTCAACTTAGGTTAGGTACGTTGAATTTATCCGGCAACGTTTATTGGCGATCTTCCGTTGGATAATTAGCGGCAATCGTAGTAAGACCCAGACTGGAAACCATGAAATGTGCACTAATCATGGCCGTTTGAATAAAATGTATTTAAATGTCGTTAGAAAATTTCAGTAATAAACGCGGTTATTTTTAAATATAAATAGAATATATACAGACTCGTAAGCGAGTGTAAGTTGTACAAATGTAAGTATTGTATGAAAAAAATCTTAAAAAATATGTATATACAGAATCAACTAGAAAGAACTAACACTAGAATAGTGCAAAAACATAACACGATTATGTTTGATTATTTCACACAATTTTTCAAACATTTTTCTCTAACAGCTACGTAAATAATCATATATATTATTTCTCGAGTCAACATCCCTTTTTCTCAGCACATACAAGCGTAAATGACGTATCTTTAGAAAGATTTTCTGACATTGCAAACGATTTTGCGCTAAAACTTAATGTTTGTGGACAATTTTAACATAAAAGACACTTTTAACTGTCACAGGCAAAACGGAATCGTGCGCATGCGCGGCATCACAAATCAGACATTATTTTGTAAATCTTACGAAGCTAACTTATTTATCACAAATAGATAATCCCATTATAAAAACCACTTTTTTTGCATAACGTGCGTAGAACATGTTCAATATTTACTTAAAAGTCATTAAATTTATAGGTTATGTGGCCCTACTTACAGTCTCCTACCCCTGCCCGTCTTACAAGCCGGGACAAGTATTTCGAATACCAAACACATGTTTTGGACACTGTTTTTACACAAATATATTTGAGATTTCCAAGAGCAGGATTGTATTTACCAAATGCCGTCTTTACTCACGGACAATTGTATGTAGCCTTTTCAAGGGTAACTAAATCAACTAACATGTTTGTGTGCATTAAAGAAAATGAAGTACAAGAAGAATACTTTCTTACATCAAATATCGTTTACAACGAGGTATTGTAATGCTCTGTAAAAATTTATATTGAAAAAAACAATGATCTGTATTGAAATCTATACAGTAATGACCCATAAATTTGTCATTTTATTTCAAACCGATCGCTTTTCGATTTATTTTGTAAATATATTTTCCCTTCCTTCCAACTACCGCCTTTACCTCAACGGCTACTCTTATTCAAAAGGCTGTGTTTACTTAGAATTTCACAGTGTGAAATTTCACACAGGCCTCCTGGTTTAAGTATGCTCACTGTAGCAAATGAAGTTATAGAATTTTACATACAAATAAACATTTTTTTCATTTATTTATTTATCTTAATCTTACAGATTAAATGAGTAATACATATCATTGATCTAACATGTATTGAGCTTAGCGAACTAAATCATGCGGCTTTTGACGCTTAAGTCGTCTGTTGTCCAATTCCACATCTAAGAGTTGGATGGCTTCGACGTTCCAATGTTGTAGTCTCTTCTCGTGCCGAGAGGCGCAGTCTTGTGTCTCCTTTACATACTTCAAATCTAGGTCTGCATGAAGGCCATCATTCCTCTGGTACCATCTTGCATTTGTCATTGCACGAATAATAAGATTTTCTACTCGCCTGATAATCTGTTGATTTGAGGGTTTTGTACAGCCCCAAAGTTCAGCACCATATGTCCACAAATAAACACAACATTAATCAATTATACATTATACGTTATTGTGGAAGCCAATAAGTAGCCATATATCATGCAGTATTTCTTCGAACGGGTTTGCATTCAGTAGTAGGTCCTCATAATCTTCACAAATAACTAATTAGTTTGATAACTAATTAATAAGTGACTAATAACTAATTAGTCTTCTGTAGAGACGATAATCTACTTGAAAAGACTCTTTTGCAACTCTCTATTTAGTCTACTGTGTGTTTGTCTGCGCGTCAGTTATATGATATATATATATATATATATATATATATATATATATATATATATATATATATATATACGTGTGTGTGTGTGTGTGTGTGTTTTGTTTGTGTTTAACGTCCTACTATTCTGCACACTTGGGCTAATGCAGACGATGAGATGATTTATAGCTTATGAAAATGCCAAGTACTGGCCGGGAATCGAACCCGGGTCCTCAGGGTGAAAGCCTAGTACGCTACTAACTAGGCCACCGAGGGGGCCTATATATATATATATATATATATATATATATATATATATATATATATATATATATATATATATATATAAGTATACACACACACACACACACACACACACACACACACACACACACACACACACACACACACACACACACACACACACACACACACACACACACACACACACACACACACACACACACACACACACACACACACACACACACACACATATATATATATATATATATATATATATATATATATATATATATATATATATATATATATTACAGTTTAAAACCACAATGTTTGATTATTAAACCCACAGAATCTCTACAGAGATTGTATATTATAAGTGACCTATTTTAGTTTTCATGACTTTATCTTCTTCGTGACGACAAAGGATATAAATTACATCAACGTTCCTGATAATATACATTCTATTTTACTGGCATTTTATAATGCGACCATTCTTGACTGTAGATATAAAACATTGATTCACTTTGAACACAGATATTTGTTGTTTTCAAGACCGTTTGGCGATCATCAAATTTGAGATTTTGATAGATCGTCAGGTTGTTTAGGTCCCCTTAGTCAAGAAAGGTGTTCGCGAGAAAGCACACCACACACACACACACACACACACACATATATATATATATATATATATATATATATATATATATATATATATATAATAGATTAGGCTATATATTGAGAGGATTTAGCACCTCTAGGGGTCTAACAAACATTTAGATTACACTTACGACTGCACCTATTGAGAGGATTAGCCTAGCTGCTCTCACGGTACCTCTCTCTCTCTCTCTCTCTCTTTCCCCGCAGAGTCTAATAAACATTTACACTTACAACACTACACTTACGACTTTAACCCTTTACACTCACACTTACATTTAGGGAGGCGATAATAGCCTCAATGTGCTCTCTCTCTCTCTCTCTCTCTCTCTCTCTCTCTCTCTCTCTTTCCCCGCAGGGGGGTGCAGACTAGGTGCACCTATTGAGAGGATTTAAACGTCCCTCGCGGTACCCGAGTCTAACACACACTTACACTTACGACTTTAACACTTTACACTCACACTTACATTTAGGGAGGCGATAATAGCCTCAATGTGCTTTTCGCCTTAAAATAACAATAACAATAAAAAAAATATTAACGTAATAACTAGTACAAGTACCTTAACAGAAAAATTCGTTCAACAGTTTCAAAATGGCGGATATTTCAATTTAAAAAAATCGTACCTATTTTTTCTAAAATGTGTTTGAAAACACACATTTCGATTAAGTGGTTCGACCATTTTAAGCAGCGTTGAAAAACGCTTGCCGTTTTCAAAATTTTCAAAATGGAATGAAATTAAGTTTTTTTGTCTGCGGCCAGGGTTCATTTTCGTGCTGGAAGTTTAAAATCCTAATTTATGCGGATTTTAATGCTGGTTATACTGGTGAAATCGGAATTTCAAAAAAGTTAATTTAATGAAAAATGGTTTTGAAAATTCGCTTCTATCACGTCAACGAGACAGCTGCGTTATAAAATTGTAACGCGACTACAAAATATAATTACAAAATACGCTGGTGACCTGGTTGCCGTAACAAAACTGTTTGTCACCGGGCGCACGTCCTATAACAGTGAACGATTTCCTAAGATTGGGACCCGAACGTGACGTCATCTTATCTATTCCTTTCTGATTGGTTTAAACGTTTTAAATATTCCCTGCACATAAATAATTGCATCTCGGATACCAGATAAATGATTCTCGAATGCATTTATCGATTACAGCTCAAATAGTACAGAAAGCGGAATCACCTGGAAAAATAATTAACGTGATGAAAGCGAATTTCAACAGCAGTAAAATATGCACGCATTTTTTCAAATTACATTTCAGACATGATCGTATTTCAACGGATTTTGAAAAAATCAAAATTTTAATTTATGCAATTTTT
>CM040183.1:87281882-87284382 GCA_022606455.1 Callitettix versicolor | reverse complement strand
GTGTGTGTGTGTGTGTGTGTGTGTGTGTAGGTAGGTAGATAGATATGTGTGTGGGGGTATTGGATGTGTGTATTTGTTTGTTTGTGTGTGTGTGTGTGTGTGTGTGTGTGTGTGTGTGTGTGTGTGTGTGTGTGTGTGTGTGTGTGTGTGTGTGTGTGTGTGTGTGTGGAAAATATATAAGACAGCCATTTTGAAACTGTTGAACTGTTTTCACAGGATAACGAAGTGGTTTAAAGTACTAAAATCGATTACTGTGACAAATTTGAAACAAATCGAATCAAAATTAATTGTGAACATGAAAATACTAATGCATACGCATACAATAAACAGTAATAGGAATGTTTCGATATCGTATTCCCCGCAGGGGGTATAGAGTAGCTGCACCTATTGAGAGGATTTAGACGACCTTCGCGGTACCAGAGTCTAACACACACTTACGATTCTAACACTTTACACTCACACTTACATTAGGCGATAATAACTTTAATGTGCCTTAAAAAATCGATATCCCATTCGATTTAGTATCGATACAATATCGAAATAAAATATCGATACTCTGATAATATCGAATGAACAGTATCATAATAATGATTAACTTTGCATTGTTTTAATATGATATTTACACTGATAATAGTGTAGACCAGGGGGCCCGTGCGAAATTTAACACTATGAAAGTTTCAAGTAAACAAAACCTTTTGAATAAGAGTGGTCGTTGAGGTGAAGGCGGTAGTTGGAAGGTAGGGAAACATTTTTAAAATAAATCGAAAAACGATCGGTTTGATTAATCACTAATGTATTAATCATTGTAGTATATACATTTGAATACAGATAATTGCATTTTAGTAGCAATTTTTACATGGCATTACAATACCTCGTTGTAAACGATATTTGATGTAAGAATGTAATCTTCTTGTACTTTTTGTGTTTCATTTTCTTTAATGGATACAAACGTGTTAGTTTGTTTAGTTACTCTTGAAAGGCTACATACAATTATGCGTGAGTAAAGCCGGCATTTGGTAAATACAATCCTGCTCTTTTGAAGTCACAGGATATATTTGTGTAAAAACAGTGTTCAAAACTTGTCTTTGGTATTTTAAGTAAATATTAAAATTGTTCTAAGCACGTTTGCAAAAAAAGTGGCATTTGTAATGGGATTGTCTATTCGTGATTAATAAGTTAGCTTCGTAAAATATTGTCTGATTTGTGATGCCGCGCATGCGCATCCATGATGCCGTTTTACATGTGACAATTAAAAGTGTCTTTTATGTTAAAATCTTGCACAAACAGTAAGTTATAGCTCAAAATAGTTTTGCAAAGTCAGAAACCGGTTACAAAATCTTTCTAAAGATGCCTCATTTAGGCCTGTACGAATAGTATGTGCTGAGAAAAAAGGATGTTGATTCGAGAATATAATGTTTATGATAACACATTATAATGTTCAAATACAACAATTCTTTAACGCGGGATATATAAATAAAAGTATTTTGTTATATACCACTCGGACAGTTTCTGATTGGTGTTGAGTTGAGGCATCATTAGGTCCTGTACAGTGTAGGCTCTACGATTGCATCTGTCAGCGAAATATTTTTCTCGTCGAGCCTTTTTTGAAACACTTTGTCTTGTCTTTTTACTGTATTTTTTTTACTAGATCCCTCCACGTACGCTGGGGTTGTTCACGAACTGAACAATCTCTTAGCCGACTACTCACTACGCTAACAGATATAAATACCCTAAGCAATTTGACCTTGATACGAAAGTTAAATAGCTGAACATAACCTCAAAGATAATAACGATTAAATAAATATCACCCACTCACCTTTTCGAAAACGAAATAGTTGATGTTTTGTGGTTATTAAATCACACGTAGGCGTCGTTTTTAATCGGAGTTAAAATCTTTACAGATTTAAATTTTTAATCTTCGGAATTCTGCGGAACTGATTTATAAAGTTTTAACGTTAAATCAGATTTACTGTTTTTTAAAACTACTGTACAGATTTGCTTGAGTAATAAGGAATTAAAAACAAAACTATCAAGAAGTCTATTTTGTACCAAATTAAAGAAAATTTGCAAGTATATATATATATATATATATATATATATATATATATATATATATATATACACACAAACACACACACACACACGAGGTGTGGCTAATAAATAACGAGACTGACGTTTTAAATATTTTGTTTTCATTTTATAAATAATTACTTATTATCACCTTCAGTATACACCCCTTCTCTATCCCTAAAACGCTCCTTGCGAATTTTCCATTGTTGGAAACAGTGCTGGAAGTCATCTTCTGTCAACTCCTTCAGGACTCTTGCCGCTTTCACTTTTACAGCTTCCACGGACTCAAATCTCGTCCCTTTTAATGCAGATTTCACCTTAGGGAACAGATAGAAGTCACATAGTGCAAGGTCTGGTGAGTAAGGTGGATGTTCTAACACTGGGATGTTCTATACTTGGCCAGGAACCTCCTGACAGATAACGCGGAATA
>CM040183.1:87266882-87271882 GCA_022606455.1 Callitettix versicolor | reverse complement strand
TTTTTCTGTTTATCGAAATTAACCAAGGTATTTACACAACGTTATTTGCGCTAAGTTTGAATCAAATCGGACCGAAAATGCGGACGTTAGCGTGCTAAGAGTTATTTTCGCAACTGAAATACGCTAAAAAGAAGCTAGGAACGGCGGATTAACCAACCCCAAGAGGAAAAATAAAATTTTAAACAAACGTTTAACAGAATGGATTTTGTTTCGGTACAATCATGACGTCACAACCTATCAAATTAAATAATGTATTATGAATGATGATCATTATGAAGAAGATTTATCGTAAGCAATGACTTGCAACGAGGGGGAAGAAATATAAGGGTTGGAGTGGGGGTTAATGACACAAGGGTGGCCGGTTGCACGGAAAGAAAACATTGTTTCTACGAACAAGCGCTATGTTTGACATAGAAGAACGGAACAGAGGACGTGCGTGTGAATTAATTCCATGTAGTGGGAATGTAACAATGTTTGCGGGAACACACGCTTTGATAGTAACTAGAAACGGGGCTGTCGATCCCCTTGGTGGGGTTAGCAAGGGGAACGGATCCCCTTGGTAACGTAAAGATGCCCACCTGTTTATAGCCCTTACTTTCAAATTGAAAGAATATTGTTTAGAATATTTATGTTAAGTGTACGTGACTACTTTGTTTATAGAGTCACTGGGGGCGTAATCCCTTGCAGCCCTCGGCCGCCAATTTTAGGTTTCGCAGACCCTGAGTAAACATTATCCTTCTGCGATCATTTTAATTGCGTTCAAAGTATTTAGTTGATTGCATTCGAAGTTTTAAACAACCCGTCGTATAATATAATTATCAAATTTGTTCATTAGTTTTAATAATCAACTTGTTTGCATTTCTTGTAATCGAATATATAAAAATTCAAAATCAACAATAAAAATACAATTAATCATTATTTATTGGCTAATTTTCAGTGGAAAATCAGCTATTAAAGAGGCCTTATTGTAAAAACCTTGAAATGAGGAGATCCTGATATCTAGATCATTTTATGAGGGGTAGCTAATATTTCAAAGTGTGTGTGTGTGTGTGTGTGTGTGTGTGTGTGTGTGTGTGTGTGTGTGTGTGTGTGTGTGTGTGTGTGTGTGTGTGTGTGTGTGTGTGTGTGTGTGTGTGTGTGTGTGTGTGTGTGGGTGTGGTGTGTGTGTGTGTGTGTGTGTGTGTGTGTGTGTGTGGGAGAGTGTGTGTGTTTTGTGTGTGTAATGTGCGTGTGTGTGATGTGTGTGTGTGTGTGTGTGTGTGTGTGTGTGTGTGTGTGTGTGTGTGTGTGTGTGTGTGTGTGTGCGTGCGTGTGTGTGTGTGTGCGTGCGCGCGTGTGTGTATGTGTGTGTGTGTGTGTGTGTGTGTGTGTGTGTGTGTGTGTGTGTGTGTGTGTGTGTGTGTGTGTGTGTGTGTGTGTGTGTGTGTGTGTGTGTGTGTGTGTGTGTGTGTGTGTGTGTGTGTGTGTGTGTGTGTGTGTGTGTGTGTGTGTGTGTGTGTGTGTGTGTGTGTGTGTGTGTGTGTGTGTGTGTGTGTGTGTGTGTGTGTGTGTGTGTGTGTGTGTGTGTGTGTGTGTGTGTGTGTGTGTGTGTGTGTGTGTGTGTGTGTGTGTGTGTGTGTGTGTGTGTGTGTGTGTGTCAGTTTAGCGCTCATTCGTTCGAATTTAGGTCCAAATGAGCACGAAAACCTACATCTAGTAATAAATAATGTTTACCAGTTTCAAAGTTACTGCCATTCCAAATCTTAATAATAATAGCGACGAGCAGTTATCTCTTTGACGTGATAGAAGCGAATTTCCAAAAATATTTACCATTGCCTTACCCTTTTTGAAATTCTGATTGCGCCAACGTAATTGCGATTATATTGAACTAATAAACTTTGCGTCTCGTATCATAGAACCAGGCAGGTTTATTTCGATTGGCACACTGTATTATGCTGAGAGGGCTGATGTATCTTGTCCATTACGGCCCACCGTCAACCCTTATTCACTCTGAAAGAAGGAGAGGGAAGTAATCTGCTATCAAACAGTAACACTAACCCTTCCATGCCGCATGGGTGCATGAGCTCCGACAGGGTGCCATGCAGCCGTGGTACCAGCAGGCATTTGGCCCTCCGTCCACCTTCAAGGCCTCACTAGGTTTCGGGTTCTCTTCATGATGCGTCTATAAAACCTTGCAGCCACAAAATGCGGAGCGGAGGGACTAGGCATTCAAAGTCGAACATACTTTCTTAGTGTACGTGCGGCCACCGAAAGCGTAACGGAATCAAACGCCGTTGCTTCGCTCTGCGTATCTTTGAGTCTGTCTAGGTTCGGTTTTGAAGCGGACTCAGTTTCACGCACCACTCTAACCACGCCTCCAAACTTAATATTTTCCGTTACTTAAGTTACCGTTGCCTTGGTTACGGTTTTTAATTAGCAGATTCCTCGAATTCATTACAGTAGGCCTGAATATTTAGATTTAAGATACAAACGCCATCTTTAAACCGACTGAAATCCACTTCCGATTGTCGTTCATATTCTTTCCGCTCCGCATTTGGAGTTTGAGAATTGAAATGTTGAGCTGTACTTAAGTTTTAACGTAAGGTAGTGAATAAAGCAAGACTTAGTAGGCCATATCTCGCTGCACAAGTACGTACTGTAGTACTTAAGTTCTATAAAATAAACCGGAGTGTTTGCTTTTAGTAGCGGGAGCTATTAAAGTAAAAAAATACAACTAAAGTGAGGCGGGTAAGGTGAAGTTGAAGGTTTCAGCTAATGAAAGTAAGCGAAGGATTACGTGGAGCATGGTCCACTACCCCTAAATAAGAATTAGGGGCGGCAATCTCCCTTCTGTAGAGGCTAGTTATCGACGATTTCTATGTAGGCTACACTAAGCCACTTTCTGTAATTGGATGGATGCTTTTCACCGTTAGAAACACCGATTTTGTGTTTATTTCAATTGAATGCTTTTAAATTCAGCAAAAGTTACTCCTTATTTCCGTTAATGTTTGGACAAATGTTTGAACAAATGTCACAGTTATAAATGGTTAATAGCGAATTTCTATTGCAAAATGAGCTGTTATAATGACCATCATAGTAAGATCCAGACTCGGACATTGAAACGAATGCTAATCCTAACCTCCAGATAATTTTTGAGGGGTCGTTAACACTTTTGAAGGTCGTTATGTGTTATTATATATATATATATATATATATATATATATATATATATATATATATAAATAAATAAATAAATATATATATATATATATATATATATATATATGTGTGTGTGTGTGTGTGTGTGTGTGTGTGTGTGTGTGTGTGTGTGTGTGTGTGTGTGTGTGTGTGTGTGTGTGTGTGTGTGTGTGTGTGTGTGTGTGTGTGTGTGTGTGTGTGTGTGTGTGTGTGTGTGTGTGTGTGTGTGTGTGTGTGTGTGTGTGTGTGTGTGTGTGTGTGTGTGTGTGTGTGTGTGTGTGTGTGTGTGTGTGTGTGTGTGTGTGTATGGTCAATACGGTCACGTTCATGTATTTTTGACCCGATTTGATTCGAATTTGGCGGAAAAATCGATTATCGTGATAGATTGAAAAAGTTCTTTAAGCAGTTTCAAAATGGCGGACATTCGAAATCTTTAAAAATTCCTAACCTTTTTTTGTATAATTTTAAAAAAATACTATTTCACCATAATGCGTGCAACGTAAACAAAATTGCTTGAAGTAGCTTTTTTCGAATTTTTAAAATCTGTTTAAATTAGCAAATTCCATTTTCAGGATTCATTTTCGTAATTTCAATGCAATTTGAAAATTTGAAATGCTAATGTATAAACAGATTTATTGCAGTTTATAATGGTGATGTCAGAGTTTCAAAAAGAGGGTTGGGTAAAAAACGGCTCGAATTGAAAATACCATAAAGGATGTTTTTGAAAAATTTTAAGTTTTTTATGGGTCTGTAGACAAACCAAGTATTCTTATTAATTCGCAGGCCTTTCTGTCTGTTTACAGGTAAAGCGTCGATCTATAGCTCGATTAACCGTCATTCTCTGGACCATTGGGGTGACGGATAACAAAAACAAACCATGTACTTTCATCGATAGATTAAAATTACATATTATACTCTGTTTATAGTACAGAATGTTTTATTATTATTATTTTGGAAGCTGTAGTTAAACTCTTAAAATTTTTTGTTTAGCTATAATTTTGTATTATATATTTTTACATACACAGGTCTTTAATACAGTAAATTAACCGTTTGACGCGACTGGATACTCATGTGACTTTATGTGACCGACTTATACGCTGAATGGTGTTATCGTAAATAGTGTGAGAATATTTATATTTCAATAGAAACAGTCGTGCAATCTTTCGAAATTTGTTGACAATATTTGAAGTGTTTCTGTCTTGTTCCAATAGATGTTAGGGTCGTTTATTTATCGATTATCTATATTTCGATATATTGCAATTAGTGTCATCTGCAATTGCCTATAATATAAATAAATCGTGTCCAGTTACAGTGTTATGTCTAAAAGGTTACTTTTATTATTCATTACAAATTATTATTACTATTACAAATTATTACGGTTAAAAGGGTGACGGTTAATCGAGACTGTACTGTAACTAGTGAACTATATAACCGATCACTATAAAATTTGTCGAAAACGATCTTTGTACAGAAATTACATGGTGTTAACAAAAATATTTAGGTGTACTTAAAGGGTAAAATCGTAAAATTATTTTTTTTTAAATTTCTACCTATCTTTGAAAATATATTCTGGATATAATATAAAATAAAGTTTTTATAAATACATAATTTATATAGCTTCTCTTATATTTTTCAAGATAGGTTAGAAAAATCTAAAAAAAAATCTAAACCGATTTTGGATTAAAAAAATATTTTTAGGATCCGTCCTTGCGGTTAATTTTTTAAAAATTCACCAACAAATTTAGAACGGTTTTTATACATTACTTTACATTTTATGATGTGTGTAAATGATGCAAAAGTCATTTTTATATTTCAAGTTTTAA
>CM040183.1:87259382-87261882 GCA_022606455.1 Callitettix versicolor | reverse complement strand
CGGACACTAGGTTGTATTATTTTTCGAGATACCGTATAGACGCTGGAGAGCCATTCCTCTCGGACGATAACGTACTCGTCTTGGTGAATACCTGAGAGTATTAAAAAATACAATGTATTCACAATGAAATATATAGGTCTAAGTAAATAACCAAAACTCTATTTACTGTCGGCTTCTCTCCAAGTAACAGGCTCGCACATTTCCTTTATATAGTACATCCCTCACCCCTCTTCAGCTTAACGTGGAAAAGTTTTGATAGACTTTGAAGTAAAGATGTTTGGCGGACGTTTTGCTCCACCGCTTTGCCTCAAACTGTTTTTTTTTTTTTTAGGACAAACTTTTAACTTTGCGCATTATTGTGGTGTTGTAAACAATCTGGTGAATATTTCAACCACCGAAAACATGTAAAAAACATTTTCTTTACTTTATCACTCTGTATAAAAATATACGAAGCACGTGGAAACGTATCTGCACGCAGCTGTCTCGCTGATCTCACAGTCAAAGCAAGAATTAAAATATGCATTTTAAATTTTCAAATGATAACGATAAATTTCGGAAATTCAGAATAATTTGTGCAGGTTTTATAAATGTGAGAAAAAAAGTTGTGAGTTTTTAGCGAATTTCCGTTGAAGAAATGACGTCATCATGGTAAAATCCAGACCGGGACCTTGAAATGAGAACCGATCCTGACTTCCACATCAACATATTCTCACGTTCGTAACTTTGATCCGATTCGTTTCAAACTTGTCGGAAAAAAATCCATTATAATATTTTCTTACAATAGTCCGTTGACCAGAAAAATTCATTGAACAGTTTTAAAATGGCGGCCGTTAAAAAACATTAAAAAATCGTAAATTTTTTTAATATTTTTGAAAATCTCATTTTACCGTCGTAATCAACGTTAAAAATTGGCAATTTGGATTTTGAAAATCCTTTGAAATTTTGACTTTCTTCACGGCGGTCACGGTTCGTTTTCGTATTTTTAGTGTAATTTGACAATTTTAAGATCGTATCGTGTGTATATTCAAATACTGATTGTAACGGTGAAATGAATATTTCAAAAAACAGTTTAAGGTGAATAAAATACTTTTGTAAATTCGCTTCTATCACATCAGCGAGACAGCTGCGTGTAAGATTATTAATGATTTTAAAATGGCGATAATTTGAATGGATTTCGCTGTGTAACGAACTTGTCCACAAGATATGTTTCACAATTTTGAATCAAATCGGAAAAAATCGCGGAAACACACAAACATACACAAAACGTTTAATTATGCATTTATATAATTTAAAAACTATTCATTATTGAAACACAGCCACCGGACCACATATTCAAATAATTAGGATTACGACATATTCTTCCCGTCAGTGGTCTATTCACTCACCTCATAAAGGCTACCGCGGTTTCGAAAACTCTATAGTTTCATCTTCAGGCCATACAAAATGTTAAATCAATCTGTCGAGGTCGTCACAAAGTCAAACAAAACATTAAAACATACATCACAAACACTAAGCACAATTTCACATAACAAAGGAAGCTATGAAAATGAAGTGAACATCATTAAGTACATAGCTGTTTCTAATGGATATAAAAGCTCAATTGTTGATAGGCTTATTGCCAAACACAAAAACAAAAATAAAAAAATCGTTTCTGATAAAAAACATACATCTCCACGGAATATGGTTCAACTTTAAGCCACACCCTAAAAAAAGAATTAGCCAAAGAAAATATAAATGTCTCTTTCAGAACAAATAATAAGTTGTCAACATTATTAAAGAAGCCAGTTGCAAATAAAAGTGGAGATAATTTTGAAAAAACTGGCATATACAAAATGAAATGTAGTGATTGCCTAAGCTTCTACATCGCTCAGATATATGTATGTGCTCTTTTAAGAAAAGATTTAAAGAGCACATACCCAGAAGTGCATTATCGACAAACTCGGCTTTCGTAGAACATGTTATGGACAAAACCATAAATTTGAAGACATCAATACCAACATGGAAATATTACATTTGTGTCATAAAAGTAGTTATATGGATGCGATAGAAGAGTTTGAGATTTACAAGAGCAAAAAATCAGACCCCCAGAACATCCCCAATGAAGAACTTTCATTTAAATAAAATTTAATATATGACATGGCTCTAAGGATAAGTGATTTGATTAACAAAAACCAACAGACGCACCGTAACTGATAACAATGACAGGCACGCTTCTAATGATGGAGACTCCGCAGTCCGGAATGTAACGACGTACGAGTCGCGTGTGTAGCTTGGCCAAGCCGAATTTCACGATGAATATTTTAAACGTGTAATTGTGCTTAGTGTTTGTGATGTATGTTTTAATGTTTTGTTTGACTTTGTGACGACCTCGACAGAGGGATTTAACATTTTGTATGGCCTGAAGATGAAACTATAGAATACGAAACCGCGGTAGTCTTTATGAGGTGAGTTGATAGACCACTGACGGGAAGAATAGGTCATAATCCTAATCATTAAACAC
>CM040183.1:87249382-87254382 GCA_022606455.1 Callitettix versicolor | reverse complement strand
AGTATACAATTTCATAGCTAATGTTTAATACTGTAACGTGTAATAATATAATATTTAATATTTAATTATAAATAATATATTACTTAATAATATAAAATTTATTAGTCTAATATTTAATAGTATATCGTTTAATAACATAACATTTCATAGCATAACGTTTAATAGTACAAAGTTATTAGTACAACATTTAATAGTATAACACTTTATAGAATAACATTCAGTAGTGTAATGTTTAATAATATAAAGCTTAATATTATATCGTTTAATGGTGTAATCTTTAATTATATTGAATAATTTAACGTTTAATATAAATAAAAATCAATTTCAGGTTTTGCTTTAAACTGGAAAAATCAATAAGAAGTCTTTAATAACGGGCTATAAAACATTCTGTAAATAATTTTAAAATTACACAACATATTAAAAGAACAAAATTTGTATTCGGTGTAATTTAATATTGTTTTAAATTTGCGCTGAATCGCAGTGACTTGTTTTAATCAAGTTTTCCAAACAAACGTTTTTATTTTATCTAAGAAAGAAGGAAAAGAGAATCTACAAGGAAGGTAGAAAAGGCGAATAAAAGTATTGTAAGTACTTTGGCATCAACTTAGAACTCTGCAAAAATACTGAAAGCAATAACGACAAAAGTAGTTTAGCGGATATAAATGTTCTGTACAGTCACTTAAGAAATAAATGGTGCAAAACATAACACGTAACATTCTCACATTCTCTTACCCCCCCCCCGTCACTAAAAGCGGCGGTCAAGGATCATTTTCCTCTTACAATACATCTTTGAACGATAAATTTGTTTTATTTCAAAACTGCTACATTTCTCAAGATAAGTAACTTCTCACACACGGCAAACATTTGAGGAATATCGGATTAACCTATTTCAATAAATATGGGCTTTTTACATCTTCGGCGTTGTACGTGCCGGAAATAACCGCGGCACACTGCAGTCCAGCTGAAGTGATGGAAGCAAATTTCCAAATTTTTTCTTTCTTTCGCCATTTTTGAAATACTGATAGTCTGCATTTTAGCATTTTGAAATTTTGACATTGGAAATAAAAAAATGAACCGTGACACCATTAAAAAAATGTCTAATTTCAACGAATTTTTTAAAGTCAAAAAACTAATCATGCAGCGGTGATTACGTGTGAAAACAGATTTTCAAAAACAATTCAGACAAAACAGTTATCAACTTTTGTAGATTTGAAACGGCCGCCATTTTGAAAATGTTGAACCAATTTTTCTGGTTATAGACTTGTAGCAATGCAATAAGATCAAGGCTAATACAATAATCAATTCTGGTGTCAAGTTTGAAACAAATCGGACAACACACACACACACACACACACACACACACACACACACACACACAAACAAACAGGTCAGACACACACACACACACATTTCAATGAAATTCAACTTCCATAAAC
Source organism: Callitettix versicolor (assembly GCA_022606455.1). Taxonomy (NCBI): domain Eukaryota; kingdom Metazoa; phylum Arthropoda; class Insecta; order Hemiptera; family Cercopidae; genus Callitettix; species Callitettix versicolor. The sequence continues at coordinate 87,252,946 of CM040183.1, read as the reverse complement.
ACACACACACACACAAACACACACACACACACACACACACACACACACACACACACACACACACACACACACACACACACACACACACACACACACACACACACACACACACACACACACACACACACACACACACACACACACACACACACACACACACACACACACACACACACACACACACACACACACACACACACACACACACACACACACACACACACACACACACACACACACACACACACACACACACACACACACACACACACACACACACACACACACACACACACACACACACACACACACACACACAAACACACACACGCGCACGCACACACACACACAAACACACACACACATACACACACACCCACACACTCACACATAAACACACACTACACACACACACACACACACACACACACACACACACACACACACACACACACACACACACACACACACACACACACACACACACACACACACACACACACACACACACACATATATATATACACTACACACACACACACACACACACACACACACACGCACTAAATATTATATATAGTTGATTGTAAACACATTTACAGATTGTAAACACACATGTATAGTAGATTTAAACAAAACATATGTGTAAATAAAAATTAACAATCTTTCAAAAAGTCAAATCTAAATGTCAGAATCGGTGCTCACCTCATACCGAGACTGGGTCGTTACCATAATGGCCGCTTTGAAGACAAATTCGCCGTTAAATTAGAGCTATAGCCTTACGATGTGTCTAACTGAATTAAAGCATGTGCTGGAAGCGTGCGTGACTCGGCGTGCGTGTCACGTGGTCCTGAGGGATTTCCGTAATGAAAAGGTTATTAACATCATTTATTTGTTTGAAATAAATATAAGCATGTCTGCAGCTTTTTCTTCTCCCATATTTAGGAGGCCATTAGAGCGATGTCCACGGTAATCATCGAGTCTGACATGCCATCAGTTCGGAACGATTGTTTGTTTGTTGTAACAAAGCTAATCGTCCGACTTATTCCTCTTTATGTTTTTCGCCAATAAGTCTGTAAAATGAAAATGGTCAAAATGTACTCAGTGTCCGTAGACATTTTGTTTCTTGTACTTCCTAATTATTGATGGCTGTTGTAAGGTAAATTCAAGCTTTTGTTTTAAAGACTTATAAAAGTGACGCAATAATGGATCATCTGACGTCAGTGTCGTCTGAACTGTCGCGACGCGGACTGTACCTCTTGCAGCGTACGATATAAATGTTCCTTTTTGAGACGTATTTGATGTATAAACATAAAAAAATGACTTTTCAATAGTATCGTACTTTTACCCATACTGAAAACATCGAGCGGCTTAAAAACGTTCTAAAATTTTTTGAAACAAAAATGAAAAATATTTCGCCCGAAATCGCTTTATTTCACACTAGCCCGTCGATTTCTTTATAACAAAATATTTTATATCTTTTAAAACGGTTTTACAAATAAAGTTTAAAATTTGTATGATTAAAGGCCTAATTCGAAAATAATAACCAACTTCATACATTTATCAGTTTCAAAATGGCGGACGTTTAAAACATTTTCAACCAAAGCAAATCAATAACGGTAAACCCGCTTTGAAACCGCTCCGAATCCTCGACATTTCGACGAGACTACATGCTAGTCGCTTAGATCTCTAATGGGACAGAGAGAAAAAATGTCCGAGTGAGAGGTCGAGTGCCCACTCTCTCAACGCCTCTCTTCCCTTTCACTATCGCTGAATAGTTTGTAGACTCTGGCAGGCTCTGTGTCATTGGAATGTTGGAGAGAGCTGGAGGAATTCTCCTGCATGAGAGAGAAATTATCACGTAAGCCGTTTACTAAGTGACTGAACTATACACTGGAGGAGGCATTGTAAATGAGCATCTCAAGATTATAGAAAGGGGCACAGTAAATCTAAAAAGTCACACACACACACACACACACACACACACACACACACACACACACACACACACACACACACACACACACACACACACACACACACACACACACACACACACACACACACACACACACACACACACACACACACACACACACACACACACACACACACACACACACACACACACACACACACACACACACACACACACACACACACACACACACACACACACACACACACACACACACACACACACACACACACACACACACACACACACACACACACACACACACACACACACACACACACACACACACACACACACACACACACACACACACACACACACACACACACAACACACACACACACACACACACACACACACACACACACACACACACACACACACACACACACACACACACACACACACACACACACACACACACACACACACACACACACACACACACACACACACACACACACACACACACACACACACACACACACACACACACACACACACACACACACACACACACACACACACACACACACACACACACACACACACACACACACACACACACACACACACACACACACACACACACACAGGTCAGAGACGTGCTCATTTTCCGCTCATGTTTCCAGGTCTGGGTCTTACCATCATACGATTGCCGCTCCAATTGCTCATTTTTTACAATGGATATCGCTAATAATTTAAAATTGCCTATTGCTGCAAGAACAGTAAAACCTTTACACCTCTCGCTGGCCTCGTAGCGCGGGATTATTTTCATTAATAGTGAGTGGCTGTTTGTCCCTTTACACTGCGGCCACGGCATTGTTTATTTAAATTTAACATAAAGGTGTAGCGTTTTGTAATGCAGAACGGGATGCGAGGGGACTTTGGGAGCCGAAGACTAAAGAATATTGCAAAGTGAATCTGAATTTTTTAGCTAACTTTCATTGCAAATTGATCTATTGAAGCGGCCATATAGGCTATTGAAGTGCCAGATAGGAGACGTTGAAATGAGCGGAATTCTTGACCTCTACATCACATCACGTTTATATATATATATAGGATCGCACAAGTCAGAATAGACCTACATGACGCAGAAATAGACAACAGACATTGAAGACAGGAACGCATACAGGAGAAAGATGCTCGGTTGGAAGGTTCCAGAGAATGAAATCCCGAAGAGAGCAGGGGTAAAATGGACGGAGGAGCGGAAGAGGATCCATGGGGACAGGATGAGGGAGGTATGGAGGATTAGAAGGAACAAGACATGAATCGGAGTGCTTTGCGTGATTCAACAGGGTCTATACGCAAATAATAATAATATATTATTATATATATATATATATATATATATATATATATATATATATCCCCTGAGAGGGGTGCAGACTAGCTGCACCTATTGAGAGGATTTAGACGTCCCTCGCGGTACCCTGGTCTAACATACTTACAACACTACACTTACGACTTTAACACTTTACACTAACACTTACATTTAGGTAGCCGATAATAGCCTCAATGTGCTTTTCGCTTTAAAAATAATAATAATAATAATATATATATATATATATATATATATGTGTGTG
>CM040183.1:87236882-87244382 GCA_022606455.1 Callitettix versicolor | reverse complement strand
GATTTCTTGTCCCGAAATAACTTATGGTTGCAAGTAATGCGTAAAACAATCCACAACAGAGTTTAAATAAACCTAAATCTTCCTGAGGAAAGTGTGAATGGTTATAGTTAGTTTTATCAAGAACTTTGTTACTTTGTTGCAGGTAAGTTATACTTATATCTTAATCCACGTATCATTTAATCTGTGCCTATTTATAGGTGACTTTCCGAGGTGGTTAAGGCACCGGTCAGTCTGCTGAATTTCAGAAACTGCCTTATCAAAGTCGTAGATTTAAGACTGCAGTTATTGCCGAAAGCATTTCTGTATCTGATAACACCGATCCGTTAATAAAGCTGGCACAATGTAGGGATGTTAAGCAGTAAAACAATCCGCGTGTCAAACGTCCCACTTGTCAAGCAATCCACGTACCAAACATCCCTCGTATCAAACATTCCGCGTGTCAAACATCTCAGGGGTCAAACGTCCCACGTGGCAAACATCATACGAGACAAACATAAAGCGTATCAAACATTCCAAGTGTCAAATAACCCATGTGTCAAATATATCACGTACCAAACATTCCTCGTGTCAAACAGTCCACGTGTCAAACGTTTCACGTGACAAACATTCCATGTGTCAAACATTTTACGTGTAAAACATCCCACGCGTCAAATATTCCACGTGTCAAACATTTCACGTGTAAAACATTCCACGTTTCAAACACTCCACGTGTCTAACATTCCATGTTTCAAACATTTCACGTGTCAAACATTCCATGTTTCACACATTCCACATGTCAAACACTTACGTGTCTAACATTCCATGTTTAAAACATTCCACGTGTCTAACAATCCATGTTTCAAACATTTCACTTGTCAAAGATTCCATGTTTCAAACATTTCACGTGCGAAACATTCCATGTTTCACACACTTTACGTGTCTAACATTCCTTTTTGCACACAGTCCACGTGTCTAACATTCCATGTTTCAAACATGTCACGTATCAAACATTCCATGTTGCAAACATTTCACGTGTAAAACATTCCATGTTTTACACATTCTACGTGTCAAACACTCAGGTGCTAACATTCTACGTTTCAAACATTCCAAAAAAGAAATGTCTTACGTGTCAAACATTTAACCTGTAACACATTTCACGTGTCAAACATTCCAAGTGTCAAACTTCATGTTTCAAACATTTCACGTGTCAAACATTCCATGTTTCAACATTCCACGTGTCAAACACTCACATGCTAACATTCCACTTTTCAAACATTCCACGAGTGAAATGTCTTACGTCTCAAACATTTCACCTGTCAAAACATTCCACGTTTCAAATATTCCACGAGTGAAATGTCTTACGTTTCAAACATTTCACGTGTCAAACATTCAAAGCGCCAATCATTTCATGTTTCAAATATTCCACGTGTCAAACATTCCCCGTCTCAAACATTCCATGTTTCAACCATTTCGCAGGTCAATCATTCCACTTGTCCAATATTCCACTTGTTAAACATTTCACGTGTCAAACACCCCATGTTTCACACATTCCAAGTGTCAAACACTCAAGTGCTAACATTCCACGAGTGAAATGTCTTACGTCTCAAACATTTCACCTGTCAAAGATTTCACGTGTCAAACATTCAAAGCGTCAAACATTTCATGTTTCAAACATTCCCAGTCGCAAACATTCCATGTTTCAACCATTTCGCATGTCAATCATTCCACTTGTCAAATATTCCACTTGTGAAACATTTCACGTGTCAAACATTCCATGTTTCACACATTCCAAGTGTCAAACACTCAAGTGCTAACATTCCACGTTTCAAACATTCCACGAGTGAAATGTCTTACGTCTCAAACATTTCACCTGTCAAACATTCCACGTTTCAAATTTTCCACGAGTGAAATGTCTTACGTCTCAAACATTTCACCTGTCAAAGATTCCACGTGTCAAACATTCAAAGCGTCAAACATTTCATGTTTTAAATATTCCACGTGTCAAACATTCCCCGTCTCAAACATTCCATGTTTCAACCATTTCGCAGGTCAATCATTCCACTTGTCAAACATTCCACTTGTGAAACATTCCAAGTGTAAAACACGTGATATTCTTTCGGCTAAAACATCCATGCACCTCCAACAACAGCCAACACTAATCACCAAGTTCTTCCTGTCCAAACAAACGCTTTAAATTACAGTAGCTTTATAAAATTGGCAGTGTGTGCCAGTAATGAGCGGCTAATGTGTTTACAAAACAGTATTGAAATAAAACCGCCATTAGAATGCATAAGTAAACAGCGGCTGCATAATTCATGAGTTGTTGAAACATTATTTTGTTAAATATTTGCCGCGGATCGATCGCTTATTGAACTTCCCGGCGTGTAAACACTCTCGACAACCTATCCTTCTATCGCGTTCCGTTGTATTCAGTGGTAATTTGTTTGCCTATACAGTGCTCTATATGTTCTTGACATATTTAGGTTCGTTTTTATAGTCGTTCGATATTTTTAGGTTAGAAATTTGATTTATAACTCTTTCACTTTCGTCACACGAAATTCAGTGTTGTGTACCAAAGCCGTTAGCGTGATATTATTCATTTAGGTGGTAATTTAACTTGATTAATATCGGGGAGTTGCTTCGCTCGATTTTATTTGTTACAGATTTGTTTGCCAATTAGAGAATGTTCTTTGAAAAGTAGCATAATCGGAACCTTGAAATCATCACCGACAATGTAGAGAATTGTCACAGGTGGGTGCAGACTAGCTGCATTGAGAGAATTTAGAAGTCCCTCGCGGTACCCGAGTCTAACAAACACACTTGCAACCACTACACTTACGACTTTAACACTTTACACTCACACTTACATTTAGGGAAGCGATAATAACCTCAATGTGCTTTACGCCTTTAAAAAAATGTCTTTTTTAATATCGTCAAAACTTTTATGTTATTTCTTAAAATTTTGTACATACAATATTTATGGATATGGCCAATTAAGAGGAGAACAGAAAGAATGCTGTTGGCTACTGAGATTGACTTTTGGAGAAGAGCGGCAGGAAGATCAAGAAAAGAGAGAGTGAGAAATGAAAGTATACGGAGGACGTAAGGCATACAATTGTAGAGGACATAAGAACAAAACAACTGGTTTGGTACGGGCATGTACAAAGAATGCCGGATGAGCGAATTCCCAAAAAAATCATGCAATGGCGAACACCTGGAAGAAGAAAACGAGGAAGGCCGAGACTGAGCTGGAGAGAGGGAGTCGAAAAGGAAATAAAAAAAAGGGATCTAACAGAAGACCTGTGGTGGGACCGCGATCGGTGGAGGTTGGAGAACGGAAGACGGCGTAGAACATTGTAGACCGAATTATAGATAGATATTTATGGATAGAACGAATCAAGGTCTTTGTTTCAATTCGACCATTTGGTTTGTGTTTGTTTTTACGTTTAGTCAAACGCATCGATCAATTGTTCTGAAACGTACAAATACGTACGTGGACGAGTAAAAAAGTAAAGGGAAATTTAAATTTCCCTCCGAATCACATGTCAGCACTGTTCTGCTATAACTCATAACATCTACCAGCTGTTTATTGAAAGCACTGTTTCATTGTAGACTAATTGTGTAAAGACTGTGTAAAATTGTTTTGAATAAAATGTAAGAAAGTAATGTTTAAAATATAAAATTTGCTTTCATCAGCGAGACAGCTGCGTGTCGCGATCAATTTTTTAAATAAATGATAATCGAACTGTGTGAAATTGCAGCAGGTTTGTCTATATACTGTGAAATTGCAATCAGTTAATTGGAGTGTATGATAAAATAATAATTTGCTACTCTATACCCTTCGTTAACAGGATGTATGTTGCAAACTAGCTTCACTAACAGGTGCTGGGTAAACTACATTATGTACCAGCTGTTGCCCGCGGCTCTGTTTGGTTGAATTCTGTGACTGTACGAATAATTGTTCGAATGCCCCGAAACATCCTGATGTGATATATATCAAATATAATTTGATTTTGTAAAGTAAAGACGATAGATTCTACCCATTTCTATGTCGATTGATTTAAAAACCGTTGTATACGATACGAACGTAAAAATTTCAACTCTATAGGTACTGCGGTTTTTGAGATACGATGAACTTGTGACTACACATTCGTTTGATTAGTCTATAGCATGTTTTGTGTGCTAGGAAAATATGCTTTTGGTCCAGTTATTAAGATGAAATTATTAAATCTGCAATAAATATATTTAATCCATTACAGAATACAAAAGTAGGCCTGTTTGCACAACGCTACCAAGGAATCTTTAAAAACCCCATTGAAAAGGGGTCACAAACTTTCCATCGTTGATTAACACTTGGTATTTTCATTTAGCCTACAATCTACAAACAGGCAGTGGTCTGAGGGTTAAGATGGATAGAAGGGGAGGTGAAATTTAAGAAAATTAAGTACGAAATAATGAGTTTTTAAATTTTCTGATTTGTTTGTTAATGAAGTAAATAAACAGAAAACTACATAATGTTTGACTGATATGTAAGGTCTTGGCAAAATTTGTTGTGTTTCATTTAACATAAGTGTTATGTTTACATTATTCAAACACATTTAGAAAAAAAGATCACAACATGTTATTTGGGCTTAAAAATACACAAATAAAAAGGTATTTAGGAAGATATTTAATTCTAATTTTACATAAACTTAGTTTTATACTTCTTTTAAGGAAATGTAAAAAATGCAAGTATAAAGAACTAATTCTCTGTTATTAGAAAAATAAATCTTTTTATAAGACTCTTTTTATATTTTCTTCTTTTCTGCTAGGATTATTGTCACTATGTTCAGTATAATGATCTGCCTTCCCTAGCTTCGTCAATTCTACTTTCGTTGACGCGTTTCGGAGAACCTCCATCTTCAAAAACTATATCTATATTGGTCACCAATTAAGAATTCTTTTAGAAAATATAATATAGACATTGCAATGGCTACAAATAATACAATAAGGAAGAAACTGACAAAGAATATAGAAGAAAAACAAATATAGTAATAATGGGGTATGCAGAATACAGTGTGGATGCGAGGCAGTCTACATAGGACAAACGGGACGAAAATTTAGAACTGGGTTTAAAGAACATGTAAGATCATTCAAATACGGAAAAAATGATTCAAATTATGCGTCACATTTAATAAAAGAGGGACATATAACTCGAGAAATAGAAAACTCAATGAAAGTACTACATATGGCAGAAAAAGGAAGACGTATGAACATTTTAGAGAACTTGGAAATTTTTAAATCTAAATTAAAGGGAGAAAACATTAAATGAACAGATATCGTCGCAAACAGATATTACGTTTAAAAATCTAAAAATTTTCAAAAATTAGACTGTTGAAGAGAAAGTTTGAAAGGAGCTAATCAGAAGCGAGCGAAAACGTATGATTTTGAAGAGCCAATCAGAAGCGAGCACGTCAGGTTTAATGTACACTTGTTGAATAGAGGAGGGGTACGAGGTGGAGATAGAAAATTATAAATAGGACGGGCCGTAATATTGGTGACCAGTATAGATATAGTTTTTGAAGATGGTGGTTCTCCGAAACGCATCAACGAAAGTAGAATTGACGAAGCTAGGGAAGGCAGATCATTATACTGAACATAGTGACTTTTTATAAGACTATTTCTTAACATAAAACAATATGTTTTGAAGCTGTCGCGTACCATTTGAATCGCCTTTGCATATCACCTGAATTTCCTTTGAACTTCACTTGAATTATTTTTGCGTACCACCTGAATCAACTTTGTGCACCACTTGAATTGATTTTGCGTACCATCTGAATCGCCTTTACGTACCGTCTGAATTGTCTTTACTTACCAGTTGAATTACTTTGCATATCACCCGAATCGCCTTTGCGTACCGTCTGAATTGCCTTTACTTACCAGTTGAATTACCTTTGCATACCACCTGAATCGCCTTTGCGTACCGTCTGAATTGCCTTTACTTACCAGTTGAATTACCTTTGCATATCACCCGAATCGCCTTTGCGTACCGTCTGAATTGCCTTTACTTACCAGTTGAATTACCTTTGCATACCACCTGAATCGCCTTTGCGTACCGTCTGAATTGCCTTTACTTACCAGTTGAATTACCTTTGCATACCACCTGAATCGCCTTTGCGTACCGTCTGAATTGTCTTTACTTACCAGTTGAATTACCTTTGCATACCACCTGAATCGCCTTTGCGTACCGTCTGAATTGTCTTTACTTACCAGTTGAATTATCTTTGCATATCACCTGAATTGCCTTTCCGTGCAACTAGTTTTGAGAAACTTTGTTTTAGACGTTAAATTTATAGAAAATGTTGAAAGTGTTTAATTATTTGTGTTCTAGAGTATTTAAAGTAAGTTCCAAGAAAATCTGGAAAAATATTTTCCCAGTGAAAAATTGTTTTTACACCTTTAGAGATCGAATTTTGGAAAATCCCTCCTTAGTAGTTCTTAGTACAGTTTCAGCGATTTCGGCTCGGCTGAAGCATCCGTTCAATAAAACTTTTTTCATTAAAAAATCCCAGCTTTTAGCCAGCATTTTATCTGGCAGATTAGTATTGGTTGTCGCTCCAAGTCGAACTGAAGTAGGTTAACATTTGTTTGCGTCTTTTATGACCTAATTATGACGCAAATAGAAAGAGGGTGGCTTGAAGTTGACGTCAATTCTAACGTTATAGAAAAGTAAGAGACCACTTTAGCTGTTGTTTACAGGACTGCGCTCGATTGTGCCCTGTTTAACAGAAGTCATACAAACCTGTACGTAATCGACCATATTGATGTGCGTTAATCTCACTGGACGATTTACGTCAACTTCGAGTCAATCCACGTTCTAATTGCGTCATGCCTAGATTTTTAAAGGAGAAGAAAAGTTTAGTTTGGGCTTTCTTCATTTCGACTTCAGACTTGAAGTGAGAACCATCTAGAAGATATACGTTTGGCAAAACGTTTGAACAATGTATCTTTTTTCTGGAAACACTTGTAATACACACACACACACACACACACACACACACACACACACACACACACACACACACACACACACACACACACACACACACACACATACATACCACGAATACATACACACACACACACACACACACACACACACACACACACACACACACACACACAAAGAGAGAGAGAGAGAGAGAGAGAGAGAAGGAGAGAGAAGGGGAGACCCCGTAACTTTTTAAAGACCCCTTAAACAGTGCTTTAGAGGTCGCATTTCAATCTCCCGGGTAGAGTTTGTATGAAATTAAAACAAAATGGTGAATACTAGAATCCCAACAAATAAGTAAAACACACACACATACACACACAAATAGACAGAGAGAGAGAGAGAGAGAGAGAGAGAGAGAGAGAGAGAGAGAGAGAGAGAGAGAGAGAGAGAGAGAGGAGGGAGAGAGGAGGGGAGACCGCTCAACATTGTAAAGACCCCTTAAACAGTGCTTTAGAGGTCAGGATCGTCTCTCATTTCAATCTCCCGGT
>CM040183.1:87209382-87234382 GCA_022606455.1 Callitettix versicolor | reverse complement strand
TTAAATTAATTTTGATATCAAAGCCAAAAAATTACGTATGACACTTGGGGTAGTGCCGACAGAAGTGAAAATTGGTATAGGTCATATTCGTTAAATAATTTAACTACACAAATTTAGAAAATACACATTTTTAAAATTAACAAGAACAATAAACATAACCTCAATTGAAATGATATCGAAGTAACAGCTGTTGTGCGAAATCAGCTGTTTAGAAGGAGTCACTTCAAGTCTACGTATACACAAGAACAATTTCGTTACAGTAATCAAGCGTGATGCGAAAGCAAATGTTTTTAAACCTACGTTTTTATCAACCGCTAACATACGAGTTTTCACTTAAAAAAATATGATTTTTTAAAGATTTTCCCAGTGTTTTTATAGAAACATTTTTCGTCAAATTCTAGTAGTGTTGAGTCACGTCGTTTGTTATTAAAACATACTTTACTGACAGACAAACAAACACGCACGCGAATTAATAAGGCCTTTTGATACATTTTTTCGATTTAGACCTACTCTAGTAAAGTGATTTTTAAATTTCAAATTTTGAATCTCTATATACGACCAAATCATCTAAACTTGTTTTGACAATTTATGCCTATTTAACGGTTTCCATAAAGTGCAGAATTTTGATTTTTAAGAAACGAATTTTAAAGCGTTTTGTGCAAAGTTTCTGCACTGTATAATTTTACGTGATAAACAGCGCACGGTGTACTTAATAAACCGATTAGCTGTAATAAATTAGCGGCAACATAAACAAACGGGAGCTGCGTTAAGCGCTTACTAAGCGATCAAGTAGAATTTCAGGAAATGACAAGTGTCAAGTCAGATAATCCCCGCCATCAGCCACTGTGCTGCACAACACAGCGTAGCTTATCTCCGCAGTCCAAGTGCAGGTGGCGCTGATTAAAGAACAGTCGTTTAATTGTTACAATAGTGTAAAAGTGTAGCTTACATTAAGCTTCGTTTGTAACGAAATATACGCGGTACGCAGCTGTCTTGCTGACATGATAGAAGCAAATTTCAGAAAGAAAACTTACAGTTTCGAAGCGTGACTTTTTGTGTTAGCTTTGGTGAAGGAGTGAATAGAAAAACCGAACGTATGTAACAAACGAGCGAACGAACATTTATAAATATAGATAAACTACAAACATATTACTACTATGTTCAGTATAATGATCTGCCTTCCCTAGATTCGTCAATTCTACTTTCGTTGACGTGTTTCGGAGAACCTCCATCTTCAAAAACTATATCTATACTGGTCACCAATATTATAGCTATTTATAATTTTCTAGCTCCACCTCGTACCCCTCCTCTATTCAACACGTGTACATTAAACCTAACGTGCTCGCTTCTGATTGCGTATGAAAACGTATGATTTCGAAGAGCCAATCAGAAGCGAGCATGTTAGGTTTAATGTACACGTGTTGAATAGAGGAGGGGTACGAGGTGGAGCAGAAAATTATATATAGGACGAGCCATAATATTGGTGACCAGTATAGATATAGTTTTTGAAATGGAGGTTCTCCGAAACGCGTCAACGAAAGTAGAATTGACGAAGCTAGGGAAGGCAGATCATTATACTGAACATAGTGACAATAATCCTAGCAGAAAAGAAGAAGAATAAAAAGGAATTACAAACATATTATACCGACATACATATTATACCAAATATATTGTATTATATTGACCCCTCTAGACGCCTCGGTGGCCTAGTTGATAGCGTACTGGGCTTTCTCCCCGAGGACCCGGGTTCGATTCCTGGCCAGGGCTTGGAATTTTCATACGCTATAAAATCATCCCATCGTCTGCATTAGCTCATGTGTGCACAATAGTCGGACGTTAAAATATATATATATATATATATATATATATATATATATATATATATATATATATATATATATATATATATATATATATATATCTATATATATCTATGTATATATATATATATATATATATATATATATATATATATATATATATATACACACACACACACACACACATTGATGCAGAGGATCAGAGTAGCTGCACCTATTGAGAGGATTTAGACGTCCCTCGCGGTACCGGAGTCTAACACACACTTACACTTACAACACTCACTTACAACACTACATTTACGACTTAACACTTTACACTCACACTTACATTTAGTGAGGCTATAATAGCCTCAATGTGCTTTTCGCCTTAAAATAAAATTTAAAAAAATATTATATTATTTATCTAGGTTTTATCAATATAGGCCTAGTCATACACTAACATGTTCATGATGTAAAAATATTTAATTGGTAAAAATTGTATACTTAATAATTTATAAAAAATACGTACTAAATGCAGTATATTGTCGCCTGATTTATGAAATCTGAAGATAATTATTTTCAAGATCATAAAACTTCTTTTATACTTTATATATTGAAAAATAACTACCAAATATGAAGAAAATAGAACACTACTTTTAGAACTAACCCACAGACAAAATCAGATATATTTCGTACTGTGATTTTACTGTTACAGTTCAATAATTAATATTTTATCTAATTAGAACAGTTTGCATAATTTTCCGTTATTTATTGCCGTTGTTAATGTAAACCGTATACAAATAAAGATATTGACAACAATATATCATAATTTCCGAAGACAAAAAGTAATCTCCGGACGGGTGGTCGCAGGTGTGTCTCCGCTACTCCCTACATCCACTGTTGTGTACATGATTGAACCGTCGTACCCGTTAATCCCTGGACACGCACCGTAACGTCTCAGAGTCCTGGTAACCCTAACCCTCGGTAGATTTATCGACTGCCACCGGTCACGTGACCGCACCTGCTACAGTGTTATGGAATATTTACACCCCCTATACACTAGCGATAGTTTAGTACTCTCGCGTCACCCTTCTGCCTTAGCTATGCATTAACCCGTCGCGCAAGTCCCACGAGTGTCGGTAAAGCAGACAAGGATAGAAAATTGCAGAGAACATTTTATTAGCTTTCTCACTGTGGATTTTTATGAGAAACAAGATCGACTGGAAACGTATTTGTGGGAAAATATTATCACAGTTTCCTGTAAAACCCAGTAGACTAGGAGTTGTACTATGATAGTGGCTTCAATTGAAATTCAGTAAAAACAGAAACCCAAATAAAAACAATTATATATATATATATATATATATATATATATATATATATATAATGTTTTAGGGCTGATTTTAATTTTGGATTTGGCGTGATGCGAGTGAACAAATTTATATCGTTAGTTATAGTAAAACATCAGTTGGCTTATATTAATTCGTAACGATCAGCTGATTTCATTGAACAGCTGATAGGTTATACTAATTTTTAGGTTATGTTGTTAAAAACTGTGTTAATTTGTCGTTTATGTTAATTCATAACGATCAGCTGATTTCGTTGAACAGCTGGTAGGCTATAATAAGTTTCAAGTTATGGTTTTAATAACTAGCTATGTTAATTTATCGTATTTTCGAAAAAAATCGTAATCAAAAGAACACAATAATTATCCTAATTACGAACAAATTATCCTAATTGAAATTAAAAGGAGAAGAAAACATGATACACGATTTTTATTTTTGATTCAATAACAGAATTTTTTTATTTATAGACTTCGACAAAAGCGGCTTTTGACAAATTCACCAACAAATTTAGAAGGCATTCGTACGCTGCTTGAACGTTTTCGCTAAACTACTAAAATATGATTTAAAAGTTATTCTAATGTTTGGGCGTAAAAGGTTTTTTTAAAAAATCTCATACAAATCGTAAAACATGTTAGCGCTCGCTACTGGTGGCATCTTGCGGCGAAGTTTTCAACTACAATTAAGTAGATAATACTACTGTCTATTTTCTCAAACGTTTCCATTTCCTGTCATCGTATCTTACAGCGTTCGTAGCGGCAGATAGTCTAACTACTTGGACTTTATTCGCTAATATCGAGCACACGTTTTATAATGGTGGCTGTACTTCTAGCCAGTGGTACAGTTTACTACGAGACAGTGCAGAAGACACGATAGCAGCAGATTCTTTCTTCTTGTGTTGTTTATATTTGAAACAAGAGGACTACACATCCTTAGTCCTTTAAAATAATTTGCTCGGCCATTATATTTACTAAAAAGTACCTTCATGTGTGATGATTAACTTCTATATTCTTTTTAGAAACTGAATCTACTGTAGAACCTATTAATAATTCTTCTTTCTAAACCAAATCTACGATCGAAGTTCCCTGCTTCGTTATTCCTTACTTAAAATATTGTATTATTAAATCCCGTAAAACCAAAGGAAATGACTACGGTTTCTCTTTGACATTACCGAGTCTTACATGCCCATTAGTTGCATTTTGCTTTAAGGGTAGGAAATGGGGGTCACGCACCCTCACACTTAGGAACAGTTTTTTCCCTTTCTCAAAAATGTTTTCGTGCTCACTCAAGCTTATACTAATGCACGCTCGGATTTCCACCCCATGAGGTCAATAAACAATCCGCCCCTTTATACATTCAACCCTCGTACACAAAAGTCGTGCAACAGCAGTTCAAGTAATAGACTGATTACAGAGATTTGAGACTTAAACAATTTTTCATTGGGGGATGCTTTTAGGCCCGGCCTCGGTTCGGTTCTGTGAAACGCTTTTAATTGGAAGAACTGACTCGTATTAGGTGAAAGTAGGTATTTTAGATAAGCATTATATGAAAATCGCGTAATTATTACAAAACAGTGTAATTAGAAAATGAGCTACTGAACTGGCCATCGGGAAATTCCGAAACAGCAACCTTCAAATGAGCGCCGATCCTAATCTCCAAATGACTTTAATAATATGTATATGAAATTGAAAACTGATGCAAACCGTTTGTAGAAGAAACATTTTCTGATGTTTTGCCAAAATCGTATCCGGCATCTTCAAGGTTATTCTCCCTCCAAGTCAGAAGTCGAACTTTTCATTGGGGGGAGGGGTACAACTTCAGAACGTCAGAACCTTTTCTTCTAGAAACGCTTGTGTTGAACGGACATGCACCGGTTTTCAATGTGATTCATATTTTTCATTTTCATGAAGGGATAAGTATTAACGTATATATATATATATATATATATATATATATATATATATATATATATATATATATATATGTATATTTTCATATTTTTCATTCCCATGAAGGATAAGTATTAACGTGTGTGTGTGTGTGTGTGTGTGTGTGTGTGTGTGTGTATATATATATATATATATATATATATATATATATATATATATATATATATATATATATGCGTATAGGCCCTGTTGATCACTCAAAGCACTCCGACTCATGTCTTGCTCCTTCTAATCCTCCACACCTCCCTCAGCCTGTCCCCATGGATCCTCTACCGCTCCTCCGTCCATTTTACCCCTGCTCTCTTTGGGATTTCGTTCTCTGGGATCTTCCAACCGAGCATCTTTCTCCTGTATGCGTTCCTGTCTTCAACGTCTGTTGAGTCTATTTCTGCGTCATGTAGGTCTATTCTGACGTTCGATCCAAGACGTTGTTGATTTGACACCTTGTATAGACTTAAGGATTCTGTTGGCATGAGGTTGTTGGGAGGTCTAGATGTGAACATAGAACCGAAGCCTCCTTCTTCTGATATCTGCTGCCAGGTTTGATATCTTCTCTGTAGTCTTCCGGGAGTGCAACCTGTATCCATGTTCTGTTAATGAGGGCCAAGGATCTTCCTCAAGATTTTGCGTTCTTTCTTCAAAATATCCATGGAGTGCTTTTGTGTGGATGCTAGCGTCTATTGCATATAATACCTATATATATGACTGTGTTGTAGTGTATATATATATATCGATATATATATATATATATATATTTGTGTTTAACGTCCGACTATTGTGCACACTTGGGCTAATGCAGACGATGGGATGATTTATAGCTTATGAAAATGCCAAGCTCTGGCCGGGAATCGAACCCGGTCCTCGGGGTGAAAGCCTAGTACACTATCAACTAGGTCACCGAGGCGGCTCGTGAGTGTGTGTGTGTGTGTGTGTGTGTGTGTGTGTATATATATATATATATATATATATATATATATATATATATATATATATATATATATATATATATATATATATATATATATATATATGCATATAGAGGAGCTAGAGAGAGATGTGACGATGGGATGATGGGTATATATATATATATATATATATATATATATATATCTCTCTTTTTTTTTTTTCTCTTCTGTTAAGGTTATATAAATATATATATATATATATATATATATATATATATATATATATAGAGAGAGAGAGAGAGAGAGAGAGAGAGAGAGAGAGAGAGAGAGAGAGAGAGAGAGAGAGAGAGAGATAGATAGATAGATAGATAGATAAGATAGATTGAGATAGAGAGATAAGAGAGAGAGAGAGAGAAAGAGAGAGAGAGAGATAAAGAGAGAGAGAGAGAGGGAGAGGGAGAGAGAGAGAGGAGAGAGAGAGAGAGAGAGAGAGAGCATTAGGCGTACAACAAACATATAGCTAGTGCGAAAATTTTAAGTCCATTATTATTAGATTATTAGAGATGGCATCGAAATAGGAAAACAAGGTAATCCTAATGGAGGACAACGTTCGTAATTTATTTGCTGTTTGGTGGACTGTCCTCAATTATTTCAGACCTAAATAGACCGTTGTTAATTCCACTGGACCTAATCAGCTGTGCTAATGCGAGTTAATGGCGACGAGTCAATCCACGTCACTTAAAGCAGCCTGCTTCTACTTGCGCCATTCCAGGGCACCAAACTAGTGATCTTTACAGTTGAAATGCAGACTTGGAGCGAGAAAAAGGATAACGCCATAGTTTTTGCAGGAATGTAAAAATAATACAGCCTATTATTGTGTAATTGCGTATGCTTTGAACAGGAAATGTCTTGCTTATGTCCGTCCAAAAGTTGTAGAAGAAACGTAGTTCGACGTTTTGCTAAAATTGTCTCTAAATATGAAGAGTTTTGTTTTTAAGTTGATTTCACATTTGCAGGAAGAACCGCCTCGAGAATAGAAACGATTTTGGGAAAACTTCCGAAAAATATTCCTTCTAGAAAACGTTGTATAGTTATTTATAAATATTTCTCTATCTTCTTTAAGATAAGAATCATTTTCTAAAAGTTTGTGTGTTTGTTATTCAATCACACTTTAACTACTGGACCAATTGAGATGAAATTTGGTATAAACATGATTTTAGGTACTTGAGATGAACCTATTCCCTTTTTAAAAAACGCCATTATACTACTTACCCAGTCCAACGTAATTAATCAGTATTCAAGGGTCAATTGTATAACAGTGACGTTTTATACGTTTATTGTATACTGGTATGTGTTAATAATAAATATTTAAATTATTCTAAACGCCATCATAGTACTTACCCAGTCCAACGTAATTATTTAGTAATCAAGTGTTAATTGTATAACAGTGATGTTATCTTCTTTAAGATAATAATCATATTCCAAAAGTTTGTGTTTGTTTGTTATTCAATCACACCTTAACTACTGGACCAATTGAGATTAAATTTGGTATAAACATGATTTTAGGTACTTGAGATGAACCTATTCCCTTTTTTGAAAAACGCCATTATACTACTTACCCAGTCCAACTTAATTTATTTAGTATTTAGTTTTGTGACAAGTTTTAATTGCATAACAGTAAAGTTTTATACGTTTATTATATATTGGTAAAAAATGTTTAAATTATTTTAAACGCCATCATATTACTTACCCAGTCCAACTTAATTAATTAGTATTCAAGTGTTAATTGTATAACAGCGACGTTTTTTGTTTACTGGTAGGTGTTAAGAATAAATATTTAAATTATTCTAAACGCCATCATACTACTTACCCAGTCCAACGTAATTATTTATTATTCAAGTGTTAATTGTATAACGTTTATTATGTAGGCCTATGGGTACGTGTGGATAATAAATGCTTTAATTATTTTAAACGCCATCACACTACGTACCCAGTCAAACTTAATTATTTTGTATTTAGTTTTTTGATAAGTGTTAATTGTATAATAGTGACGTTTTAATAATACTGTATTTTATTAAAATATAACAGAACCCTGTTATAGATTATAGAGTAGCAAAATTTATATGTCTTGACTGAAAACCGTGAATCGTGTATATTGTATATAGAAATATATTAAATTGAAATGAACCTATTCTGATTTTGAAAATCGACTATAAATTTTATTTCCTAAATTAAAAAATTACAGGCAAAGCCGCAACGGGTAACAGCTAGTAATATTATAAATCTGAAAGTTTGTGGGTGTGTGTGTTTGTCTGTTTTGTTTGTTTATTATTCAATCACGTATTAACTACTGGACCGATTGAGATGCACTTTCGAATGAACGTGGACATATTTCCGCTTTAAAAATTTTAATCTGTTATTATTTATTTCAAAAATATTGTTCATAAGCTTACATTTACAATTATTTTAATTGAAATTTTTTCAAAAATTCCTATAGTTCCGAAAACAAACTGCCTTTCCAATTTAAAAGATTGCAGTTTCCATTGAAGTTGGCATTTACAATGACATTTAATAAGCAGGGTCAGACGTTAAGAGTGGCAGGAATTTGGGAACTCCGTGCTTCTCCCACGGTCCGTTCTAGAGTGTCGAATAGCAAACATATATATGTCTTGGCTGAAAACCATAAATCGTATATATTGTATATAGAAATATATTAAATTTAAATGAACCTATTCTGATTTTGAAAATTGACTATAAATTTTATTACTTACATTATAATTGCGAGCGAAGTCGCAACTGGTAGGAGTTAGTAATCACAAAAATACAAGATAGATAGATAAAGCATCAAGAAATTCCAGAATTTTATTTTGAAACTTTGGCGTAGTATCTGTATGGATGTTCTCCACTGGAAGTCTCCAGTAGCTTCAGCACGTGTTGATATAAGAATTTATTGTCGGCTTAGCAGTCAATACATCTTACTAAATTTCAAATTTAAGTCTTTCTTTATTTTCTAATGTTACTTCCAACGTAACTTTGAATCCAACGTTATTTAGATATTTTACTATATCAACCTTAATGTCTCTAGAATAAACACATTTATGCTATACTTTAAAAAATTTATATACGAGGTGTGTTCAGAAAGTAAAGAGAATTTTTAAATTTCGCGGGCTTGGAGAGTCCGATTGTCAAACATTTTTTTTATTATGTTGGCATACATGCCCTTGAAGTATGATAAAACTTTCAGCTGTTTTCATTGTTGACTTTGTCTGTGACAGCCACTAAGGTTACATGTGTTTTTATAACCTGGGCGATTTTCATTTGTTAAAAGAAATGGATCAAAGAATTTGTATCAAATTTTGCGTAAAAAATGGAATAAAGTGTAACAAAGTGTGTGAAATTTTAACAAAGGACTATGGTGAGTCTGATATGGGTAAAGCAAGAGTTTAAAGCAAGAGTTTGAAGATGACGAACGCCCTGACGCCCCCAGCACATCAACAACCGATGGTATGGTTACAATCGTTTTCAAGAACGCCGTGAAGACGTTGAAGATGACGAATGGAAGTTGTTCAGGAGTCACTAAATTAAGTCAACGACGATGCAGAATTACTGAAACGTATTATAAGAGGTGACGAAACATGGGTTTATGGATATGACGTCGAAACTAAGGCTCAATCATCCCAGTGGAGGAATTCTGGCTCGCCAAGACCGAAAAAGGCTCAACATTCGGTCAAATGTGAAGGTTATGCTCACTGTGTTCTTCGATATTAATGGCATAGTGCACAATGAATTTCTGCCACCAGGTGAAACGGTCAATAAGGAGTACTACCTATAAGTTCAACGCCGTTTGCGTGAAGCAATCCGAAAAAAACGCCCGGATCTGTGGAAAAACAATTCATGGCTTTTGCACCACGATAATGTACCAGCTCACACTTCATTGCTTGTTCGTGAATTTTTTGCCAAAAACAGTACTGTAACGATGCCACAGCATCCATATTCGCCAGACATGGCTCCGTGTGACTTTTTCCTATTTCCAAAAATAAAGAGAACCTTAAAGGGCCGTCGTTTTACAACCGTAGATGACATTAAAAGCGCATCGCTGAAAGAACTAAAGGCTATCTCAAAGATCGAGTTTGAGAAGTGTTTCGAGGATTGGAAGAAGCGCTGGCACAAGTGCATAAAATCCATTGTAGAAGACAACATCATTGTAGAAGAATAAATAAATATTTCTTCAAAAAATTAAAATTCTCGTTACTTTCTGAACACACCTCGTACGCTTCTATGTCCATCATCATTGTCTCCAATTCTGTAGTAATTTCCATCATATTGTTTCGACTTCCTTAAACATTTCATGTACAGTTCATGTACTTTCATGAACCGTTTTCTCGCCTTAATCGTTGTCCCTTAATTCCAGAGGCTATTTCTAGACTTTTTAGCAGTAATATCATTTTTATAAGTGTCGGATCGCTAGTCCACGCCTCAATCCCCCTGGAGGACCAGGATATCTCTCTTTGTCTGACTCCTCACTATTGATCTGACAGGCGCGGATGGCTCTACCAGTAGCTACCCTACTGCCGGCATAGCTCTCCAGATCATTGGAGTACACAAGCCCCTTCACCCGGCAAAGGATGGAGACAAGCAATGGAGTGGGTACCGACCTTAAAAAGGGCAAGAGGAAGACCAAGAAAGAGCTGGATGGGAGGAATCCGTAAAGCTATGAGTGATCGAGATTTACAAATCGGACAATGGGAAGATCGGAAAGAGTGGAATCGGACAACGTCGCTGCACGTTTTAACCGATTTTATTATCGTTAAAATATACTGATATTTCTTCGTATTTAAATGTATAGTCGATTTTTCAGTCAAATTAACTTAAAACAATTATAAACTTATATAAATTAATTTGTCGTTACAAATTTACAATTATACAATGGTTAAACAATAACGACAATACATTTTGACGAACTCGTAAACTTGCATTGTTAGTTAGAAAATTTCGTGATACGTGTCCTAAGGGAAGCGTTGTTTAACTTGAAAAATACAAAAAATAACCAGCGTTTTGTTTGATGTTTATACAGTGCTGTAATACATTCGAAAAGTTAACAAAGAAAAGCAATCTAAACGTGGCATACAGCAATGTAGTGCGCCTTATGTCGTGTTTATAATGAAAATAAATACTGCACACAAATGTACTGTGTATTACCTAAATAATGTTTAAAACAAAACAAAAACTGAATCAACATTTATAACTGCAGAATATACCGCTGAGAAATAAAGCTTTATTTATACTTGTGGAAATTTAAAATAAGGGTAGAAATAAATTATGCTTAAACGTGAATGGTTTAAACCGAGAAGTGGTTGAAGGAAGTGGTTAAGCGTTTTGTTTTGTCTTAATAAACAACTATTAAGGAGAAATTTCCTTAAGGAAAAACAAGTACTATCGTAAAAACGTTTCAAATAATCGCCGCACGCAACTGTCTCGTTGACGCGATAACAACATATTTCCCAAAATATATTTTAAGCTCCATTTTTTGAAAAATGATTTAACAATCTAAATGTATGCATGTTAGTAATATTTAGAGCTTTGAATTTAATTAGCCGCCTCGGTAGCCTAGTGGATAGCGTACTGGGCTTTCACCCTGAGGACCCGGGTTCGATTACCGACCAGGACTTGGCATTTGCATACGCTATAAATCATCCCATCGTCTGTATTAGCCCAAGTGTGCATAATAGTCGGACGTTAAACACACAAAAAAATGGAGCTTTGAAATTATATAAAAATTAAGGGGAATTTACAATATCATAGAAACGTTAAATTTCTTTGGTCGAAGAACTTCGATGGAATAAATTTGACGATTCTTTTATGAACTAAACTTTTTTTCAAACTTTGATGAATCTTTGACAAGATTTTTTTTCAAAATACGTAGGCATAACCTAAAAATATTGTCAGTTCCTGTTTGTAACTTCCGTTGCATACAATTTAAAACGTTTGCGAAATTGGCACGGACTTTTTGAAGCAGTAAAAACATTAATTCTACAATATGAAAAAGAAGAGTGTTTGTGGAATAACCACACTAATACAACACGCTTACAAAATACGGGATTTAAAATACATTCATCCTTAAACATCGTCACTATCTTCCGAATGGAATTCTTTAATAACAGTGGCATTTACACTATCTGTCTCCTTTGTACCCAAGGTCGGACTTAAACTCGTTTTTCCATTTCCCCACTCTTTTTCTTTAGCAGCACCATAGCAAGATAAGCGCTTAATGCAGCAGTACAACAAGGCAACATTATTCGATCCATTACAGCTACTGCACGTGAGTAAACATAACCTCATAACCTCAAAATATATCTAAATAATAACACAGCTGATCTAAGAAATTTAACGAATGCATTTTCTTTGATACATGATCAAAGATTCAAGAAATATTTAACAAATTTCTATGCCAGTAATATCTATGTCGATCACTTTTGATTTTTTTTCACGATGTTAATTTATGCAGATTTTAACGCTGATTACAAGGGAGAAATCAAATTTTCAAAAAAGTAGTAAGAAACAAATTCTTTATTTAATTAAGATTTTGGACGATCGACATTGATTACAAGGGAGAAATCAAATTTTCAAAAAAGTAGTAAGAAACAAATTCTTTATTTAATTACGATTTTGGACAATCGACATTGATTACAAGGGAGAAATCAAATTTTCAAAAAAGTAGTAAGAAACAAATTCTTTATTTAATTAAGATTTTGGACAATCGACATTGATTACAAGGGAGAAATCAAATTTTCAAAAAAGTAGTAAGAAACAAATTCTTTATTTAATTACGATTTTGGACAATCGACATTCATTACAGGGAGAAATCAAATTTTCAAAAAAGTAGTAAGAAACTAATTCTTTATTTAATTAAGATTTTGGACGATCGACATTGATTACAAGGGAGAAATCAAATTTTCAAAAAAGTAGTAAGAAACAAATTCTTTATTTAATTACGATTTTGGACAATCGACATTCATTACAGGGAGAAATCAAATTTTCAAAAAAGTAGTAAGAAACTAATTCTTTATTTAATTAAGAATTTGGACGATCGACATTGATTACAGGGAGAAATCAAATTTTCAAAAAAGTAGTAAGAAACAAATTCTTTTTTAATTAAGATTTTGGACGATCGACATTGATTACAAGGGCGAAATCAAATTTTCAAAAAAGTAGTAAGAAACAAATTCTTTATTTAATTAAGATTTTGGACGATCGACATTGATTACAAGGGAGAAATCAAATTTTCAAAAAAGTAGTAAGAAACAAATTCTTTATTTAATTATGATTTTGGACTGTCGACATTGATTACAAGGAGAAATCAAATTTTCAAAAAAGTAGTAAGAAACAAATTCTTTATTTAATTAAGATTTTGGACGATCGACATTGATTACAAGGGAGAAATCAATTTTTCAAAAAGTAGTAAGAAACAAATTCTTTATTTAATTAAGATTTTGGACGATCGACATTGATTACAAGGGAGAAATCAAATTTTCAAAAAAGTAGTAAGAAACAAATTCTTTATTTAATTAAGATTTTGGACGATCGACATTGATTACAAGGGAGAAATCAAATTTTCAAAAAAGTAGTAAGAAACAAATTCTTTATTTAATTAAGATTTTGGACGATCGACATTGATTACAAGGGAGAAATCAAATTTTTAAAAAAGTAGTAAGAAACAAATTCTTTATTTAATTAAGATTTTGGACAATCGACATTGATTACAAGGGAGAAATCAAATTTTCAAAAAAGTAGTAAGAAACAAATTCTTTATTTAATTAAGATTTTGGACGATCGACATTGATTACAAGGGAGAAATCAAATTTTCAAAAAAAGTAGTAAGAAACAAATTCTTTATTTAATTAAGATTTTGGACGATCGACATTGATTACAAGGGAGAAATCAAATTTTCAAAAAAGTAGTAAGAAACAAATTCTTTATTTAATTAAGATTTTGGACGATCGACATTGATTACAAGGAGAAATCAAATTTTCAAAAAAGTAGTAAGAAACAAATTCTTTATTTAATTAAGATTTTGGACGATCGACATTGATTACAAGGAGAAATCAAATTTTCAAAAAGTAGTAAGAAACAAATTCATTTAATTAAGATTTTGGACGATCGACATTGATTACAAGGGAGAAATCAAATTTTCAAAAAAGTAGTAAGAAACAAATTCTTTATTTAATTATGATTTTGGACGATCGACATTGATTACAAGGAGAAATCAAATTTTCAAAAAAGTAGTAAGAAACAAATTCTTTATTTAATTATGATTTTGGACGATCGACATTGATTACAAGGAGAAATCAAATTTTTAAAAAAGTAGTAAGAAACAAATTCTTTATTTAATTAAGATTTTGGACGATCGACATTGATTACAAGGGAGAAATCAAATTTTCAAAAAAGTAGTAAGAAACAAATTCTTTATTTAATTAAGATTTTGGACGATCGACATTGATTACAAGGAGAAATCAAATTTTCAAAAAAGTAGTAAGAAACAAATTCTTTATTTAATTAAGATTTTGGACAATCGACATTGATTACAAGGAGAAATCAAATTTTCAAAAAAGTAGTAAGAAACAAATTCTTTATTTAATTAAGATTTTGGACGATCGACATTGATTACAAGGGAGAAATCAAATTTTCAAAAAAGTAGTAAGAAACAAATTCTTTATTTAATTAAGATTTTGGACGATCGACATTGATTACAAGGGAGAAATCAAATTTTCAAAAAAGTAGTAAGAAACAAATTCTTTATTTAATTAAGATTTTGGACGATCGACATTGATTACAAGGGAGAAATCAAATTTTCAAAAAAAGTAGTAAGAAACAAATTCTTTATTTAATTAAGATTTTGGACGATCGACATTGATTACAAGGAGAAATCAAATTATCAAAAAAGTAGTAAGAAACAAATTCTTTATTTAATTACGATTTTGGACAATCTACATTGATTACAAGGGAGAAATCATATTTTCAAAAAAGTAGTAAGAAACAAATTCTTTATTTAATTAAGATTTTGGACGATCGACATTGATTACAAGGAGAAATCAAATTTTCAAAAAGTAGTAAGAAACAAATTCTTTATTTAATTAAATTTTGGACGAACATTTTACAAGGGAGAAATCAAATTTTCAAAAAGTAGTAAGAAACAAATTCTTTATTTAATTAAGATTTTGGACGATTTGATTACAAGGAGAAATCAAATTTTCAAAAAAGTAGTAAGAAACAAATTCTTTATTTAATTAAGATTTTGGACGATCGACATTGATTACAAGGAGAAATCAAATTTTCAAAAAGTAGTAAGAAACAAATTCTTTATTTAATTAAGATTTTGGACGATCGACATTGATTACAAGGGAGAAATCAAATTTTCAAAAAAGTAGTAAGAAACAAATTCTTTATTTAATTAAGATTTTGGACGATCGACATTGATTACAAGGGAGAAATCAAATTTTCAAAAAAGTAGTAAGAAACAAATTCTTTATTTAATTAAGATTTTGGACGATCGACATTGATTACAAGGAGAAATCAAATTTTAAAAAAAGTAGTAAGAAACAAATTCTTTATTTAATTAAGATTTTGGACGATCGACATTGATTACAAGGGAGAAATCAAATTTTCAAAAAGTAGTAAAAACAAATTCTTTATTTAATTAAGATTTTGGACGATCGACATTGATTACAAAAAGAGAAATCAAATTTTAAAAAAGTAGTAAGAAACAAATTCTTTTCTTTAATTAAGATTTTGGACGATCGACATTGATTACAAGGAGAAATCAAATTTTCAAAAAAGTAGTAAGAAACAAATTCTTTATTTAATTAAGATTTTGGACGATCGACATTGATTACAAGGAGAAATCAAATTTTAAAAAAGTAGTAAGAAACAAATTCTTTATTTAATTAAGATTTTGGACGATCGACATTGATTACAAGGAGAAATCAAATTTTCAAAAAGTAGTAAGAAACAAATTCTTTATTTAATTAAGATTTTGGACGATCGACATTGATTACAAGGAGAAATCAAATTTTCAAAAAGTAGTAAGAAACAAATTCTTTATTTAATTAAGATTTTGAACGATCGACATTGATTACAAGGAGAAATCAAATTTTCAAAAAGTAGTAAGAAACAAATTCTTTATTTAATTAAGATTTTGGACGATCGACATTGATTACAAGGAGAAATCAAATTTTCAAAAAGTAGTAAGAAACAAATTCTTTATTTAATTAAGATTTTGGACGATCGACATTGATTACAAGGGCGAAATCAAATTTTCAAAAAGTAGTAAGAAACAAATTCTTTATTTAATTAAGATTTTGGACGATCGACATTGATTACAAGGGAGAAATCAAATTTTCAAAAAAGTAGTAAGAAACAAATTCTTTATTTAATTAAGATTTTGGACGATCGACATTGATTACAAGGGAGAAATCAAATTTTAAAAAAGTAGTAAGAAACAAATTCTTTATTTAATTAAGATTTTGGACGATCGACATTGATTACAAGGGAGAAATCAAATTTTCAAAAAAGTAGTAAGAAACAAATTCTTTATTTAATTAAGATTTTGGACGATCGACATTGATTACAAGGGAGAAATCAAATTTTTAAGAAAGTAGTAAGAAACAAATTCTTTATTTAATTACGATTTTGGACAATCGACATTGATTACAAGGGAGAAATCATATTTTCAAAGAAGTAGTAAGAAACAAATTCTTTATTTAATTAAGATTTTGGACAATCGATATTGATTACAAGGGCGAAATCAAATTTTCAAAAAAAGTAGTAAGAAACAAATTCTTTATTTAATTACGATTTTGGACAATCGACATTGATTACAAGGGAGAAATCAAATTTTCAAAAAAGTAGTAAGAAACAAAATCTTTATTTAATTACGATTTTGGACGATCGACATTTTGAAACTGTTGTACGCATGTGACCGATTAAAGGGTACAAAACTCATTCAACAGTTTAAAAATGGAGGCAAATTAAAATTTAAAAATTACAATTTTTTGAAATCTGATTAAATTATCGTAACAATCGTTAAAATGCGCATTGAAATTTTGAAAGTAATTTTAAAACGCTTTGAAACAAATATTTAATGCATAACTTTTAGGGTTTACTATTTTGTAATCAGATAAAGAAATATTTTAGAAAATTTGCTTTAATCACGTCATCAAGACGTTTGCCGTAAGTAGACATTTCGAAATTTAAAACAAACAAAAGTTTATTTAACCACAAGTTGGAACATCCGCGGTTGTAAAAACTTGTCCTTTATCCTGTTTAAACACGTTCCCTGTGTTTTTTATTTCGCCTATTTGTTTTCATTACCCCCAATGAAATAATGCATGTTACATTTTCTCTGTTTCTTCTCCGTTAACTCTGATTTGTATCTTGCTCATTAGCAACACAACGGACTTTCTAGTGAAGTTTATCTGAAACAAACACACCACGAATTTATAAATCACGTGATTTTTGTTGTTTAATATTATAAACATTTTAAATCCATCCGCTGTACAAAAAAGGCGACAAAACGAAATCTGGGAACTACAGAGGAATAATACTATTGGACTGTACCTACAAAGTCTTCTTGAAAATATTACTCCATAAAATACAAGATACACTAGAGCCAAATTTGGGTGACTACCAAGGAGGATTTAGACCCTACAGAAGCTGCTTTGACCACATCCTCACACTTAAATTAATTATGACAAATTTCAAATTATCAAACAAACAACTTTTTATATCATTTATCGACTTCTAAAAGGCGTACGACTGCATTCACAGGCCGACATTATTGAAGATTCTAAAGAATTATGGACTCCGCCCAAAACTCGTGAGAATTATAGAACTAACTCTGACAGAAACGCACTCAAAAGTGAAATTCAGAGGAGAAATCTCTGAATCGTTCCCGATTAAAACCGGGATAAGACAAGGTGACGGACTATTTCCCTTATTGTTCAAAGTAGCATTAGATTTCATTATCAGTATATGGAAACAAGAAAAACTGGTTTAAACTAAAATAGGCACAGGGTCTAAGACCATTAAAACAAATATCATAGGATTTGCAGATGATTTGCCTCTACTTGCCCTTAATCTACAGGAAGAGAACAAATAATTAGCCTTGATAGCATTGCGCAGAAGTTAGGCTTAAGAATATCATATGAAAAAACAGAGATCATGGCCATGGACCCGCTATGCGTAAATAAAGTGAATATTAACGGAAACACCATAAAGCTCGTGGAATGTTTCAAATATCTAGGAGAAACCATAACAAACAATCTGGACGAAAAACCCGCACTACTCAATAGGGTAGCAAAAATGAAAAAAACCCAGTTACTAACTTGGCAACGTGCAAGAAAAAATGCCTGTCAATAAAAACAAAAATACGCCACTACAAATCAGTGGTACTCCCGAAAACATTATATGTCAGTGAAACTCTCTTCCAAATCAAAAACAATAACAAGTCGGACCCGCTGCTTAAGACAGAGAGAAGGATCATCAGAACGTGTCTCAACAAAGGCTACCGGAAAGACGGGACCTGGAGAATGACCACCAATGAAACAGTATACAAATATATCGACCCAGTTCTCAGTGTAATGAAAAAACGAAGAATTGCCCACTTCTTTCACATATTAAGAATGCCGGAGGACAGAATCCTGAGACAAATGGTAATGAGAAGCATCAACAGGAAAACACAGGGAATATACATCACGCAAGTCCTCGGAGACCTCAGTGAAATAGGAATGAAAATGGATGATGCAACAGACAAATTTAAAATAACACGTATTCTTAAAACTAATAAATTTAAAGTGGATAAACCGAAGAGACACAAGAAGGTAGTGATCACAGATGCCGTCAGGAAGCAACAATCTGATCGAATGAGGGATTATTGGAGAATAAAATTACAGCCCAGTGTTAGTAAGAACTGAAATTTAGACTAAAGTGGTCCCATGAGGCCAAAAAATTAAAAAAAAAAATTTAATGGTAAATTAATTTGTATTAATAGAGTCCCAAAAGATATAAAATAAGAAAGAAGAGGACATGAGGAAATCAGGTAAACGAAAAATAATCGATGCACACGCATTAAAGCGAATTAAGATAAGTAAATATATTACTAATTTGTTATATTATATTCATTGAAAATATAATCTCACCAAAGTAATAAGCGTTATTACTATTTTTCTTTTTTTGAAAATTAAAATTGTTAATATGCTAATTTTACTACCGATCTATGTAGTTAAAAGTACAGGGTGTTCAAACACACGTCGTTTATTGTACGAGTTACAAAAACTGTGAAAGTGGGCTCCATTACGCGATTCACAAAACTAATACGACGTTGTATGTTCTCAGACACATGTTGTAACTTTTGTTGAGGAATTGTAGCAACACTTGCGATTCGGGAATGATGTGTGGATGAATGTTGTAAATTATACCCACAAGAAAAATCAGACGAAGGTCGCAGAACTCATGTAGGTGGTGTCCAAGTATCCTCAACCTTGGGGCTGCTATAATCACAGAAAAAAAAATCAGTTACCCAATTCTAATGATGGAGACTGATCAGAAGGTCAAACGACACATGGTCTCTAGGCACTTTAAAGCCAAGGTGACGTTTGAGGGTGGAGATCGTGTTGGAAAAATCAGGAGACATAGTATGGCTTCAAGACAAAGATAAGCACTGGTGCTAGGTTGTACGGCCTGAACTGGGGTTAAAGAAAGTTATTACCCTGAGACAGCATACAGCAGTATTCCAGGCAGAAGTGATGGCCATTAATGACTGTGTTTGGGAGAACTTGAAACGGGCTTTAAAGAAGACTCGTATTCATATCCATACCGATAGTCAGGCAGCAATAAAAGCACTTGCGGGTCCTACAATTCAGTCCAAGCTGGTCTGGGAGTGTCGGGAGAACCTCAACACTGCTCCTAGGTAAATCTTCACTAGTTTTCGGGGCATAACGGAGTTGAGGGTAACGAGGAGGCAGACCGAATGTCTGGACTAGGATCTGCATGAGTTCATCGGACCTGATCCGGCTTTAGGGATCTCTCTGTCGTTGGTCATGTCTGAATAGCTGAACATTTGAATGAATGTATTTGTAGGGTTACTATTTGCACATCAGCCTTTGTAGATCTATTTGGTTCCTCTTCTATATTCCTGAGTTGCTCAGTTAGAGCACCTTCCCAGTCCTAGTCTCTTCGTAAAGTCTAGAATTTGGAAAGGATTTACGGTAGACAACTCACTTCTAATTGGTGACTTCTCTATATTCCTGAGATGCTCAGTTAGAGCACCATCCCAGTCCTAGTCTCTTCGTAAAGTCTAGAATTTGGAAATGATTCAAGGTGGATAACTCACTTCTAATTGGTGACTTCCCAGTCCATTATTTAGTTATTTGCAGGTATTTTCTCTGCTTTCTATTTTCTATTTTCCTTCTTTTGACCTTCATTCTTTTCCATTTGGCCAACCTTTTAGTTGTGCAGTTATAGTCAAGCAGCAATAAAAGCACTTGTGGGTCTTAAAATTCAGTCCAAGCTGGTCTGGGTGTGTCGGGAGAACCTCGACTGTCTGTCCATGGATAACCGGGTAACTCGTTTCTGGGTTCCGTGGCATAAGAGAGTTGAGAGTAATGAGGCGGCAGACCGACTGGCTAGACTGGGATCTGCATGATTTCATCGGGCTTTAGAACCTCTCTGACGTTGGACAGGTCTGCCATTAGTAGGTAGATTAATAAACAACACCAGTCAAGATGGGATAACCTCCATGGGTATTCCCATAGTAAGCGCTACTTAACCATGGTTCCATATGGAAGGCTTAAAGGGGCAGCGGACGTCTTAGGCAAAGTACAGCTCAGGAAAATCATGGGATTATTACTGGGAACTGTGGTCTGAGGGTGTTAATGAACAGCGTAGGTATGTACGATGGAGAAACCGTGTGTAGGTTGTGCAGGAAAGAGGAGGAGACTGCAGGACAGATAACCCTTGATTGTGAAGCTCTTGCTGGTAGGAGGCTAGGGGTTTTTGGTTTCCACGACTATGATGATGATGTTTTTGGATCTTCTGCAGATGAGCTAGTCAGTGGATTGTTGGAACTTTATCTGATAAACTAGTACTGAAAAGGTTTAGTTGCACAATAGGTCTGTTGATCGCAGTACCTGCGACTTCAGGAAGGGTTGCAGCCCTTCCTCTAGTTTTAATCTAACCTAATCTATTATGTTCAATATAATAATCTGCCTCCCCTAGCTTCGTCAATTCTTTCTTTGACGCGTTTCGGAGAACCTCCATCTTCAAAAACTATTTATATACTCTATAGGAGAAAGAAAGAAGAATTGACGAAGCTAGGGAAGGTAGATTATTATACTGAACATAGTGACAATAATCCTAGCAGAAAAGAAGAAGAATTAGAAGAAAAGAAAAAAAAGCATTAATCTAATCTAACGTGAATCGCATAATGGGTTTCACTTTAAACAATTTTGTAACTTCCGTTAATTTTTAAACATTGTGTAAAAAAAATGGTTTGTATATTATTTGAAATGGTCGCCATTTTGAAACTGTTGAACAGATTTTACAGGGTAACTAGTTCGTCCAAGTTCGATTTTTCTGTCTAGTTTTAAAAAACAATGTACCAAAAATTGCGAACGTGATAGTGCTGAACTCGATACAGTATTTAAATGCATCACTTGAATTCAATATTTCTAAACGCTCATTGGCTGTAAGGGTTATCTACTGTGACGTAATTGCGTCTAAAACTGATTAACGACCGGAAATTCGCCAAATACGTAATCTATTTCCGAGGTTACAGCTTCAGTCCAGTTTCCAATACAAGTCCGTGCTTCCTTATCTGCACGTTGCCAAGTTATGTTAAACAAAATCTTCTTTTAAAAAAACTTTGCTTAAAAATAATCACGGTGTCCTGATGATGGCGAAATTACGAAACAGTTTTTTTGTCGTATCACCACAAAGAAATTACGATTTCACCGTCGTAATCAGCATTACAATCTGCGTATTTGTTAAAATTCTAAACAGGATTGCAAATAAAAAAACAGAATTCTAATTTCCTAATTTTCAACGAATTTTTAAAAACACGAAACGCTGATTTACGTCCATTTTTAACGCTGAATTCGATTGTTATGTTAGAAAAAAGTGTATAAAAAAGTTATGAATTGTTGACGAATTAAAGCAATCTAAATTTTAAAACAATTATATGAATTTTCTTGGCTTACAAAAATGAACAAGATTTTATGCCATTTTTATTACCTCAATCGTTACGTGTGCCAAGTTTGAATCAAACCGAACCGAAAATTTGCGATCATAAATGGAGTGCGTGCGCGCACGCAAATAAATAAATATGTACATATACATAAATACATACGTATAAACTTTAACGGCCGCTCGGAAAGGAATTTAGAGGTCATGATCGGTGTTCGTTGCTATTTTGTCCAATTGAAATTCAAAAAAAAAAAATTAATGTTCAATTCTGGGATTTTTCCTAAATCGAAATTACGCACGGCAATTAAAGAAAATTGACAATTGCCCACACCATATACAAATATAAAACACCGATCTTGTACGACTGTTAATGATGTAATTAATTTTATAGCTGGGCTGAGCAAGTAGTATAACGGCGTTCAATAATAATTTAAAATATTGTTAATGGATTTACTCATATGCAATGTGCAAGTTAAGTGTAAACGCCATATATAATTTTGTGCTCGATGGGTCGGGTATGTACTATAATGGTTATTTATAATTTAATTAATCACTATTAAACTTATATATATATATATATATATATATATATATATATATATATATATATATATATATATATATATATATATATATATATATATATATATATATATATATAAATATAATAGTGGGCTTATAATTATAAATTATAAATTATAACGGGCTTATTTATAATTTAATTAATCACTATTCAACTTATTTATATATATATATATATATATATATATATATATATATATATATATATATGTGTGTGTGTGTGTGTGTGTGTGTGTGTGTGTGTGTGTGTGTGTGTGTGTGTGTGTGTGTGTGTGTGTGTGTGTGTGTGTGTGTGTGTGTGTGTGTGTGTGTGTGTGTGTGTGTGTGTGTGTGTGTGTGTGTGTGTGTGTGTGTGTGTGTGTGTGTGTGTGTGTGTGTGTGTGTGTGTCGTTCCGGTTCTGTATCTCACCATGAAAACAATTCCAATTATTTATTTTCCTAACAAAATTCGATAAATAAACAAATAATATATATATATATATATATATATATATATATATATATATATATATATATATATATATATATATATATAAACACTACAACACAGTCATAAAACCGGAGGTATTATATGCAAGCGAGACGCTAGCACTCCACACAAAAGCTACCATGGAGGGTATTTTGAAGGAAGAACGCAAAATCTTGAGAAGGATCCTTGGCCCGAGATTAACAGAAGATGGATACAGGTTGCACTCCCGAAAGACCACAGAGAAGATATCGAACCTGGCAGCAGATATCAGAAGAAGGAGGCTTCGGTTCTATGGACACATCAGTAGACTCCCAACAACCAACAGAATACTTAAATATATACAAGGTGTCAAATCAACAACGTCGTGGATCGCACAAGTCAGAATAGACCTACATGACGCAGAAATCGACTCAACAGATGTTGAAGACAGGCGCATACAGGAGAAAGATGTTCGGTTGGAAGGTCCCAGAGAATGAAATCCCAAAGAGAGCAGGGGTAAAATGGACGGAGGAGCGGAAGAGGATCCATGGGGACAGGATGAGGGAGGTGTGGAGGATTAGAAGGAACAAGACATGAGTCGGAGTGCTTTGCGTGATCCAACAGGGTCTATGCGCAAAATAATAATAATAATAATAATAATAATATATATATATATATATATATATATATATATATATATATATATATATATATATATATATATATATATATGTATATGATGGCGGGTTTGTATCAAGTAAACATAAATCATATCACTAAACCACGGATGTAATAGAATATAATCCACTGGTATACTTTAATCTTCATCAATCATTGTAACATCCTGTATTTGTACGTAACAGAAATAGTATCATTCACTCATAAGAAAAAAAAGTGCTTAGCCTTCTTAAAAAAATTCCCTTCAAAAGTGATTATATTTTTAAGATTACTTCCTCTATTTTCCAAATTCAGGATCAGTGTTAATTTTAACGTTCCGATTCTGTATCTCACCACGAAAACAATTCCAATTATTTATTTTCCTAACAAAATTCGATAAATAAATAAATAAACTTTCTAAAGAAATTCGATAAAGAGAAAGTATTAAAAATAATTTGCTACATTTTTTTTAGAAAGGCTCCCCACATTCTGTTCCTCTATCAAGCGGAAAGAGAGGGGAACAATGTAACTAATGGGAATGCGCTCAATAGAATCAGTCCCTCTGCCTTTTGGTCGTGGCCTTGAATCAACACTGACGCACGCTTGATCAAAGGCAATCTACATTAAGATATAAATCACCGATATGATTAGCAACTATTGCAAAAAGTTAATAGCGTTTGTTTACAATATATATAACTGTTAACGCTCTAAATATTAATTCCGATGGCTGGGCAGAGCCAGTACAATGATGGCGTTCAATATTGTTTAAATACGTGTTAACCTATGTATGCTTAAATATCGTTACATTTGTTTCCTAAAGTCGGAAGTCGAAATAGTATAGTTGACATAACCAAGCGAGATATCTGTTTCCACTCGATCGTTCGGTATTTGGTTTGTGTTTGTGTTACGCCGTTTTGGAAAAACGCATTGCTCCGTTTGCTTTGATATTGCGATTTGATTCAAACTTCGCGAAAAAAAACAATTATGATTATAGATTGGACAAGTTCGTTAATCAGCAAAATTTCTTTCAACAGTTTCAAAATGGCGACCAGTTCAAATCTTTAAATATGTTTAGCTTTTT
>CM040183.1:87174382-87204382 GCA_022606455.1 Callitettix versicolor | reverse complement strand
TTTAGACGTCCCTCGCGGTACCCGAGTAACACACAGTTAAGACTTTATCACTTTACACTCACACTTACATTTAGGAAGGCGATAATAGCCTCAATGTGCTTTTCGCTTTAAAAAAAATCGACTAAAGAAGTGGCTAGAGTTACGATGAAAATTTAAACACAATAATAAACCGATTTTGTGAAAACAAATTTCACTGCACCTTCTTAATCGAATCCAATAATTGAACTCAAGTGAAATTGTTTAATATTTCTGCACCGCGCAGTACTTACAGTGACGTGAAAATCAATTGAATTTTTCGCCTTCATATTACACCGGCAAAAGTTAGATTGTACCGTAATTGCGGGTTATAATATATCGTTACAATTTAACGGACAATCTTGGCAGTTAAGAAGGAAGTAAGGCAGGGTTCTATCACCTGAGACTACCTAAGTGCTGTAACCAATCACAGCTGATTATGCCTGATATAAGACGAAAGCTCCGGTTTCTCTCTGGGGGTGTGCCAATAATGGCACGTACCTATGAAATATACAACGTCCCGAACGTACTTTTACACGTTGCTTGCTGTTTATCTTTCACTAGAACACGTCGTTTTCTTCTAACAATCGCTTTCCGACAGAAAATATTTTAAAAAATCACGGTCCGATCTTTTTTAAAATTACTTCTTTTAAAAAGCGATTTCAACGTCCTAAATCCTGCATACTCTTTCAAATTGCATTTAATACACGAAAGCGAACCCTGGCCGCCGTCAACGTAGTTATTTTTAATTTAAACGGATTAGAAAATTCCGAATGCTAATCTGCATACATTTTTTTAAATACTAATCACTTTGTAAAGTTAGATTTTCAAAAATATTTAAGGAGAAAAAAATGGCCGCCATTTTGAGAGTAAAATAACTTGTCCGAGGTATTAGTCGATTTTAACCTGATTAAATTGCGAATTAACCGCATGAGATCTAGCGGTTACGAACCGTGATCATTTCAAATTCCCGTGTCTGGGTCTAACCATGATGGCCACAGAAATAAATTCAAGAGAATTTGCTAAAAAAACAGTTTGTGTTCGAAAAACAAACGAATATAGGATTACATTCTTGCTCCAGTTAAACTGTGTAGTTAAATTGCATACCCAACGCCTTAGCTATATTTGTTTAAAGCATAATTCAAATAATGGCTTGAATTATGCTCGTCATAGAAGTGTGTGTGTGTGTGTGTGTGTGTGTGTGTGTGTGTGTGTGTGTGTGTGTGTGTGTGTGTGTGTGTGTGTGTGTGTGTGTGTGTGTGTGTGTGTGTGTGTGTGTGTGTGTGTGTGTGTGTGTGTGTGTGTGTGTGTGTGTGTGTGTGTGTGTGTGTGTGTGTGTGTGTGTGTGTGTGTGTGTGTGTGACTTTTTTAAGGCGAAAAGCACATTGAGGGTATTATCGCTTCCCTAAATGTAAGTGTGAGTGTGAAGTGTTAAAGCCGCCTCGGTGGTCTAGTGGATAGCGTACTAGGCTTTCACCCCGAGGATCCGGGTTCGATTCCCGGCGAGGGCTTGACATTTTCATACGCTATAAATCATCCCACCGTCTGCATTAGCCCAAGTGTGCACAATAGTCGGACGTTAAATACCAAAAAAAAAAAAATAAATAATATAAAATTAAACACGTTTTGCCTTTATTTATACCTTACGCCGTATTTTCTCACTATGTAATAATTCGAAGGATTACTCTAAGTCCTGGGTTTGAACCTTACCATGATCACCGTCTAAATAGCTCATTTTTCAATTGAAATTTGTTAATTGATCGAATTAAACGAGGCATTTGCCTCGACCGTACGACATTGGCCAAAAGCGTTGATCGATCGTATTGAAATTCAGTACAAAAGCTATAAAACCATAAGATTTTTCACTCATTTCCGTTTCAATATGGCGGCTTCTACGACGAGTGTAGTTACTGGTTATTTCCTGTAATACTGGCTGAACGTCCTGTCACACTTTGAATAATATTTTTCGTATTAGGATTATCGTTAAAAGCAGAGGAAATATTACAGGCGCGTTAAAACGTTAGGCAATTAAGAAAGTACTTTTTTATAAACTAATATGACACATTTAAACTTGATTTGTTTAAAAATCAATAGTTCGTTTAAGATCCAATTGATTTGTATAAGCTAATCTAACCTGAAAATATCGATCTCATTATGTGATACTGGTTGTAGTTCTTCTTCTTCCTTCTTGTACGGCCTCAGGGACCACGTTAAGTTCTCTTATTGGCTGTTCTTTTTGCTCTTAATTCCGCGTGGTCATATCTATTTTTCCTCTCGGCTTCGGACATCACCATCTTTTTCTGTTGATTCCGCTCTTCTGATTCTCGTTTTATGCTCTTTCATTCGCCTGAAATTTCCGGATTCCTCCTCCAACTCTCCTCTCTTCTTCCAATACCTACTTCCTCCATGTCCTATATAGCCAGTTTTAGCTACTTAGGTTGAGTTTTCCTATACATAGTTGATGGTTGTAATTCTTATCGTCAAGCCGCCTCGGTGGCCTAGTGGATAGCGTACTAGGCTTTCACCCCGAGGACCCGGGCTCGATTCCCGGCGAGGGTTTGGCATTTTCATACGCTATAAAATCATCCAACCGTCTGCATTAGCCCAAGTGTCTACAATAGTCGGACGTGCCGCCTCGGGCCTAGTGGATAGCGTACTAGGCTTTCACCCCGAGGACCCGGTTCGATTCATAGGGCTTGGCATTTTCATACGCTATAAAATCATCCCACCGTCTGCATTAGCCCAAGTGTGCACAATAGTCGGACGTTAAACACCAAAAAAAAAAAAAAAAAAAAAAATTCTTATCGTCAAATATCCTTTTTCTTAAAAGAAATTATAACATTAAATGCTATTTTGTAACATTGCTTTGTTATGGAAAAAAGTTAATTGCTTTCTTTCATGTAAAATCGAAACTTTCTTTCAGCAGTTTTGACTTCGATCGAGCAACAAAACTATTTTAATAAATACAAAAAAAGTTATGAAATTCCATCGTGGTTTGATAACTGTTCCGCATTTTAATTTTGATCACGGTAATACTTACTCTAACTTTTCCTTAACATTACATTTCCTCCATGAAAATGTCCTTTTTACACAGCGCCAAAGGTCTTTGAAGTCAAGATATCCAAACCGGCGTTGTTAATATCATTCAAAATTTAATTTCCAGTTCCTAGATTGAAATTTCTCTTCCCGCTTCCCCATCCTTTAACGTTAAACTTACCTGAAAGAAACTAACTTCACTTCGTACGTTTAGGTTAGAGCGTTATGACTCGACAAGATGCACTGTACTTATATAATTAATTAGCTTTCCTGTAATTAGAAGTTTGTAACGTTCAACGTTGTATATTTAAAAATAAGTTAAGCAGACTTTAATTAATTACAAGTTATGTTCATTAAAATTATTAAATAATAGTGTCGATAATAAGTAAACTTCATTAATATTTGTTTGAAAACAGAATCGTACAGACGTGCATTATCCGCGATGAAATAATTAATGCGATCAATTGTAACGCAAAGTTTATTACGAACGCCGAGATTGTAAAATTGAACACGATTTGACGTCAGAGCAACTTTCCGTCTGCTTTCTTGATTGTTAAAGTTTCTTGTTCTTCTCATTTCGCGAAAACGTTTCTCGTAGATGTCATGTCACAATGCCGGATGTTTCGGGAGGGCGAAAGTTTCTCCCCGAAGTAAAGGCGGCGTGGAGTTTGTTTACAATTGTCGGGAAAAGTATTTTAAAGTTAATTACATTAAAAGTGCGTCGGTATTTGAAATTTCTGCGACATGAGTTATTGCGTGTTCACACGTTAGGCTGGTAATTGATTAGAGTATTTCCTGCCAAAATCTGTGTTATAAAACAAAAATATTTTACCAAAAGATTACTTTTTACAGTTAAGTTTAGAGTTCTAACGAATCTATTTTACTATTTGGCGTGTCAATGGATACAAGTAATTTTGCAGATTTGCAAATAGTTATAAAGCCACAATAGTTTATTGGTTTATACGAGGTGTGTTCAGAATGTAACGAGAATTTTAATTGTTTGAACAAAATACTTATTTATTCTTCTACATTGATGTTGTCGCCTTCAAAATAGTCCCATGGAAGATTATGCACTTGTGCCAGCGCTTCTTCCAATCTTCGAAACACTTTTCAAACTCGATCTTTGA
This sequence comes from Callitettix versicolor, assembly GCA_022606455.1. Lineage (NCBI taxonomy): Eukaryota > Metazoa > Arthropoda > Insecta > Hemiptera > Cercopidae > Callitettix > Callitettix versicolor. The sequence goes on along the minus strand of CM040183.1, from coordinate 87,200,204 downwards.
GATAGCCTTTAGTTCTTTCAGCGATGCTCTTTTAATGTCATCTACGGCTGTAAAACGACGGCCCTTTAAGGTTCTCTTTAATTTTGGAAGTAGGAAAAAGTCACACGAAGCTATGTCTGGCGAATATGGAGGCTGGGGCATCGTTACAGTACTTTTTTTGGCAAAAAATTCACGAATAAGCAATGAAGTGTGAGCTGGTGCATTATCGTGGTGAAAAAGCCATGAATATCAATTCACAGATCCGAGCGGTTTTTTCGGATTGCTTCACGCAAACGGCGTTGAACTTGTAGGTAGTACTCCTTATTGACCGTTTCACCTGGTGGCAGGAATTCACTATGCCATTAATATCGAAGAACACAGTGAGCATAACCGTTCGATTGAACTTGTCGAGCCTTTTTCGGTCTTGGCGAGCCAGAATGCCTCTACTGGGATGATTGAGCCTTAGTTTCGACATCATATCCGTAAACCCATGTTTCGTCATCTGTTATAATACGTTTCAGTAATTTTGCATCGTCGTTGACTTCATTTAGTGACTCCTGAGCGACTTCCATTCGTCGCTGTTTTTGTTCAAAATTCAACAATTTTGGAACGAATTTTGCTGCCACGCGTTTCCTACACAAAACATTGGAAACAATGTCATGACATGATTAAATCGATATCATCCAACATCATGAGCGACCTCTCTAATTGTGATTCGGCGATTGTTCTTAGCCATTTCTTTCACTTTTTCCACGTTTTCGATGTGGTAGGGCGTCTGGGCGTTCGTCATCGTCAACGTCTTTACGGCCTTCTTGGAAACGCTTACAAAACTCTTTAGCTCTTGCTTTACTCATAGAAGACTCACCATAGGCTTTTTTAACATTTCACACACTTTATTACACTTCATTCCATTTTTTACGCAAAATTTGATACAAATTCTTTGATCCATTTCTTTTAACAAACGAAAATCGCCGAGCTCATGAAAACACGTCTAACCTTAGTGGCTGCCACAGACAAAGTCAGCAATGAAAAGTGCTGAAAGTTTTATCATACTTCAAGGGCATGCATACCAACATAATAAAAAAAATGTTTGACAATCGGACTCTCCAAGCCCGCGAAATTTAAAAATTCTCGTTACTTTCTGAACAAACCTCGTATACAAAAAAAAAAAAACGAAAAATAGAACCAAAATGAATAATTTTGGAAACTTTTCCGTCTTTTCACCAAATTCTGTACCAAATACTAATTCAAACAACAGACCTTCCAGTATATTTTAACTCATTGTCTTCACGACAGCGCTCTGACACTCTTACATACTTTTCTGCCAATTTAAACGATAATAGTAATACTAACGAAACTTTTACTGGGCAAAACAATCATATATTTTATTTCTCGAGTCAATATCCGTTTTCTTCAGCACATACTATTCGTACAGGCATTAATGAAGTATCTTTAGAAAGATTTTGTATCCGGCTTCTGACATTGCAGGCCGCCTCGGTGGCCTAGTTGATAGCGTACTAGGCTTTCACCCCGAGGACCCGGGTTCGATTCCCAGCTAGGGCTTGGCATTTTCATACGCTATAGATCACCCCATCGTCTGCATTAGCCCAAGTGTGCAAAATAGTCGGACGTTAAAAAAAAAAAAAAAAAAAAAAAAAAAAAAAAAACAAATCGAACTAGACGTTCGGAGTCAGATTTGTATATAAGAAAGTTTTTCTAAAGTAAGTATATCTTTTAATAAATATTCAAGTGCTATATTAGAAAATATTAACAAAAACACAAGGTAGAGTAAGCTGCCTCAGTAGAGACGTATAGAAATAATGCAGTTAACTAGTTCTGTTTGCAAAAAGAAAAGCAAAACAGGGAGAAATGTAGGTCAAACTTTAACAACTTGTTGTACAGCGTGTTCGAGATTTATCTTAAGAAGGATCTGTAACAATAAACCAATTTTAGGGATGCATTAGTTGACATTAAAAGGATTTTAAACACACATGCAAGCGAATAAATCTAATAGTATTAAAGGAGCAATATTTGTGCATGTACGTCCACGTTATCTCAAAAACGGCTTTAACGATTTTTATACAACGTTAGAAAGTACCGTTTCCAGGCTTAAAAAATAATCACGGCTGGCAGCTGTCCGGTAACGTGATAGAAGCGAATACCAATAATATGTTTCTCTATCTTGCCCTTTTCAAAATTCAAATATACACATTTTTCGATTTTAAACTGTCAAATTATACTGAATTTATTAAAATGAACCCTGACCGCCGTCAAGTAAAATTTATTTATTTCAACGGTTTGTAAAAATTGAAAATTCCAATTTATGCAGTTCACAACGTTGAGGTGGTGAAATCGGATTTCCAAAAAAAAAATTAAGGTAAACAATTAAGCGTTTAAAAAAATTAAAATAGCCGCCATTTTGAAACTGTTGCTGGGTAACGAATATGCCCAAGCAAATCGTACCAAAACAGCGAACATGAGCGTGCTAAAACGCAACACACATATATAATGTAACGTTTAACGACCCAACAAAAAGTGATCCAAAATCCAGGATCGGGGCTCATTTCACAGTCCCGAGTCTGGGTCGCACCACGATGGCAGTTCCAACGGCTCATTATCAATTGGTAATTCGCAAAAAAAAATCGTGTGTCTCATCTTTGGAGAAATTAGTTTTCTTTAGAAAAACGGCGTTTAACACAAGCACTGTTAGTATCTACCTAAGAATATAATGTACCAATGTTCAGTCAGCTGATATTCAATTATTGTTTATGTTTGATCAGCTGATAGGAAGAAATCTAAACACCAATGAAATTACTTAACCGTTAAAAAAACTAATTTGTATTATTAAAGGACGTTCTACAATAGTATAAATGTCGTTTTTTATCGAAAAAGTTTGTTGTATAATTTTAGAATGTAACATTTTCTAGCACAAAAAACTCTTTTTGACGAGTCCAGTATGTTTCAAGATGGTCGAGATGAGCGAAAAACATAGTGGGCTACGTAAAACAGACACCTTTAAAAAGTTCGTTACAAATCTCGATAAAATTCGATTCACGCAGCTGTCTTGCACACATATGATTGTAGGGAATTTCTGGTTTTATAATTTTTTCTCTTAAACATTTTTTTAAGATACAATATGACATTCATAACGCACACATATATATATATAAATAAATAAATATCTATATATATATATATATATATATATATATATATATTATTATATATTATTATATATATATATAGACCCTGTTGGATCACGCAAAGCACTCCGACTCATGTCTTGTTCCTTCTAACCCTCACACCTCCCTCATCCTGTCCCCATGGATCCTCTTCCGCTCCTCCGTAAAATTTACCCCTGCTCTTTTGGGATTTCATTCTCTGGGACCTTCCAACATGCATCTTTCTCCTGTAGGCCCTAACAGCGAACATGAGCGTCTATTCTGACTTGTGCGATCCACGACGTTGTTGATTTGACACCTTGTATATACTTCAGGATTCTGTTGGCAAGTCTCTTTGTTGAGAGTCTACTGATGTGTCCATAGAACCGAAGCCTCCTTCTTCTGATATCTGCTGCCAGGTTCGATATCTTCTCTGTGGTCTTCCGGGAGTCTACCTGTATCCGTCTTCTGTTAATCTCGGTCTTCCTCAAGATTTTGCGTTCTTCCTTCAAAATACCCTCCATGGTAGCTTTTGTGTGGAGTGCTATGGCTCTCGCTTTTATAATACCTGGTTTTAACTTTGCAAGTGTCTGATTTATATATATATATATGCTTATCGTTCTAATAATGCTCTATCGACGGAGACTATCTGCACCTATCGAGAGGATTTAGACGTCCCTCGTGGTACCCGAGTCTAACACACACTTATACTTACAACATTAAACTTACGACTTTAACACTTTACACTCACACTTACATTTAGGAAGGCGATAATAGCCTCAATGTGCTTTTCGCCTTAAAATAACACACACACACACACACACACACACACACACACATATATATATATATATATATATATATATATATATATATATATACCATATATATATATATATATATATATATATATATATATATATATATATATATATATATATATATATATATATATATATATATATATATATATATATATATATATATGTGTAATGTGTGTGTGTGTGTGTGTGTACAAAAAAAATTAACATATATAACAATATAACAATCATAAATAAGCGTTTAAAAGTGTTCAGATTCCGTTATAATTATAAAAAATAAATCCTGAAAGCCGTAGGATTATTTTTTTGTATTTTAAATGGCCAAAATGAAAAACCACTAATACATGCAGATTTTAATGCTGTTTACAACGGTTAATTTAGTCCAAATTTAAAATAAAGAGTAAAATAAAAATAAATATAGTTTTCTAATTTTCTCCATTTTGAAACTGTAAAACGGTTTTAAACCTTTTATTGTGCACTTGTGACCATTTTTTTAATGGAATCGATTTTAATCGTAAAATCGAGTTTTCTACAACAACAAACTTTCATAAAACTAATTAAAAATGTAAAATGTATCGAGGCAAACGTTATTGAAATTTATATTTTACTAATTTTATTTTTCCAACATTTAAATATTCAAATATTTTTTCATGTGCTCGTTTACTTGTATTATTATAAGTGTAATAAAACAAATGTATACATCAAAATATTAATAACATGAAAGAATGTAATTTCAATTCACACAAATACACAATTTGAATTCTTTTAATCATTAACTATGCATATTTATGCATTTGTAACGTATTAATTTTACAAATAAACATTCCACTTAAAATAACTGTTACAGTAATTTGTTCTGTTCCATACAAAACAAAATTTAATTTCAATTGAAAAATGTCCTATTGGAACTGCTAAGACTCAGGCCTGATCTTTTAATTTTAAACAAATGAAATGTTTCGAGGAGAAACATTGTTCCCATATTTTGATAAAACTGTATTTGGAATCTTCAATGTTGTCCTCGCTTCAAATATTAAGCCGATTTATATTTCAAGGTCGTTAGACTGCAGATTTGGAGCGAAAATCAGCTGCAGATGTCAGATTAGAATTTGGCAAAACTTCGGAATAATGTTTCTTTTTAAAGTAAATATGTTTTATAAATAAATAAATAATATATATATATATATATATATATATATATATATTATTTATAATACAAAGAATAATATAAGGGGCAAAATAATGAATAATAATAAAGAATATAATAAAGGGCATGTACAAAGAATGCCGGATGAGCGAATTCCCAAAAAAATCATGCAATGGCGAACACCTGGAAGAAGAAAACGAGGAAGGCCGAGACTGAGTTGGAGAGAGGAAGTCGAAAAGGAAATAAAAAAGCGATTTACCAGAAGACCTGTGGTGGGACCGCGATCGGTGGAGGTTGGAGATCGGAAGACGGCGTAGAACGTTGTAGACCGAATTATAGAGATTTATTATTATTATTATATTGCGCATAGACCCTGTTCGATCACGCAAAGCATTCCGACTCATGTCTTGTTCCTTCTAATCCTCCACACCTCCCTCATCCTGTCCCCATGGATCCTCTTCCGCTCCTCCGTCCATTTTACCCCTGCTCTCTTTGGGATTTCATTCTCTGGGATTTTCCACCAGAGCATCTTTCTCCTGTATGCGTTCCTGTCTTCAATGTCTGTTGAGTCTATTTCTGCGTCATGTAGGTCTATTCTGACTTGTGCGATCCACGACGTTGTTGATTTGACACCTTGTATATACTTAAGGATTCTGTTGGCAAGTCTCGTTGTTGGGAGTCTACTGATGTGTCCATAGAACTGAAGCCTCCTTCTTCTGATATCTGCTGCCAGGTTCGATATCTTCTTTGTGGTCTTCCGGGAGTGCAACCTGTATCCGTCTTCTGTTAATCGCGGGCCAAGGATCTTCCTCAAGATTTTGCGTTCTTCCTTCAAAATATCCTCCATGGTAGCTTAAGTGTGGAGTGCAACTCTTATATATTCCCCGCAGGGGGTGCAGACTAGCTGCATCTATTGAAAGGGATTAGACGTCCTTCGCTGTACCCGAGTCTAACACATACTTACATTTACAACACTACACTTACGACTTTAACACTTTACACTCACACTTACATTTAGTGGGCGATTATTATCAATGTGCTTTAGTGGGCAAAAGCCTCAATGTGCTTTTCGTCTTAAAAATAAGAAACAAACAAAAATAGACTAATGAGGACGAGGGATTAGCGTTAACGGTAAAGGAAAAGCAACGGGAGTAACTGTGGCCTGAACTAAGAACCCTAAGATGCGCAGTTCAGAGACGCAGTACACTTACATTTATGCAGGCGATAATAGCTTCAATGTGTTTTTCGCCTTAAAATACAATACATACATATACATATACATATATATATATATATATATATATATATATATATATATATATATATATATTATTATCCGTCCATTTTACCCCTGCTCTGTTTGGGATTTCATTCTCTGGGACCTTCCAACTGAGCATCTTTCTCCTGTATACGTGCCTGTCTTCAACGTCTGTTGAGTCTATTTCTGCGTCATGTAGGTCTATTCTGACTTGTGCGATCCACGACGTTGTTGATTTGACTCCTTGTATATACTTAAGGATTCTGTTGGCAAGTCTCGTTGTTGGAAGTCTACTGATTATACATATATATATATATGAGAAAATGTATTTGACAGCTGTTTATTTTTATATTTTAAAGTTTACAATGTAGCTTTAATTTTTCACGGTAAACCAGATATTTAAACGTTTGTAAGATTTTAAAAAATGTTCGAAATTTGCTCCCATCACGTCATCGAGTCAGCAGGTTACCTAGATTATTTCAACATTTTAGTTATGAATTGTATTCACGTACATATAAGATATTAATTTAAAAAAATTCCCTTTTAGAAATTACTCACAATAATTCGAGAATGAGATCTATAAATTAATATATTAAATATAAGATATTAACGGAACCCAAAAATTGTATACCAAATCTGAAATAAATCTTCGTGTAATACATTTTAAATTAAAATTATTATTAGAAACAAAACTTACGTAAAAAAAAGAAATCAAAAAAGAAATCATTAATCGAACAGAACATTTAGGTAAACCTACTCATACATGATCACAAGAAGCTAAGGTAAACAATGAACTCCCTGTGAAATAATAGGGAGATACCCTCAGGGGTTGTGAAATAATAGGAGACATGCAATTGTTATCCACCCCAACCTACTCGATGTTCCATTTAGACATGCTGTATTGCTTATTGAATATAGAATTTTGTTACTGGTAGTTGAAATGTATTACATTAAATCAATTCTAAATACTCTTTATGACATAGTATGAAAACACAAATATGAATCACGTATTCACATTGAAAATACAAATATGAACAACATATTCACATTGAAAATACAAATATGAATCATATATTCACATTGAAAATTCAAATATGAACAACGTATTCACATTGAAAATACGAATATGAATAACGTATTCACATTGAAAATACGAATATGAATCACGTATTCACATTGAAAATACAAATATGAACAACGTATTCACATTGAAAATACATATGAATCATGTATTCACATTGAAAATACAAATATGAACAACGTATTCACATTGAAAATACGAATATGAATAACGTATTCACATTGAAATACGAATATGAATCACGTATTCACATTGAAAATACAAATATGAACAACGTATTCACATTGAAAATACAAATATTAATCATGTATTCACATTGAAAATTGAATGTGATTGTTACAAATATTGATTGTTACAAATGTGATTGTTACGTTGTTCATATTGTTACAAATATGAACAACGTATTCACATTGAAAATACGAATATGAATAACGTATTCACATTGAAAATACGAATATGAATCACACATTAACATTGAAAATACAAATATAAATCACGTATTTACATTGAAAATACGAATATGAATAACGTATTCACATTGAAAATACAAATATGAATCACGTATTCACATTGAAAATACAAATATTAACAACGTAATCACATTGAAAATACGAATATGAATAACGTATTCACATTGAAAATACAAATATGAATCATGTATTCACATTGAAAATACGAATACGAACAACGTATTCACATTGAAAATACAAATATGAACAACGTATTCACATTGAAAATACAAATACGAACAACGTATTCACATTGAAAATACAAATACAAACAACGTATTCACACTTAAAATACAAATGAATCACATATTCACATTTAAAATACAAATATAAATCACGTATTCACATTGAAAATACGATTATGAACCTTGGTCTCCTTTAAATTCAATTTCATAATTTCAACGTATTTAAGAAATTCATGAGCCTAATTTACGCACTTTATAAAGCTGGTGACATTAGTGAAAATATTTTTTTTAAAAAACCGTGAGGACAAAAATGTTATGTATTATTGAAGATTTGAATTGTCGCCATTTTGAAACTTTTAATCAACTTTTGCTAAGTAACGAGCGGCACGCAGATGTCTGGCTGGCGTTACGGAAATTAATTTCAAACTGTCTACAATTTTTTGTCGAATTCATTTTAAAAAATCGGATTTTTCAACACCATTATCTCCAATAAAACGCTATTAATTAGGCCCAATAATTATCAACATTACTTTGGTAATACGAAAATTGTTATGAACTGCAAATGCTTAAACGCTGATTACAATGGTGAAATCAGATTTCTAAAAATGTGTAATTTAAGTTAGGCTTTAGGAAAAACAGCAACTGCTGCTATTTCAAAACGTTCAAATCCCTTTATTTTGGTTTTTTTGAGTTTAATTTCACCTTGGATGAACATAAACCAAACTATCACGGAAGACTATTTTTTAAAGTTTTAATTAATGACCAACATTACGATCGATTAAGTGCTAAAACACACACTGACACACACACACACACACACACACACACACACACACACACACACACACACACACACACACACACACACACACACACACAGACACACACACGCATGCAAACATACACGCACAATATTCACACACATAATACACACGCACGCACGCACTATATTCACACACACACACACATACACGCATACACACATACACACACATAAACACACAAAAACACAAACATACACACACAAACACACACACACACCCGTTATATGTTTATAACTTCACATAACTTTACAAAACACACACACACACACACACACACACACACACACCGTTATATATTTATAACTTCCCATAACTTTACAAAAACACACACACACACACACACACACACACACACACACACACCGTTATATGTTTATAACACATAACTTTACAAACACACACACACACACACACACACACACACACACACACACACACACACACACACACACACACACACACACACACACACACACACACACACACACACACACACACCCGTTATATGTTTATAACTTCACATAACTTTACACAACACACACACACACACACACACACACACACACACACACACACACACACACACACACACACACACACACACACACACACACATACACACACACACACACACACATACACAAACACACACACACACACACACACACACACACACACACACACACACACACACACACACACACACACACACACACACACACACACACACACACACACACACACACACACACACACACACACACACACACACACACACAGACACACACACACACAGACACACACACACACACACACACACACACACAATACACACATACACATACTCACACATTATTCACAAACACACACACACACACACACACACACACACACACACACACACACACACACACACACACACACACACACACACACACATACACACACACATACAGACAGACACACACACACACACACACACACACACACACACACACACACACACACATCACAGATCACTGATTAAAATACATAACGGAATTATCAAAATTACATTGAAAAGAATATTTTATTTTTTAATAAATTAGTAGGCCTACTATAAATTAAAATTGCACATTTGCAGTATCAATTGATATAAATATAGTTATCTGGAAACATAATTAAGTTTGCAATATAGTTTTTTCTTTTGGCAAACGCAAAGCATTCAAAGGTATAAATTGTAAATTCCCTTTGATCTCTGCCCTAACAAGCCTCTATATAAGCCCTTCAATCAATGCAAATTTTATTCCTGGGTGCTTGTAATTTATTGATTTTTGATTCACAGGCCGTACAACCATCCTTCCTTCTGGCTTTTACTGCCATTTTTGTATTGCATAAATGAATACCGTTTTAAAAATTATTAATTTTAATATCTTTACCTTGTGATGAGTTCTTGAGGATTTTTCTGACTATTAAATAGATTAATAATTTTAATTTATTTGATAAAACTGAAGTTTATTTATTAAGTTCTGTACAACTAAGGACTGAATCCGAGTTATAATTTTTGTAACAATTACACTATCCAGAAGTGTACTTAATTATTTATTTATCGTAATTTATAAGTAACACTGTAATAATGGCTACAAACAGTCTCGCTGACTCGATAGAAGAAAAGATACTGACATATTTTTCACAACTTTTCGTAAAATGTGATTTCACGACCATAATCAGTAATAAAATATTCATCAATTAGTGTCTTTCTTCTTCTTCTTTTCGTTTCACCCTCTTTGGGGTACGCTGAATCAATCATTTCTTGCGCGCTGTACTTTTCTTTGTTCCCAGTAGCTCTTCATTCTTTCCGATCTTCTTTTCCTCTCCTCTTCCGAAATGATAGGTTTAGGTCTTATTTTGGTTTTATCTTGGAATCTTATTCTTTCGTCCTTGGTACTTATCTTAGCAGTTTGGTCAAGCAGTGAATTTTCTGTAATTTTTAATTCTATTAGGTCTTTTTCAATTTCTTTAAACCAGTTCGGTTTTGTTTTACGATTATGGAAAAAATCAAACACCTGTTTCGTCAATCTATTGGAGTTCATTCTAAGAAGATGGCCGTAAAAATTTATTCTCCTTTTTCTCATAGTATCTGACAGTTTTTCAATTTTCTTGTAGAGAGTTTCATTTCTTATATATACTACCTTATTATCCTGAAATTTTGTTCCTATAATTTTTCTTAAGATTTTCCTTTCCGTTATTTCAAGCTTTTCTATCTGGCCTATGCGATTCATGGTTAATGTTTCTGCTGCGTACAGTGCTTCCGGCTTGATCACTGTTTTGTGTTTATTGAACACTGAAAGTAAAAAAATGAACCTTGACCGCCGTGGAAAATTTTTTTTTCAAAATCAGATTTTCAGAAAAACTGTAAAGAAAATGTCTTAGGATTTGAAATGACCGCCATTTTGAAACTGTAACACAAGCTACTATGAAAATCGATTTTAACGTCCAAGATTGAATCAAATCGGATATGAATTTCTAATGTGAGCTTACTGATAAAACACTCACATATACAAATTTTAAATATTTCTCAAAAACGTAATCGGATATGATCAGTGATTACCGGGTCTAGATCTTACCATGATGGTCACTCCAGTAATTCGTTTTCCAATACAAATTTGTTAATAATAATTTTAATTTACTATTATTTAGTAAGCCAAAATACTTTTCAAATAAACAATTTTCGTAAAATGGCGTAGTTTCTCGAAATTGTCTAAATCGGTTCATCTGGTTTCGCTGAAATGTTGATCAGAAATTTTGATTCATAAATTTAGTAGGTTTAACAAATTTGAAGTAAAAACGGTAACGGTTTCGGGAGTAATTTGGAAAAAAATTGTTTAACATGTATCATGTTTTAGGGCTGGTTGTGATGAATTTTACGCGTCACGTGATGGGACTGCACAAATTCATATTGGTAGTTTCAGTAAAAGATCAGTTGTGTTTATATTAACTCGTAACGATCAGCTGATTTTATTGAACAGCTGATAGATTATAATACGTTTTAGGTTATGTTGTTAAAACCTAGCTGTGTTGTAGAAAAGTTTGTTTTATATTGATTCGTAACGATCAGCTGATTTCATTGAACAGCTGATAGGCTATAATAATTTTCAGGTTATGTTGTGAAAAACGAATTGTTAATTTGTCGTGTTTTCGAAAAAATTATCGTAATTAGAATAAAAAGGAAGAGAAAACACGAATTTTATTTTTGGTTCGATGACACATTTTTAACTTAATTTTCTCTCGAGTTATGTATTTGAACCAATTCCAATAAACCGGTTTTGTTAAATTATACATATTTTCAGATAATTTTGTCAATATTTTCCGAACTTGGTTCACAGACAAATATATGTTTCTTTAATTAGGCTATTTTATGTCTCTCTAAAGGCCGCTATAATTACTTGAACATTATTGAACGAATCTGACGCCAAAATTCAAACTCAACAGGGCGGGAATAACAATTGTCAAACTGTGTTTTTAACGGAAGTAAATGACAGACTTAGAGACATTTTGAATATTTTATATCGTAAAGCACTCGCTCCAAGATAGACTCATCAAGCTGTAGGTTTAGACAGCCGTGACACTCGCCTTCCAAGTAACTTCCGATATTCAAACTTTAATGACGTCACCTCACTGTAACTTAACCGTAACACACCTTGCCTTGAAGTAATACTCAATACTACCAGAACAGTGTGACCAACAAGTTTCAAGTTTATTTTATTACCAGCTGATAAAGTTTTGAAAATGTAGGAATTTATTAACGTAAATATCAATTTAAAAAAATTTGAGGTTATATTGAATCAAACAATCGATACACAATCTATGTTTCAACTCTACCGTTCAGCATTTGGCTTGCATATTTGTTTGTCAGTCACGCAAGTTTAGCCAAACCCACCGACCGATTTTTTTGAAATTTGATACTAAGGTACTTTGTATAAAACCCAAATGACGTATGCGTAATATTTTTAACCAATTACTTCCATTTCAATATGGCGACATCTGATTTAACGATAAGCTTTGGCCGAACGCACAATTCTTGTAAAATTTGGTACAGATACCATGTATAATTTTTTTTTTTAGACGATTGTACGCAGTTTTGGCCAAATGCATGTTTTGAAATTTGTTACGATAATATTTTGTATAGTATATATATATTTTTTTTTTTTTTTTTTTGATTAACGTCCGACTATTGTGCACACTTGGGCTAATGCAGACGATGGAATGATTTATAGCGTATGAAAATGCCAATCCCTGGCCGGGAACCGAACCCGGGTCCTCGGGGTGAAAGCCCAGTACGCCCACCGAGGCGGCTTGTATAGATATCAAATGACGTATGTGTAAAACGTTTTCCTATTTAGTTCTGTTTCAAGATGGCGGCCTATGATTTAACGTTGAGAGTATAGTTGCTGTAATACTGGCTGAACGGCAAGACCTGTCATGATTTTGGCTCGACAAACGACTAGAGTAATGGTTTAGGTAACTTCGATAAATAGAAATATTAGTTTCAAAATGGCGGCCTCTGATTTAACATTGAGAGTGTAGTTGCTGTATTACTGGCTGAACGGCAAGACCTGTCATGATTTTGGCTCGACAAACGACTAGAGTAATGGTTTAAGTAACTTCGATAAATAGAATTATTAGTTTCAAAATGGCGGCCTCTGATTTAACATTGAGAGTGTAGTTGCTGTATTACTGGCTGAACGGCAAGACCTGTCATGATTTTGGCTCGACAAACGACTAGAGTAATGGTTTAAGTAATTTCGATAAATAGAATTATTAGTTTCAAAATGGCGGCCTCTGATTTAACATTGAGAGTGTAGTTGCTGTATTACTGGCTGAACGGCAAGACCTGTCATGATTTTGGCTCGACAAACGACTAGAGTAATGGTTTAAGTAACTTCGATAAATAGAAATATTAGTTTCAAAATAGCGGCCTCTGATTTAACATTGAGAGTGTAGTTGCTGTATTACTGGCTGAACGGCAAGACCTGTCATGATTTTGGCTCGACAAACGACTAGAGTAATGGTTTAAGTAACTTCGATAAATAGAATTATTAGTTTCAAAATGGCGGCCGTTTCAACTACTTTTTCTGAAACTCTGATTTCACCAACGTAATCGGCGTTAGCAAGCGTATAAATTGAAAATTTCGGTTTTTCAAAATCCGTTGAAATTAGGAAATTCAATTTGACTTCGGTCATTAATGTTAGTATATTCAGATTTTAGTGCTGATTAGTTCGATGAAATCCGAAATTCAAAAGAGGCAAGGTAAATTAAAATAATTTTGAAAATTCGCTTCTAACGTCAGCGAAACAGTTTATGTTTTTTGAAAATCTAATTTCACGTAGTGAGCTGCACTAATTCACCAAAAATTAACAATTTGAAATTTTAAAATAACATCAAAAACATTTTGGAGTAAGGCTGGGAGATGGTTTGACGTTACATACCATAACGTGAGATAGAGGAAGGTAGTTAACACCAGGGTCTAAGTCTCGGAACAAAGAACCAAAGAATAACAATAGATTGCTTGGCGTTTGCTGATGATATGGCGCTAATCACAGACACGATAGAACATGCACAAGAACAAATAATGGAACTCCAGAGACAAGCGGCTAAAGTTGTACTACGGATTGCGTTTGAGAAGACCCAATACAGACAAACATCAAGAGCGCCCCTAGCCATCTCAAGATAAACACGAATACAATAGCCAAAACCGACAGTTTTAAATATCTGGAAGAATGGATAGCACAAAACAATAGCGATAAAATGGCACTAGAAAACAGATTACTCAAACTGGAAAAAGCGTACTTTTTCACGAAAAACATATACAACAAAAAATCCCTATCCTGGAACACTAAACTAAGGCGGTAGATAGGCTAGCAGTCCTCTATGCGGTGGATTTTTTTTTTTTTTTTTTTTTTTAACGTCCGACTATTGTGCACACTTGGGCTAATGCAGACGGTGGGGATGATTTATAGCGTATGAAAATGCCAAGCCCTCGCCGGGAATCGAACCGGGGTCCTCGGGGTGAAAGCCTGTACGCTATCCACTAGGCCACCGAGGCGGCTTCTACGCGGTGGAAACACTTAAACTGCATACAGCTCAGAACGTAGAGAAAATAGGAAAGATGGAGAGAAGGATTTTACGGAAAATATTGGGTCCAAAGAGTAACACAGGGTTAGAATATAAACAGAGGTCAAATGGAGAGCTTTATTCCGAAATAGAAAAAACAACGGACGTATTCAGAAAAAGAGGACTTCAATTCTACGGACGCATATACAGAATGGAGAACACCCGACTAACTAAACAGATCTTCACAGTATTAAACAAACACAGGAACAAGATAACCTGGTTCGCAGAGATAAACAAGGACCTGGCAAACGACGCAATAGACTCAGAAATTATAGGAGACAAAGCAATGTTCAGAAGTACAATACGGCAACTTGAGTTGCGGGAGAGTAAAAGACCCACGTGCAGGAGAGGAAGAGAGTGGACGCAAGAGGACAGAGAAAACCACTCGAGAAAAATGAAGGAAGCATGGGCTAAGAAGTTGATTTAAGCGTGCCCTCTAAATGGGCTATTCGAAAAAAAAAATCAAAAACATTTTTATTAAACCTGACCTCATTTTAAACTAATTTAGACAGTAAAAACTTTTTTTTTTTTTTTTTTTTTTGAGCCGCCTCGGTGGCCTAGTGGATAGCGTACTAGGCTTTCACCCCAGGACCCGGTTCGATTCCCGGCCAGGGCTTGGCATTTTCATACGCTACAAATCATTTCATCGTCTGCATTAGCCCAAGTGTGCACAATAGTCGGACGTTAAACACCAAAAAAAAAAAAAAAAAAAAAAAAATTGTTTTAGGTTAAGAAAGTTATGTTACCAATGCCACGTTCTCAAGTTTCTTAACGGTATAATTAAAGCATGACACTGAAACTGAGTTTGTTAATATTCTGTATATTTCAATACCCAAAAATGTCAGTTTAGAAGTTTCAAAATGGCGGCAATTTGAAATCTTTAAAAAATCATTAATTTTTTACCTTAATTTTTTTTTGAAAATGTAATTTTACAATCGTAATCAACGTTAAAATTTGCGTAATTTTTTTGAAATTTTAAAATTCTACTGAAAATATGTAATATAACCTATCAATGGTCAGGGTTCATTTTCATATTATATTACATATTTTCAGTAGAATTTTAAAATTTCAAAAAAAAAGAACCGCCTCGGTGGTCTAGTGGATATCATACTATGCTTTCACCCCGAGGACCCGGGTTCGATTCCCGGCGAGGGCTTGGCATTTTCATACGCTATAAATCATCTCCACCGTCTGCATTAGCCCAAGTGTGCACAATAGTCGGACGTTAAACACACAAAAAAAAAAAAAAAAAAAGTTCATTTTCATAACTTTCAATGCTTAAATTAAAATTTTTAATGTCGATTGTGATGGTCAAAAGTGTAAAATAAAACTAAACATTATTGAAAACCCGCTACCATCACGTCAGCCAGACAGCTGCGTGCCACGTTCTACGTAGATTCTCAAATCATTATCCAGTAATAAACGGTTTCACGTTTCCGCGGGCCAGGAAAACAAAATGTTTAAGTTATTCATTAGCGTGGGGGGCATTAGCGATGAAGTGAACGGTCATGTGGCGGCCGGCTGGTAAACGCGTTTCTCACGCAAACTATCAATTCTGAAAAATTATATTGTAGAAGTTAGGGACAAAACGAGGAGAGGGGGCACGAGATGGGAGGGGTGGGGGTTTAGTGGACCCTGTAATGATGTGGCGTGGCGGGCGGCTATCGACCAAATTACGTCGTAAAGTTTTCAGGCGTAGAAAACGAAAGCACACAATAAAGTTATATCGCCCAGCTGAGTGAAGTGCCCGAATTATCCTCCAATTTGTACACCTCATTTGTACCAATACAGCTCGTACGTATGTAGTGCAATAAAACTACACAAGTAAGGTTGTTTTTCACTATGTTGAGTGTAATGATCTTCGTCAATTCTACTTTTGTTGACGCGTTTCGGAGAACCTCCATCTTCAAAAACTATATCTACACTCATAGCAAGGTGAGTATAGATATCAAAAACTCTATCTATACGTAAGGTGAGTATAGATATAGATTTTGAAGATGGAGGTTCTCCGAAACGCGTCAACAAAAGTAGAATTGACGAAGCTAGTGAAGGCAGATCATTATACTCAACATAGTGACAATAATTCTAGCAGAAAAGAAGAATATAAACAGAATTAAGGTTGTTTTAATAATTATTATTTTTAAAACACTAAGTGTTTACCCCCTTTATTTCACGGGAAATAATAAAAACACGTATAAAAAATGTATTTTAATAAAATGTTTATTATAATTTTGTTAAAGAAAATATTTACGTTTTAAAACCTTCACATTTGATTTGTTATATCTATTTTGCAGCTGGTTTATTTTAAAAGATTATTGAACGAGCTCTATTTCAACTCGAAAGTTCGGCATTTGGATTGTGTTTATTTGTTACGTAATTCTTGCCAAACGTATCGACCGATTGTTTTAAAATTTGCCACGAAGATGCCTTGTATAGAGCCCGAACGGCGTAAGATTTTTCTTAATCATTTACTTTTAAAAATGGTGGCGTCTTATTTACAATTTCTAGTGTACGCAATTTTGGCCAAACGAATTGTCAGATTGTATTGAAATTTGTTTCGAAGGTACCTTGTATAAATCCCGAACGAGTAAGATTTTTTCCATTAATTTCCGTTTCAAAATGGGAGCCTCTGGTTTACAATTACAAATGTTCACAGTTTTGGCTAAACGAATTGGCAAACTGTCCTTGCAAAGATACATTGTATAAAGCTCGAACGACGTAAGATTTCCGTTTCAAAATGGTGGACTCCTTTTTACATTTACAAATGTAAGCAATTTTGGCCAAACGAATTGACAGATTATATTGAAATTCGTTTCCAAGGTACCTTGTATAAATCCCGAACGAGTAAGATTTTTTCAATTCATTTCCGTTTCAAGATTGTGGCCTCTGGTTTACAATTATAAATGTAACAGTTTTGGCCAAACCAATTGGCAAATTTTTCGTACAAAGATACCTTGTATAAAGCCCGAACTACATAAAATTTTTCCCATTCATTTCCGTTTCAAAATGGTTGCCTTTATTTACAATTACGAGTACACAATTTTTGGTCAAAAATAATTAGCAGACTGTATTTAATTTTGTATAGGGCCCAAACGATGTAAGATTTTTTCCTATTCGTCTCCGTTTCAAAATGGTGGCATTTGATTTACAATTACAAGTGTACTTAATTTTGCTCAAACTAATTAGCACACTGCATTGAAGTTTGTTACAAAGACACCTTGTATAAAGCCCGAACGATTTTTTTTCCGTCATTTCCGTTTCAAGATGGTGGCGCCTTTGATTTACAATTACACTTTTAACAGTTCTAGGTATACGAATTGGAAGATTCTATTGAAATGTACAAAAACTCGAACGATATACGTGTAAGTTTTGTCCCATTCGCTTCCGTTTCAAAATGGCGGTCTTTGATTTAACAATGATAGGGTAGTTGCTGAACCACATTGTCTTCTGTCCGAAGGACAAGGTTTACGGCTTAAATAGAATTAAAATAATGACCAAAATATACACAACCGATTTTTACAAATTTCAGATTTTTCCGTCGATAATTTTCGAAACGAATTGATTTCCGGAAAATCGCACTACGTGAGTGTTTACCGATTTATTTTTACGTAAATTATTCGTAATTTTTTTCGAAATTATCTTTAAAGAAAATAACTAAACATAACTTTACACGTTTGTTGAGTTTAAACTTTTGTGATGTTCGCAATTATAACGCTAAAAGTTATTTAAATAAACGTACAATTGTTTTGTCGAGCTCCAGTCATAACGACAGCCAAGTTAAACAAACTTCCTAATTAATAATTAAAGACCGCGATCTTGTTTTGACTCCGTAATAGAACAAACAATGCATTCATCTATTCCGGAGCTGATCTTTTATTAAAACTGACGCCAAACTATCAGTGAGACAATGGATCCGCGGGAGCTGTGCAGAGCAGTCGGCCAATTGTTTGCACCACTGCGTCCATTATAGACACATGTTCTAATTCGTCTATTGTTTAATTTGCAGAATGGGCTGATTAGTTCAACTGCTGTTCGCTGTATATTCAGAACGTACTCAATGACAACAAATATCGTAGGCTGTTATTGTACTTGCGTCATGAAGGTTATTAGTGGTTAGGCATTACTTGCACAAATAGGCACGCAACTGTGTCGTCGACGGCTCGATAAAATAGAATCAATTTATTGGTTTATAAAATGGCAGCAATTTGAAAATTTTAAATGAAAATTATTGTGAAAAAAGTATTTTTAGTGAATTTCCGTTGGCAAAATGAGCTATGAGAACAGCCGTCATGGTAATACCCAGTACCGGCGTTTTAAAGAAAGTACCGATTCTGACCGATAGATTAATTTTTTAGGGGGCCGTTAAAATTTAATTATATATTAAATTGTGCCTACGTGCGCGTGTTTTTAAAATTATATGTGTGATTCCTTTCGAAATTGGCACAAAATAAATTTAGTTGTTCAATTTACAATTTCATTTAATTTTTAATCACAATACTGTGTGTGTGTGTGTGTGTGTGTGTGTGTGTGTGTGTGTGTGTGTGTGTGTGTGTGTGTGTGTGTGTGTGTGTGTGTGTGTGTGTGTGTGTGTGTGTGTGTGTGTGTGTGTGTGTGTGTGTGTGTGTGTGTGTGTGTGTGTGTGTGTGTGTGTGTGTGTGTGTGTGTGTGTGTGTGTGTGTGTGTGTGTGTGTGTGAGTGTATTTGTGTGTGTGTGTATTTGTGTGTGTGTGTGTGTGTGTGTGTGTGTGTGTGTATTTGTGTGTGTGTTTGTGTGGATTTGTGTGTGTGTGTGTGTGTCTTTGTTTGTTTGTGTGTGTTTGTGTGTGTGTGTGTGTGTGTGTGTGTGTGTGTGTGTGTGTGTGTGTGTGTGTATGTTGTGTGTATGTGTGTGTGTGTGTGTGTGTGTGTGTGTGTGTGTGTGTGTGTGTGTGTGTGTGTGTGTGTGTGTGTGTGTGTGTGTGTGTGTGTGTGTGTGTGTGTGTGTGTGTGTGTGTGTGTGTGTGTGTGTGTGTGTGTGTATTTTAGCACGCTTACGTTCACACTTTTGATATAATTTGATTCTAACTTGGTACAAAACTACATTATAATAATAGCATTGACATGTTCGTTAATCAGCAAGATTTTTTAAAAGTTTTAAAATGGCAGCCATTTCCACTCTTTAAAGAATCATATTTTTTTTTGTTTTAAATTATTTTGAAAATCTGATTCCACGGTCGTAAACAGTTAAAAAACGTATAATTTAGCACTCAGTATTCTGAAAAATCAGAGCCGCCTCAGTGGCCTAGTTGATAGCGTACTGGGCTTTCACCCCGAGGACCCGGGTTCGATTCCTGGCTAGGGCTTGGCATTTTCATACACTATCGGCATTTTCATCACCCCATCGTCTGCATTAGCCCAAGTATGCACAATAGTCGGACGTTAAACACAAAAAAATCTGAAAAATTATTTTAAATTTTAAAAAAATGTTTCGACGGTGGTCAGGGTTCTTTTTTCGTATATTCAACGTCATTTGGAAGTTTAAAATGCCAATATATGCGGATTTTAATGCCGATTAAAACTATGAAATCAGAATTTCATAAGGAAAATTCCTTTTGGATTTTTTTAGTTTGAAAAATTTAAACAAACCAAAATTGTTAATAAACGCGTTTCGATTCGTGTTTGAAAAAAAATAAAGAATTTAAAAAACTCTTTCTCCTTTATTTCAAGATACATTAGAAGCAGACTTGCATCACTGTAGCTTATCTCTAGAGTAGTTTATGTGCATACAAATGTTACGGCAAAAAGAACTCGCATCTCGCCCCAGGCATTAATATCTCCGCCGTCAAGTCCCTTTATTCAATGCATACCTTACGTTTCACAATTTTGCATCCTTTTTATTTTACTTGGTTTTCAGAACAAAGCGCTGATCTTCTAATTAGCACTTTGTTAAAAACAAACATTTCATTCTTTTTGAAACTCTAACTGACTGTATTGTAGAAAAAGTTAATTTAAAAACTACTGTTTTTTTCAATTTTGAAATTTTTATAGAGTTCTTTTTCGCGTTCAACTAGTTTTTATTGGATAACTGGCTGTACTAACCGAGTGATAAATGTCAGAATGTAATTAAATCCAATTGTCAAAAGAACAGCACTACCTATCGGATTTAATTGAAACTATTCTGTAAACACAGAAGTCTGTGGAAAATAACTTTTAATTAAAACAGGTATGGCGGTGGAATCACTCTATAAACACTCCTGGCACCAATAAGAAAAAATTGTGAAATATATATCGAAACCGGTTAGTTTTGGAGTATATATTTATACCTATATATATATATATATATATATATATATATATATATATATATATATATATATGTATATATATATATGTAGGCAGGCTTCCGTCCTGGTCGCTCGTGCACAGAACAACTTTTCAACCTGAAAACAATATTGCAAGTACAAGCTAAAAGGAATGTCCCAGTGATCTGTACGTTCGTAGATTTTAAAAAAGCGTACGATTCCATTGATCGAAAATCTTTGTTTATTATCCTGGAAGAACATGGACTTGATCCTAAAACACTGCGACTGATCAAACAAACACTGACAGGCACAATCGCTAAGGTGAAATTTATGGGGGAAATTTCCAAACCCTTCCTGATCACAACTGGAGTTCGCCAAGGATATGGGACTGTCGCCTCTCCTTTTCGATCTGGTGTTGGACAAAGTTATCAGAGAATGGGGGAAAGAATTAAAAATTGAAGGGCACTGGAAACCAGTTCGACTTGGAAGACCTAAGGACAACAAAGAAATCGCGTGCCTAGCTTTTGTAGATGACCTGGCCATACTCACAGATAATGAAACAACAGCGATTAAACAGATAGAAGTCCTAAAGGAATGTGCAGAGAGGGTCGGTCTACAGATCTCGTTTAAAAAAACCGAATTCTTCTGTACAAAATTAAATATTCAAGAACTAAACACAAAATACGGTAAGATAAACAGAGTCAAGCACTTCAAATATCTGAGAGAAATTCTTGAACCCACAGGTGGCGAGAAGGCTGCGCAAAGGGTTCGGCTACTGAGAATGAAGAGGGCTCTTGGTATAACGCGTGATATCTGTAATAAAAGATGTATGTCGACGCACACAAAAATCAGACACTACAACACAGTCATAAAACCGGAGGTATTATATGCAAGCGAGACGCTAGCACTCCACACAAAAGCTACCATGAAGGGTATTTTGAAGGGAGAACGCAAAATCTTGAGGAAGATCCTTGACCCGAGATTAACAGAAGACGGATTCAGGTTGCACTCCCGGAAGACCACAGAGAAGATATCGAACCTGGCAGCAGATATCAGAAGAAGGAGGCTTCGGTTCTATGGACATCAGTAGACTCCCAACAACGAGACTTGCCAACAGAATCCTTAAGTATATACAAGGAGTCAAATCAACAACGTCGTGGATCGCACAAGTCAGAATAGACCTACATGACGCAGGAAAAGACTCAACAGATGTTGAAGGCAGGCACGCATACAGGAGAAAGATGCTCGGTTGGAAGGTTCCAGAGAATGAAATCCCAAAGATAGCAGGGGTAAATTGGACGGAGGAGCGGAAGAGGATCCATGGGAACATGAGTCGGAGTGCTTTGCGTGATCCAACAGGGTCTATACTCAAATAATATATATATATATATATATATATATATATATAGCCGCCTCGGTGGCCTAGTTGATAGCGTATTAGGCTTTCACCCCGAGGACCCGGGTTCGATTCCCGGCCAGGGCTTGGCATTTTCATAGCCATAATTCATCCCATCGTCTGCATTAGCCCAAGTGTGCATAATAGTCGGACGTTAAAAAAAAAAAAAAAATATATATATATATATATATATATATAGTTCTGAAGTAAATGAAATTAGTAAAAAATAAACTCTGAACACCGTCTGGTTTATTTATTAATTTTTTTTTTACTCTCGAAACTTGTAATTCCTAATTTTAATTTTTCACACTGATTGTGAAATTAAAAAAAAATCTAGCTTAATTTTTCTTACATTAAACTAGAATTAATTGAAAATGAATTTGACGTCGGTCAGGGTTTATTTTCGTATTTTCAATGTAAATTCAAAAGTGAAAATGATATTTTTCTCGGATCTTAACACTCATAACGATTATGAAATCACATTATCAAACGATTGTAAGATAATGAAAATAACGTTAGAAATCTGCTCCCTTCGAGGCATCGAACCGGGTGCGTGCCGTGGTTATTATTATGTACAGGATACCTTGAAAGTACCACATTTAGGAGAATGTACCTAACCGTCTTAACGCAAACAATGATCAATGAATTGTCTTCTAACCATAGATACTATTATAAAACTAATGCCACCTGTATTGTACATTATTTGGAAAGAACCAGCTGATCCAATTAAAAGTTGTGTACCGCACTAATTATCTTAGTTAATGAATTAAGTTTACAACCTCGGTTGATCCCGGCGACCGTTGTAAATAAATTATTTTGCTTGCTACTTGTCATGAATTAATTAAATTTTATTTTTAAATCAACACGAGTACTTTAATAAACTTCTAGTATCACTAAGTACTGAGCCGAATACTTAACATGTAACTATGACGTTGGCAGTGCGGTTATAGTGTAACTTTCCCACTACAGTATATTTTCCTCAATTTTGTTTAACGTAAGTATTTTATTGGTCCGGCTAATGAGGACTCAAGATGGCCGCTGTAATATCCGCCGACTGCGTGGACAGCTGCAAGAACTAATGAACAAAATAAGCAGTCAGTATGGCTTGGAAATTAACATAATAAAACCAATTTTAGGAATAAAAAAAATGTTATTTTAGTTAATAGTTTTAAATATTGTCAAAGAATTGACACTATTGACAAAGACACAGAAAAATTACGAAACTGCTGACATACTGTCTGTTGTCATAAACAAGATATGTAGAACAGCAGTTCAAATAAAAGCTTGGGGAAGAATTAGGTCGCGGTTAGTCGTTTCTAAGGGGACCGGAAGGTCAGTAGATTCCGGGGGAGACCGAAGGGCGGTACTGCAGGAGAACATACCAGCCAGGCGGTGCTGCGAAACGACAAATCGGCAATCGATGTAAGTAGACACAGTTTTCGTACACTTCTTCTCCTTTTCACGTTTTGGTTTAAATACATTTGGACATGTTTCGGGAGAATATTTTGATAGAATAATTCAATAGTGTTGATTCTTGGGGTTGTTATCAACTGTACTTGTAACCGTGATAAGATAAGAGTAACGTAATGTAATAGAATATAATAAAGGAAGTTTTTTGGACTACCGATAGTTATTTCTTTAGCGGACCCGGGTTAGGAGAGATCCTGAACCCCTAACACCAAGTTTATGGTAATTAGTAAAGAAGAACTTGAAAGATACGAATTAATGGTCAAAAACACACCAAGGAAAGGATATTACAGTTCACCTACGTGGAAATCATAATAAATGACGATTGGGACTATTCACAGGAGATAAGGTGCAAAATAGAGAAATCAAGGGCCGCCTTCAAACAAATGACTAAACTGTTCAAAAGTCATAACCTCAAGATCGATATCAAAATCTGACTATTCCGGTGTTATATTTACGCGATACGTTTATATGGAATGGAATCATGGACACTAACCGAGGCAACGTAAAGAAGACTCGAGGTCTTCGAAATGTTGCTCCATAAGAGTGCTGAGGATCTCATGGTAGACGAAGTTACCAACAGAACAGTAATGGAACGACTGAAGAAAGACCTAGAAGTGATGTGAACACCATCAAGATAAGAAAATCTTGGGCATATTACGAGAAACGAAAGCACTAGCCTTCTGAAATCCGTTCTCTAAAGGATATAGTAAAAGAGGGCCAGGGAGAAGAAGGGAAATTTGGCTTAATAACTTGAGGACATGTTTTAGTGTACCATGTTAAACATTTCAATGCAGCCAAAGAAGAAGAAGAAGCAACAGAAGAAGAAGCAAAAGAAGAAGACCAAGCAAAAGAAGAAGATGAAAAAGAAGAAGAAGCAAAAGAAGAA
Organism: Callitettix versicolor; assembly: GCA_022606455.1. Lineage (NCBI taxonomy): Eukaryota > Metazoa > Arthropoda > Insecta > Hemiptera > Cercopidae > Callitettix > Callitettix versicolor. The sequence goes on along the minus strand of CM040183.1, from coordinate 87,175,055 downwards.
GACCAAGCAAAAGAAGAAGAAGAAAAAGAAGAAGAAGCAAAAGAAGAAGAAGAAAAAGAAGAAGAAGCAAAAGGAGAAGAATCAAAAGAAGAAGTAGCAAAAGAAGAATAAGCAAAAGAAGAAGAAGAAACAAAAGAAGAAGAAGCAAAAGAATAAGAAGAAGAAAAAGAAGAAGAAGCAAAAGAAGAAGAAGCAACAGAAGAAGGAGCAAAAGAAGAAGAAGCAAAAGAAAAAGAAGAAGAAGCAAAAGAAGAAGAAGAAAAAGAAGAAGGAGCAAAAGAAGAAGAAGCAAAAGAAGAAGAAGAAGCAAAAGCATAAGAAGAAGCAAAAGAAGAAGAAGAAGAATAAGAAGAAGAAGAAGCAAAAGAATAAGAAGAAGAAGAAGAAGAAGGGCCGGGCTAGCTTACGGCAGTGACCTCCTAATTTTAACCTACGATTGTATAGTTTTTTGTAAAACTATTTAACTATTTATTTTCCTGGATAAACCTGCGGCCATGAGCTGCGCAAGTTCGGAGACGAAAAGAACTGACCGGCGCTTTAACATGAGGAAGCCTTTTAGTAAATTATGAAAGAACAACGTCTGATTTACTTCTCAAATTTACTTTTGTAGTAAAGAGCAAAAATGTGTGTTTATAAACAACCATTATAAGATAAAAATGTAACTAACCAATTT
>CM040183.1:87159382-87171882 GCA_022606455.1 Callitettix versicolor | reverse complement strand
GAAGTTGGAAGTTTAGGTATATTAATGTTGATTACGGCAGGTTAGTCAGCTGGTTAAATATACAAATTTAAGGAACCCTCCAAAAAGTGATCCGTAGGTCAGGATCGGTGATCATTTCAAGTTGTAGGGTCTGGGGTCTTACCATGATGACTACTCTGAATAACTTTATATTTCCAATGGAAATTCGCTAATGAATCTGCACACCGGAACTAAAATGCAGCGGTTTTCGGAACGCGTATTAAACCCTGTATTTGTATTTCGTTAAATATTTAGAACGATATTCGATTTAGGGCAGGTGAATGGCTTCTGTGAAATTTAAACAAGAGTCGTTCAAAGTGTTGTTTTAACCCCGATCCTGCTTTACAAATAAAGCATTCGAGTGTGAATTGAAGTTTGGCTGCATTTAGTGGAAAGTTATTCCACCGGCGCGGATTGTTTAACTGTTATTTGGGCACTTCTCATTAAACCTAAACGAATCTACTTGTGCAATTTGGCACAAACCGAATATCAAGTAAGCAACTATACCGCATTTCGTTATTTGGAGGTTAGGTCAGGTCGACATTACGTGGAAACAGTTGTTCTCCTAAACCTGCTGATTGATTAAGTTTAAATATTGCTTACGCTGAAATAATATATTGATGAATATTGATGAACCTTAAATATTGTCACCGCTTACACCGCTTAATATTGATGAAGCTTAAATATTGTCACCTCTAACACCGCTTAATATTGATGAAGCTTAAATATTGTCACTGTTTACACAGCTTAATATTGATGAAGCTCTAATATTTTCACCGATAACACCGCTTAGTATTGATGAAGCTTAAATATTGTCACCGCTTACACCGCTTAATATTGATGAAGCTTTCTTAAATATTGTCATCGCTAACACCGCTTAATATTGATGAAGCTTAAATATTGTCAACGCTTACATCGCTTAATATTAATGAAGCTTACTTAAATATTGTCACCGCTTAAACCGCTTAATATTGATGAAGCTTACTTAAATATTGTCATCGCTAACACCGCTTAATATTGATGAAGCTTAAATATTGTCACTGTTTACACCGCTTAATATTGATGAAGCTTAAATATCGTCATTGTTTACACAGCTTAATATTGATGAAGCTTAAATATTGTCACTAGTTACACAGCTTAATATTGATGAAGCTTAAATATTGTCACCGCTTACACAGCTTAATATTGATGAAGCTTAAATTATGTCACCGCTTACACCACTTAATATTGATGAAACTTTCTTAAATATTGTCATCGCTTACAACGCTTAATATTGATGAAGCTTAAATATTGTCACCGCTTACACCACTTGATATTGATGAAGCTTTCTTAAATATTGTCATCGATAACACCGCTTAATATTTATGAAGCTTAAATATTGTCACCGCTTACACCACTTAATATTGATGAAGCTTAAATATTGTCACCGCTTACACCACTTAATATTAAATATTGTCATCGCTTTCTTAAATATTGTCATCGCTAACACCGCTTAATATTGATGAAGCTTAAATATTGTCACCGCTTACACCGCTTAATATTGATGAAGCTTAAATATTGTCATCTCTTACACCACTTAATATTGATGAAACTTTCTTAAATATTGTCATCGCTAACACCGCTTAATATTGATGAAGCTTAAATATTGTCACCGCTTACACCGCTTAATATTGATGAAGCTTAAATATCGTCACTGTTTACACAGCTTAATATTGATGAAGCTTAAATATTGTCACTATTTACACAGCTTAATATTGATGAAGCTTAAATATTGTCACTGTTTAAACCACTTAATATTGATGAAGATTTCTAAAATATTGTCATCGCTAACACCGCTTAATATTGATGAAGCTTAAATATTGTCACCGCTTACACCACTTAATATTGATGAAACTTTCTTAAATATCGTCATCGCTAACACCGCTTAATATTGATGAAGCTTAAATATTGTCACTGTTTACACCGCTTAATATTGATGAAGCTTAAATATCGTCACTGTTTACACAGCTTAATATTGATGAAGCTTAAATATTGTCACTATTTACACAGCTTAATATTGATGAAGCTTAAATATTGTCACCGCTTACACCGCTTAATATTGATGAAGCTTTCTTAAATATTGTCATCGCTAACACCGCTTAATATTGATGAAGCTTAAATATTGTCACCGCTTACACCGCTTAATATTGATGAAGCTTAAATATTGTCACCTCTAACACCGCTTAATATTGATGAAGCTTAAATATTGTCACTGTTTACACAGCTTAATATTGATGAAGCTCTAATATTGTCACCGATAACACCGCTTAGTATTGATGAAGCTTAAATATTGTCACCGCTTACACCGCTTAATATTGATGAAGCTTTCTTAAATATTGTCATCGCTAACACCGCTTAATATTGATGAAGCTTAAATATTGTCAACGCTTACATCGCTTAATATTAATGAAGCTTACTTAAATATTGTCACCGCTTAAACCGCTTAATATTGATGAAGCTTACTTAAATATTGTCATCGCTAACACCGCTTAATATTGATGAAGCTTAAATATTGTCACTGTTTACACCGCTTAATATTGATGAAGCTTAAATATCGTCATTGTTTACACAGCTTAATATTGATGAAGCTTAAATATTGTCACTAGTTACACAGCTTAATATTGATGAAGCTTAAATATTGTCACCGCTTAAACAGCTTAATATTGATGAAGCTTAAATTATGTCACCGCTTACACCACTTAATAATGATGAAACTTTCTTAAATATTGTCATCGCTTACAACGCTTAATATTGATGAAGCTTAAATATTGTCACCGCTTACACCACTTGATATTGATGAAGCTTTCTTAAATATTGTCATCGATAACACCGCTTAATATTTATGACGCTTAAATATTGTCACCGCTTACACCACTTAATATTGATGAAGCTTAAATATTGTCACCGCTTACACCACTTAATATTAAATATTGTCATCGCTTTCTTAAATATTGTCATCGCTAACACCGCTTAATATTGATGAAGCTTAAATATTGTCACTGTTTACACCGCTTAATATTGATGAAGCTTAAATATCGTCACTGTTTACACAGCTTAATATTGATGAAGCTTAAATATTGTCACCGCTTACACCGCTTAATATTGATGAAGCTTTCTTAAATATTGTCATCGCTAACACCGCTTAATATTGATGAAGCTTTCTTAAATATTGTCATCGCTAACACCGCTTAATATTGATGAAGCTTAAATATTGTCACCGCTTACACCGCTTAATATTGATGAAGCTTAAATATTGTCATCTCTTACACCACTTAATATTGATGAAACTTTCTTAAATATTGTCATCGCTAACACCGCTTAATATAGATGAAGCTTAAATATTGTCACTGCTTACACCGCTTAATATTGATGAAGCTTAAATATCGTCACTGTTTACACAGCTTAATATTGATGAAGCTTAAATATTGTCACTATTTACACAGCTTAATATTGATGAAGCTTAAATATTGTCACTGTTTAAACCACTTAATATTGATGAAGATTTCTAAAATATTGTCATCGCTAACACCGCTTAATATTGATGAAGCTTAAATATTGTCACCGCTTACACCACTTAATATTGATGAAACTTTCTTAAATATCGTCATCGCTAACACCGCTTAATATTGATGAAGCTTAAATATTGTCACTGTTTACACCGCTTAATATTGATGAAGCTTAAATATCGTCACTGTTTACACAGCTTAATATTGATGAAGCTTAAATATTGTCACTATTTACACAGCTTAAAATTGATGAAGCTTAAATATTGTCACCGCTTACACCGCTTAATATTGATGAAGCTTTCTTAAATATTGTCATCGCTAACACCGCTTAATATTGATGAAGCTTAAATATTGTCACCGCTTACACCGCTTAATATTGATGAAGCTTAAATATTGTCATCTCTTACACCACTTAATATTGATGAAACTTTCTTAAATATTGTCATCGCTAACACCGCTTAATATTGATGAAGCTTAAATATTGTCACCGCTTACACCGCTTAATATTGATGAAGCTTAAATATCGTCACTGTTTACACAGCTTAATATTGATGAAGCTTAAATATTGTCACTATTTACACAGCTTAATATTGATGAAGCTTAAATATTGTCACTGTTTAAACCACTTAATATTGATGAAGATTTCTAAAATATTGTCATCGCTAACACCGCTTAATATTGATGAAGCTTAAATATTGTCACCGCTTACACCACTTAATATTGATGAAACTTTCTTAAATATCGTCATCGCTAACACCGCTTAATATTGATGAAGCTTAAATATTGTCACCGCTTAAACCACTTAATATTGATGAAGCTTTCTTAAAGATTGTCATCGCTAACACCGCTTAATATTGATGAAGCTTAAATATTGTCACAGCTAACACAGTGACTACAACTTGCATGAAATTTTTTAAAAATGTTTTTTTTAGGTTTTAAAAACTAGAATGGGGATTTGAAAAAAACTAGATTTCGAAGCAAGCAGCCGTTTAATTGATATGATTACATTTTCAAATAATAACAAAATTACAAAACAACTTTATTTTTTCAGAAACCTTCGTAATAAATAAAGCACATTATTATTAGCGACTTTAGCTTATTATAAATGAGCCACTTAAGCGGCCATCATGGTAAGATCCACAGCCGGGACTTTAAAATGAAGCCGATCTTGATCTTCAGATCACATTTGATGGGATTTTAATTTGAGTTAGCGTGTTTGAAATTATAATTGAAACTTAACAAGAAAATTAATTGTAGTAATAACTTTGACAAGTTTGTTTAACAGTTTCAAAATGGTGGTAATTTAAAATAATTACGTGTAACATACTCAGCGTTGGAACCATTTACTCAGCATAAATTAACAATTTACATTTTATTAAAAAAATCTTTTGAAACTAAGAACTTTAAATTGTTCAATATTATATTTCGTATTTTCAATGCAGTTTGAAAGCTTAAAACGCCATTATATTACTTGAATGCTGATTGTGGTGGTAAATGTTTCACAAGATTTTCGAATTGATTGACTTAAAAATTTGCATAATTATTATGTTTTGTTTGTTCTTTTTGTTAACGCTCAGTTGGAAAATTAGTAAAGAAAGAAGATTTGTGGTGTAAAATCAGCTGTTTAGGTGAAAATGGCCTCTATCTCCGCAACGCTATATCGTAACGAAATTGTTTAAAATATTTGCAAGTTCAAAATATTTTTATATTACGGTTATCGCAATCATGAAATAAATTATTATTATTGCAAATTAAACACACACACACACACACACACACACATATATATATATATATTATTATTATTATTATTAATATTATTATTTTTATTATTATTATTTGCGCATAGACCCTGTTGGATCACGCAAAACACTCCGACTCATGTCTTGTTCCTTCTAATCCTCCATACCTCCCTCAACCTGTCCTCATGGATCCTCTTCCGCTCCTCCGTCCATTTTACCCCTGCTCTCTTTGGGATTTCATTCTCTGGGACCCTCCAACCGAGCATATTTCTCCTGTATGCGTGCCTGTCTTCAACGCCTGTTGAGTCTATTCCTGCGTCATGTAGGTCTATTCAGACTTGTGCGATCCACGACGTTGTTGATTTGACTCCTTGTATATACTTAAGGATTCTGTTGGCAAGTCTCGTTGTTGGGAGTCTACTGATGTGTCCATAGAACCGAAGCCTCCTTCTTCTGATATCTGCTGCCAGGTTCGATATCTTTCTCTGCGGTCTTCCGGGAGTGCAACCTGTATCCATCTTCTGTTAATCTCGGGCCAAGGATCTTCCTCAAGAATTTGCGTTCTTCCTTCAAAATACCCTCCATGGTAACTTTTGTGTGGAGTGCTAGCGTCTTGCTTGCATATAATACCTCCGGTTTTATGACTGTGTTGTAGTGTCTGATTTTTGTGTGCGTCGACATATATCTCTTATTGTAGATATCACGCGTTATACCAAGAGCCCTCTTCATTCTCAGTAGCCGAACTTTTTGCGCAGCCTTCTCGCCACCTGTGGGTTCAAGAATTTCTCCCAGATATTTGAAGTGTTTGACTCTGTTTATCTTATATTTTGTGTTTAGTTCTTGAATATTTAATTTTGAACAGAAGAATTCGGTTTTTTAAACGAGATCTGTAGACCGACCCTCTCTGCACATTCCTTTAGGACTTCTATCTGTTTAATCGCTGTTGTTTCATTATCTGTGAGTATGGTCAGGTCATCTGGAAAAGCTAGGCACGCGATTTCTGTGTTGTCCTTAGGTCTTCCAAGTCGAACTGGTTTCCAGTGCCCTTCAATTTTTAATTCATTCTCCCATTCCCTGATAACTTTGTCCAACACCAGATTGAAAAGGAGAGGCGAGAGTCCATCTCCTTGGTATATATATATATATATATATATATATATATATATATATATATATATATATATTGCAAGTTTAGACTGTTCTTATCAAAACATACTGCGTAACCGTGACGGCCAAAACCTTACATTTCGACTCGATTTATCCCTATAAAAAAACTAAATTCTCTGGCGCGCTTGTAAACGTTTTCACTTCAAAAGCGAGAGAGCTGCGTGAGGTGATTACTGTATTTACAAAATCGGCGCTAACACTGCGCTTCCAAAAATGTAACGTATTATTTTTACTTTTTTGAAAATTCGGAAGCGAATATTATTTGTTCTCTCAAAGATATAAAAAATTATAAATAAAGCGTTTATATTATACAGTTATACAATTATAAACAATTGTAATTTAAGATCGTTAATAGGGTACAAGAACATCCAACTTTTGTGCCAATTTATGTTTTAGTTTGTATAATCCAGAATGAGCACTGAGTTGTATATTGTATACAAATAGTTGTGTGTAAATGTGAATGCAATGTTTATCTGGATGAAGCACACAGACAGACAGACAGAAGACATTATACTTCACCGCCAAGTTATATACGACCATTCTCTCTGCCGCAAGTTTAATGCAAGCATTAGAGTTGCAAACACTCCTTTCCTCTTATAAACTTTATTACACTTTATATACTACAGACTACATTGCAACTCTGTATGAAACTTGAAACAAAGTTTTCTAACATGTTTTTAATTATTTCTGTTGTCGGTTTATTGTGTGTCGTGCATTAAATCTCGTGCATTACGCGTAACGGAAATTAAATATATTCTGTTAAAATATTTATTCAAAAATATTGCGCGCACAAAATTTCGGTATTTACCGTGAAACTAGCGTGTTGGTTGCACTGTCTTGTATCTAAACTTAACACTGTCACCACGACGGCCCTTTTTACGTCATAACATTTTGTGTTGCGGTAATTAACATGAAGCCTCAACTATAGGCGTAAAATGCTTTCCCGTAAAATTGTTAGAATATGTGTCTGTATAACATTTTAGGAAAAACACTGTATCCTATATATTTTAGAGTTAATTCCCGTGCGTCACTATTGGCACACGATGCCTATTTGTAAAAAATTGCTATAGGCATAGTGCGTCACTGGTGGTACACTGTTGTTAATCCGACTCACATAAAATTTTAAGTAAAAGACTCTATAAGTTATATAATTTCTTCTTTGATATGTTAGTATTATAATTGTCAATAAATAAATGCTATTATTTTGAATGTATTTTCATTTCAATTTACCAATAAAGGTCGCCCAAGATGAAGAAAAAAAATCAGTAGGTAAAAATATAATTTTACTTCATTATATTTTAAATTAAGTTTAAAAATTAAAATGATGCTTCTAACATTTCTATTGAATTTAAATTTGTTATCGTTTTAAATTACCTGTAAATTGTGCCAGGGTAAAGAAACAAAATACAACAGACCGAAAGCTAATCCGACTAAATGGTCGTACAACATAATTCTAAGCTTCAAACATGGACCTTATTATAACTAAGTCCATAAAAGGTAAAAAAATGAGTGCGTCACTCGTAGCACACGTCGCCTACTTCTAAAACGAGCGTGCGTCACTAGTGACACACCTTTATATTACCGGCAGTTGCGGCGTGCATCACAAGTTACGCACGCCGTCGTGAAAGTGTTAATCACCTCAAGGTCGTATGTTCGAGACTGCAGTTACTGCCATAAGAGACTGGCTAGAATTGAATCTGTATCTGTGTTTACAGAACCGGAAACAGTGGCGGGTGGATCTATAAACAATAGGACCGGAAGTATGGGGTTACCTAAGAAAGCATTCGAGTAGTAACCGTCTACTGAAAAAGGTTCCTCAGAGTTAGGTACTCTTGGTGAACGTAATTTCAGAAGAACGCATTACAGCTCACTGAACTTTGAGAACGCATCCAAAAAGGATACAAATTTACCAAGAAGAAACTGCGCAAGATGGATGAGTAAAGTGCAGGTTATATAATCTATTATTATGAGGTTCTTTGTGCAGGAAACGTACGGTGTTTGGTTTCCAGGACCTCAATGATCTCTGGCTGAAAGAGCTATTCGGTAACTGCGGAATCTCGTTGAAAGAACTAATCTACTGAACTAGTATTTAAGAGGCTTATGTGCACAATGGATCCCTTGATAGCGTCGCAGAACCATCAACTTCTGACGTTCAGTCTAATCTAACCTACTGCTTTAATCTTTTCCTTTGCCGTTGACACCGCCCCCTCACTCGAAGTGGCATAAATTAAGGACTTTAAGCAACAAAGGGAAAATCCTACAGAATCAGAACCCGCCCAGAATTAAGCGAAAATTGTTTTTCTTGTTATAGTTAAGATTTTTGTAAAGCTTACGGTTTCGAACCTACGACCTTGACGTGTGCAAGATCAGAGACGCCGCAGACTGTTGTCTTCGATCACCGAGCCCTCCGCGCAGACGGAAATGCAGTGCGAGGCACTTCGTCTACAGTGATAAAACAAATTCTTTTCGCTGTAATTAATAAACGTTTGCCCGCGGGATGAACCAACTTCAAACAATCAGGATCGATACTGTTTCTTCTGCTTACAGGATAATTACACTGCACTGAGTCACACGTGACCTAAGGCAGAGTTGCAAAACAAACAACGAAGGGACCGCCAAGTAAGCGAGCTAATATCAACTCACCCCCGGTGTCTGCTTTCATAACGTAGGAACAGGTGTTCCGCAAACAAGTTATTTGAAATCGAGTTGATGGTTCGGTTTTAAAAAAAATAGCTATTTTTTTAGAAAATGTTGCAGCACTGAAGCTGCAAAGATGTAGGAAAGTTTTGAACGTTGGATAAAACATTTTGCGATAAGACAAAGTAGGTAGGGGTGTATTTTTGTTGTTTTTAAAGATATGTTTACTTTAAATTTGCCACACCGGCTGCAGTATCAATTCTTTACGTATACAGCTCCATGTTGTCATTCATATTCAAATTTCAAAATATACAGCCTCAAACAAAAGTTCTTCGAACATAAAATTTATCAGATATGTTGATCTGTTAGCGGATGTCATGTGATACTTCAGAAAGTTATGTTTCTCATTTATCTGCGACCTTTGTAAATCTATTGTGCTCTCTTTCTATATTCCAGAGTTTCTCACGTACAACTACTTCTCCCGTCCTGGTCTCTTCATAACGATTTAGAGGGGTTTCAAGGTGGGTAGCTTCCCCACTTCTAATTGGTGACTTCCCAGTTCCTTACTGAGGTGGTTGCAGATGATCTGCTAATTTCCTTTCAATCTTTATTTCCCTTGACTTTTACTGCGGAGGTTTTGCTCTATTTGGCTTTTTGTGCAGTAATATCTCTCTCATTATATTTTACATTATTACTTATGGGAACACCCGCAAGTTGCTAGACAATCGAGGTCAGCCCGTATAGAGCCCTGCATACACTTGGAAATTTATCAGATCCCTGTTTTTTGTGTTTTTTGGAGGTTTTAGGCCCACACTGAAGCACATTCAGTCATTAGTGAGGTCTCATATTGACGCGTTGTTCCTCCCAATATCTCTTCAGTCTTTGTGATCTCCTTTTCTTAAGTTCTTCTGAGACTGTGATGCCCTTTCGGTCGCTTGCTTTTCTAAAGTTGAGTTTCATTTCTTTGTCCTTGAGTATGGCTTTCTCCTTCCATTCCTCAACTGTTCCTCGGTTATCCCTAGGTCTTCCAGGTCTTGTTCTATCTCCTTGAGCCAATTATTTTTTATCTTCGTGTTCAACTGGTAGTTCAGTAATTTCTTGGTGAGCCTTTCTTCTGGGTGTCTGATCAGGTGTCCGTGAAATGACAGGCGTCTTTTTCTGAATACGTCGATAAGGTGTTCGGTCTCCTTGTACACCAGTGCTCCAGCAAGCAGCCTGTGGTTCCCGTTCACTATGTGTTTCTTTTTTATGATTGTTCTTAGTATTCATAAACAGATCTCTGTTTATAATATACATTATTATGCAAGCAGTGTAGAATGGTGAATGTGTGTGTGTGTGTGTGTGTGTGTGTGTGTGTGTGTGTGTGTGTGTGTGTGTGTGTGTGTGTGTGTGTGTGTGTGTGTGTGTGTGTGCTGAGTAGATAAGTGAGAGTATTATGAGCTAGAGGTACGGTGGGATCGCTAAGCCCATCAACTGCTCACTTCAGCTGCCTCCGCCGGAATTCCAATAGTGCGTAAATAAAATGTAAAGACCGGGTTGGACCACGTAGCGGCCAAGGAGCTGCACCCTGTTTTTAATTTATAAATTAAAATTAAAATGAATTTGATTAATGCTTGAAACAAAACTCGAATACAATTTTGTCAATTGTTTTAAGAATCGCCAATTTTGTATTAAAAACATTAACAACCAAGTTTATTTTAAGGTTAGGTTATTATTTCGTGAAAAAGTTTAAATTTAAATTTGAATTGTACTTTTGCTACTGAACTTATGATCTGAACTTTGAACTTATTACTGAACTTTGATGTATCTTATTACTGTATTTAAACTGGTTTATTACAGTCACTATAATTAAATAACAATATTGTCTGTATCTGTTTCAGGTAAGTTGAATAAAACTTTATCGGAGAATACCAATATTAAACAATACTTGGTAAGGTAACTACTTAATTTATTGTTTATTTTTGTTATAAACGTTTTCGCAATAATTGTGTTTATTTAAAATATTTATTGAAACTTAGTGATTTGTAAAAATTCTAATCGATATCAGTTAACGAATCTCAAAATTTCTGTTTATATTCTTCTTCTTTTCTGCTAGGATTATTGTCATTATGTTTAGTATAATGATTTGCCTTCCCTAGCTTCGTCAATTCTACTTTTGTGGACGCGTTTCGAAAAACCTCCATCTTCAAAAACTAGTATAGATATAGTTTTTGAAGATGGAGGTTCTCCGAAACGCGTCAACAAAAGTAGAATTGACGAAGCTATAGAAATCAGATCATCATACTAAACATAGTAATCTCAAAATTGTTCCCGATTATATTAGGCCTACTGTAGTTTAAATACTTTAAAATTATGAATAGGCTAACAAACTTTAAGGCCCAAGTCTACCAAATGCAGAGCATACTATACATTCAAAACCTAACCTATTGTTTTTCGTGTAAATGTGGCCACTGGAAGCTTAACGGAGCTGTGATGAATCAAGCGGCACCGCTGAGCTCCGTTATGAGAAGCTTCGACTCTCTCTAGGTTCGGTTTTGAAGCTGACTCCGCTTCCCCCATCACAGCTACAAACTTATTACTTCTCGTCACCAAAGTTACTCTTTTTAAACATAGTAGTTTTCTAGAATCCGTTACAGTAGGACTAAATATTTAAATTTAAGAGATACAAACGCTTTATTAGAATGTTTAACTCCGCTTCTAGTTGCCGTTGAGCTGCGCTCTGCTTAGTACACCTCCGCTCCGCATTTGCTGGAATATTTAACAATTTTATCTGAGAAAATTACAAATTTTAAATTTGTGAGCAATACTAAAATGTTCTGGCTTCAAACTGATATATTTGTCGTGATTCTGCGTTAAGTGTTTGCCTTAAATCAATTCAAAAACTAATCCCCGCACGCAACTGTATCGCTGACGTGATAGATGGGAATTTAAAAAAAATCATTGCACCCTTTTTGAAATCCTTATTCCACCGCATACATTAGAGTTTTATAACTTACAATTAAAATTGAAAATTAACCCTGATCGCCGTCAAAATTCAACGGTTTTTGAAAATTTTAAGTTATGATTTATGCACTTTTCAAAGCTGTTTGCGATGTTGTAATCAGATTAAAGAAAACATTTAAAACGAAAAAGTTATGATTTCACATGAATTTAAAATGGCCGCCATTCTGGAACTGTTAAGTGAATTTTGCGGGGTAACGAACTTGCCCAAGCTGCACCATAATCAATTTTTGTGCCAAGTTTGATTCAAATCGAACTACAATTAATGACACACACGCGCGCGCGCACACACATACACGCACGCACACACACACACACACACACACACACGCGCGCGCACACACACACACACGCGCGCGCACACACACACACACACACACACACACACACA
>CM040183.1:87129382-87146882 GCA_022606455.1 Callitettix versicolor | reverse complement strand
CACAAACACAATAAAACACACTCTCTATCTCTATCTCTATCTCTCTCTCTCTCTCTCTCTCTCTCTATCTCTATCTCTATCTCTCTCTCTCTATCTCTCTCTCTCTCTCTCTCACACACACACACACACACACACAAATACACAAACACAATAAAACACAGTCTCTCTATCTCTATCTCGCTATCTATCTCTATCTATCTCTATCTCCCTCTCTCTCTCTCTCTCTCTCTCTCACACACACACACACACACACATCACACACACACACACACACACACACACACACACACACACACACACAAATCTAAAACACAGTCTCTCTATCTCTATCTCTCTATCTCTCTCTCTCTCTATCTCCCTCTCTCTCTATCTCTCTCTCTCTCTCACACACACACACACACACACACACACACACAAACACACAAATACACAAACACAATAAAACACAGTCTCTCTATCTCTATCTCTCTATCTATCTCTCTCTCTCACACACACACACACACACACACACACACACAAATACACAAACACACATAAAACACACACTCTCTATCTCTATCTCTCAATCTCTCTCTCTATCTCTATCTCTCTATCTCTCTCTCTCTATCTCTATCTCTCTCTCTCTCTCTCTCTCTCTCTCACACACACACACACACACACACACACATAACCACAAATACACAAACACAATAAAACACAGTCTCTCTATCTCTATCTCTCTATCTATCTCTATCTATCTCTATCTCCCTCTCTCTCTCTCTCTCTCTCTCTCTCTCTCTCTCTCACACACACACACACACACACACACACACACACACACACACACACACACACACACACACACACACACACACACACACACACACACACACACAAACACGATACACAAATCAAACTGACTAATCACAGAACATCACAAATGCTTACAAACTGTATGAGCTCCAAGATTTATTCACACATTTTTATGAACAAAAAAAGTTCATATACGAGGCGTGTTTAGAAAGTAACGAGAATTTTAATTTTTTGAACAAAATATTTATTTATTCTTCTACATTGATGTTGTCGCCTTCAAAATAGTCCCCATTGGAGATTATGCACTTGTGCCAGCGCTTCTTCCAATCCTCGAAACACTTCTCAAACTCGATCTCTCAGATAGCCTTTAGTTCTTTCAGCGATGCGCTTTTAATGTCATCTACGGTTGTAACACGACGGCTTTTTAAGGTTCTTTTTATTTTTGGAAATAGGAAAGTCACACGGTGCCATTGTCTGGCGAATATGGAGGCTGGGGCATCGTTACAGTACTGTTTTTGGCCAAACATTCACGAACAAGCAATTAAGTGTGAGCTGATGCATTATCGTGGTGTAAAAGACATGAATTGTTTTTCCACAGATCCGGGCGTTTTTTTCGGATTGCTTCACGCAAACGGCGTTGAACTTGTAGGTAGTACTCCTTATTGACCGTTTCACCTGGTGGCAGAAATTCATGATGCCATTAATATCGAAGAACACAGTGAGCATAACCTTCACGTTTGACCACACTTGTCGAGCCTTTTTCGGTCTTGGCGAGCCAGAATACCTCGACTGGGATGATTGAGCCTTATCCGTATACCCATGTTTCGTCACCTGTTATAATACGTTTCAGTAATTCTCCATCGTCGTTGACTTCATTTAGTGACTCCTGAGCAACTTCCATTCGCCGTTGTTTTTCTTCAAAATTCAATAATTTTGGAACGAATTTTGCTCCCACGCGTTTCATACACAAAACATTGGAAACAATGTCATGACATGATCCCATTGATATGCGAACATCATCAGCGACCTCTCATCATCAGCACCAATTGTGATTCGACGATTGTTCACAACCATTGCTTCCACTTTTTCCACGTTTTCATCGGTTGTTGTTGTGCTGGGGCGTAGAGGGTGTTCGTCATCTTCAATGTTTCCACGGCCTTCTTGGAAACGCTTATACCACTAGTAAACTCTTGCTTTACTCATAGCAGACTCACCATAGGCCTTTGTTAACATTTCACACACTTTGTTACAGTTTACTCTATTTTTATACGCAAAATTTAATACAAATTCTTTGATCCATTTCTTTTAACAAACGAAAATCGCCGAGCTCATAAAAACACGTCTAACCTTAGTGGCTGTCACAGACAAAATCAACAATGAAAACAGCTGAAAGTTGTATCATACTTCAAGGGCATGTATACCAACGTAATAAAAAAAATAAATGTAAAAATCTCGTTACTTTCTGAACACACTTCGTATTTTGACTTTTATAAGTTTATTTTCATCTGTTTTTTGCTATTTATTAGATTTAATTAGTTGTTTACCCACCTGAAATGTTTTGATTTGTTGGCTAATTCAATTGTATTTAAAATTTTGTTTTGTATTGTTTGATTTGTACTGGTTTTAATACGTGAACAATCTTCTAAAACGAGTTGATTAACCAATATTGTACAGACCTGTGCACCATTAGTTTTTCTTTTTTTAAAAAAATTCTCGTTGTATCCACTCGTTGTATTTTTTAAACTTGTTCAACTTGTTGAAGCCGTTATTAACCCTTAAGTTTGGAGGTTTCACATATACTATCAGAGATCTTACAGACCGCAAGATTTATGGAAATAATTATAAAAGAAAATTTGTTGTAACCTGATTTAAATGCACATGCATATGTTCTTCATTTAATCTGTTATTTTTTAAGATTGACAAACCAATTCTAGAATTTTTTTATGTGCAAGTAAAACAATAAAAACAATTTGTAAGCCAAAGTGTTCAACATTTTTATATTTTATTTTGTACTTTTTATTTATTAAAAAAATAAATTTAGTATTTAAAAGCCTGTAATTGAATATACATAGAAGAATATAATTGGTGTGAACATTATATACTGTATAAATATTATTATTTTTCTGACTCAAAACATTTGAATCTAAAATAAACTTCTACAATGTATACAAAAAACGTCCATCTACTATCAGGCGGTGTGCTAGACTGCTTGCTAGTGGTGGTAAAATAAAACAATTTATACAAGTTATAAACAACTATTATATACATCATTTACAAATTGATACAATGAGTAATGTACGTATTATTGAACATAAAAAAAAATAAAATTTAGTTGTGTAATTTAGTGACAAAAATTACATCATAACAGTGACAAGTTCATGAAATACAATTATGTCATTTTATAAATTAAAAAATAAAGTACCGTTATTAATGTTTCATCTAAGTTATTAAGCTTTTTTTAATAAAGAATAAGAAATAATAAAGTAAATTTTAAAAATTAAATTATTACAGAAAGCAATAACAGATAACGAATTTAAAGTCCAAAAAAACAAATTTTAAAATAAAAAATAAAAATAATAATAATAATTAAAAAAATGAAATATGAAATTATACATTATAGAATGGTCACTAATAGTTTCCATATTGTGGAAAAAAGTCTAATCAACACTGAAAATACTAAAGTAATTTAACAACTATCTATTATGAAATGTCACGCCTACACTATCGTAAGTCTAGTTGACCGCAATCACACTAGTAAACAGATAACCAGATGCGGGGACCCACCTAAATGCGAGTTCTGTAGGGAAACCATCACAATAAGACATATATTGCTCTATTGTGATGGTTTCCAAAATGTGCGTGTTATGTGTGGTCTGAGCAACTGTTTGCAGACGATGTTGGGAGATAGTGCCTCGGCCGTTGACCGGGTTCTAGACTTCCTTCATCGTCTGAATGTTTTAAATAAAATTTAATTTATTATATTTGTAATTTCTTGTGTTATTTTATTTATTTATTTTATCTAAAAACTTTATTTATGTTATGTTTATGCATACTTTTACGTATTGTTATTAAATTTTATTCATTATTTATTGTTATTTAGTTCTTAAGTATAATTTAGCTATACCTGTTATCAAAATTTTCAATGTATTTTTACTGTTACAGTTTGTTGTTGTTGTTTTTGTTGTTGTTTTCTTCTTAAGTAAAATTTTGTTTAATTTTTTTTTATATACTTTCATTTTTTGTGACGGCGATGATAACCTGAACGGTTTTTCGCCGGAAAAAATGGAACTACCACTCTTTCATGCCAATGCCTAGGTCAAGACTGGAAGTTAGGGTGGAGAACAATTTTTAATATTGAAATTGGGGTGAGGGGTGAGCTGTTTATTTTACTCTACAGTCATTCAGACCTCTGATAGTTACTTAAGGGTTAAAATCAAATTTTCATGCCACGTTTGAATCAAATTTGACAAAAATTGCTAACGCTTGATTGCTAATACTCGTACAATATTAGGATCAGTGCTCATTTCAAGTCTCGGATCGAAATTATACGATGATTGCCGATCAAATAACTAGTTTTTCATACGGTCATACAGACCTCTGATGAGGTCTTTAACCTTAAGGGTTAAAATCAAATTTTCATGCCACGTTTGAATCAAATTTGACAAAAATTGCTAACGCTTGATTGCTAATACTCGTACAATATTAGGATCGGTGCTCATTGCAAGTCTCGAATCGAAATTTTACCATGATTGCCGATCAAATAATTAGTTTTTCAACGAAAAGCGCTAACAGTTATTTTATGTCGACAAACATTCTTGTGCTTGGTTAGCCGTGTACGCAAATTGCATACCCAACGCCTTAATTTTCTTGTATGATTCAAATATTCTAACATTTGGTAGATGCCTACTTACATTTCCACTTAACCTTTATTTTCTGATTATTTGTAAAACTTTGATTTTGATTTCTGAATACTTTTGTGCCAGTGAATCAAAACGTGCAGCGTGCTTTATACCTTAACAACATTTATTATTTCAAACAGCATTACAAACGTAAAAACACATTACCACTTAATTTCTAAATGCTAATTACAATATGATTATATTAGCGTTTACAGCCTTTATAATATCAAAGGTTTTGGAAATTAGCAGTAACCTAATTAGATTAATGTTCAACAAAGGCTGTGGAACACGAGTTAAGCCTTTTATAGGGATGAAAGAGGATATAATCATATTAAATGTAACCATTTTGTACAGCATGTTTCTAGAGCAACATAATAATATTTGTCACTAAGACCATATTTTTGTCAGCTGTTATATAATTCAAATTTTAAGTATTAGCTAACTGATATCGGAACAGTTGCAAGATAGCGATGACCTTGAAACGAGCGGCGAATTGAGTGGTCAGAATTAATTTCCGTGATTTCAGTGTAGTTTAAAAGTTTAAGTAAAGGTATATGGGGGAAAAATATATTTATAAAAAGTCCTTTCAACAGTTTAAAACACTTTCTATTCTTGAACAAAAAGTAAAAATCACTATAAATACGATAATTTGTTCGGAAACACGATATTAACATAGCTAGTTTTTAACGACATAACCTGAAAAATTATAGCCTCTCAGCTGTTCAATGAAATCAGCTGATCGTTACGAATAAAACAACTGGCCTTTTACAACATATTTATCGAAATTAAATTAATTATCTTCCATATATTTATATCGGTCAAACTTCTTCGCAGTTTAAATAGTGTAGTGGTTATCACGCGTAAGTGATTCGATTCAGGAAATTTTTATTATAATTAATATGAGACTTGCGACGAGCAAGATATACTATTACATATCGATATGAATTTGTGCACTCGTATCACGCAAAATCCAACATCACAATCAGCCCTAAAACAATGCATTTATTTAATTTTTTTTTAAATATTATAAGCGTTCATCTTTTATATCGTTTTAAGCGTCAAAATCTGTTTACAAAGTGTCATTTTAAATGAATTTTCGTAATCGTTTGGAAAATTTTGTTTTTCCGCATAAGCTTGTTCAACCGGTATGAAGAGGTTTACGCATTAGATCCTCCATTATTTTCTCATTCCTCCATTGATCATTTTGAAACTTAACATACTTTTTAAAAAATTAGCCGCCTCGGTTGTCTAGTGGATAGCGTACTAGGCTTTCACCCCGAGGATCTGGGTTCAATTCCCGGCGAGGGCTTGGCATTTTCATACGCTATAAATCATCCCCATCGTCTGCATTAGCCCAAGTGTGCACAACAGTCGGACGTTAAACTCAAAAAAAAAAAAAAAAAATTAAAGAAGATACCAGAAATAGTACGTGTGAATTCCATTTGGTTGATGTTTGTAGAAACAAAATGGCGGCCAAAATAAATAAATTCTATCCATCTTAAAAATATCACTCTTCTGCTGTATTGAATCATATTGTTGAACAGCTGTTAATTCTTTGAATAATTCTGATTTATTAAATGTTCATAGCTATTGAGTTTTATTTTCAGTTTGTATCTAATTAAAAAAAATAAAAAAATAAAATTTCGTTTGAAAAATAACGAAAATCATTTCTATACATTATTTAAATTTTATTTTGGCCGCAATTTTGTTTTTACAAACATCAACCACGTACAATTCTCACACAATATTTCTGGTACGTTCTTTGAAAAGTGTGTATAGCTTCAAAACGATCAATAGAGGAATGAGGAAATAATGAAGGACCAAATGCGTAACCTCATCGTATAGCACAATGTATATCGTCCTCCTGAACTTAACATGTAAGTTCTTTTATACTTAATTGTGTATACGTACTGTTACTCCAACTAAAATAATTCAGTTTGTAATGACGCGAATGCTTCTGTTACTCGGCAACGCCCAGCTGTAATTATACACCGTAAGACCCTTCGTGTTTATACATTTTCGCCTCATTTACGTTTCAATAAATCTTTTGTCCGTCTGTAAAAGAACTGTTTTAATGACTTCCACAAAATTATAATTTCGCCTTTGCCGTATTCACTTTATGAAATAAATTTCAAGGCCAAACGTGTACTATCGAATAATATTATTCGTAATTAAAATATTAAAATTTAAGTTTTACTCATTGTTGTTAACAATTTAAATTTAAATAATAATTTTCTCGTTGTTCTAGTGCAAATAGTAAAAACAGTTATAACTAACAACTCTCGCGAATAAAGTTTCTAAATATAATAAATGATATCCGTATAAAAGCAATTAGATCTATAACTATTGTTTCATATTTTATAATCTCTCTCTCTCTCTCTCTCTCTCTCTCTCTCTCTCTCTCTCTCTCTCTCTCTCTCTCTCTCTCTCTCTCTCTGTTTCTCTCTTTTAATTATCTTATATAAAATTGTTCTGTAATTTTATTTTCAAACTGCCTATATTTCAAAAAATTGAATTTCTGTAACTTTAAATTTTATTCAAATATTTTTTTTTATTAACGTTATTCATCTTTTTGTTTGTAAATGTTTAGGAGTACATTTTTTTTAATGATTCTTTAATTTAATTAGGAATATTTTTCTAGGTTGAGTCTCTCTCTCTCTCTCACTCACTCTCACTCTCTCTCCCTGTATGTGTGTGTGTGTGTGTGTGTGTGTGTGTGTGTGTGTGTGTGTGTGTGTGTGTGTGTGTGTGTGTGTGTGTGTGTGTGTGTGTGTGTGTGTGTGTGTGGGTGTATGTATGTATGTATGTATGTATGTATGTGTATGTGTATGTTGTTTGTGTGTGTGTGTATGTTTTGCTATGTGTGTGTGTATTATTGTGTTTGTATGTATGTATGTTGTGTGTATGTATTTGTGTGTGTGTGTGTATTGTGTTGTGTGTGTGTGTTTGTGTGTGTGTGTGTGTGTGTGTGTGTGTGTGTATGTGTGTGTGTGTATGGTATGTGTGTGTGTGTTTTGTGTGTGTGTGTGTGTGTGTGTGTGTGTGCGCGCGCGCGTGTGTGTGTGTGTGTGTGTGTGTGTGTGTGTGTGGGTGGGTGGGTGGGTGGATGGGTGGGTGGGTGTTGTGTTGTATGTTGTTTGTTGTGTGTGTGTGTGTGTGTGTATGTTTTTGCTGTGTGTGTTTTATTGTGTTTGTGTGTGTTTTGTTGTGTTTGTGTATTTGTGTGTGTGTTTTATTGTGTTTTGTGTGTGTGTTTCAGTGTGTGTGTGTGTGTGTGTGTGTGTGTGTGTGTGTATGTGTGTCTGCGTTTGTGTGTGTGTGGGTGTGTGTGTATGTTTTTCCTGTGTGTGTTTTATTGTGTTTGTATGTGTGTGCTTTATTGTGTTTGTGTGTGTTTTTTATTGGGTTGTGTGTGTGTGTGTGTGTGTGTGTGTGCTGTGTGTTTTATTGTGTTTGTGTGTGTGTGTGTTTTACTGTGTTTTTTATGTGTGTGTGTGTGTGTTTTATTGTGCTTGTGTATTTGTGTGTGTGTGTGTGTGTGTGTGTGAGAGAGAGAGAGAGAGAGAGAGAGAGAGAGAGAGAGAGAGATTGAGTGAGTTTAAGCACCCTAGTTTAAAATGTTCTAAATCTCATTTCAGCATCAAAAAGCAGATTTAAATTTTGAATAACTTGCATTTTATAAAAAATGTAACACAATGTATTCACATTTTAAAGCTGGTTGAATCAGATTTGCAAAAACAATACATAGTGTGACAAGAAAATTATTGTGTAACGTTTACTTCTTTTTACAAATTTGCTTACATCACGTCGCTCTATACAACTGCTCACTGCGATATAACATTGAATTACGATTTCAACGATCGCCTCACCAGTGAGCATTACAGTACTGCACGTATTTACTTTAAACTCTCGATAGGTAAAACAAAAGTTAGATCCAGTTAAATGGTGTATAGAATAATCTCTGGCTTTTGAAGCAGCTGGGTCCTCGGGGCAATGTCAGTGTGTATATTTCAAAGTTTGTTAACCATCGTTTATACAAAGGCCTAACCACCTCGCTCTAGTTGATATTTATTTAAATAATGTAACGCAAGTTGGGTAACCCTTTGAAAGCGGCAGGTTACAACTTTACTTTCTATAGCCAATTTGGGTAAGCCAACTTCGCCGAGTTCAACCTTTATCTGCAACGAACGTTTGCAGACGGATTTTCGTTTCATTGAAAACGCTAATCTAATTTGTGTCTTGAGGGAGCTTACAATTCAGACAGTTAAATATCGGATTTTTAAACAGCCGTTAATTTAATTTCATTAACGATATTTTTTATCTTTATCCAGAACCTTTTATAAACAGCTGTCAGTACGGATTGGATTAAACATTTTCAGTGCAATCGTTTTTACCTGTATTCAAGCGTTTGAAATATTTAATCACTTAGTATTTGTAATAATCCTCTCTCTCTCTCTCTCTCTCTCTCTCTCTCTCTCTCTCTCTCTTCTTTCTTTTCTCCAACGAACATATTTTATGCAAGTTAGTCTAATGGATCGACGCTAACGGAAAGGGCAAAGCTTAAGCAATAAATACAACCTCGAACTTACAACCATGAGCAAGTTCAGAAGCAAATTACTAAACAGTGCCATCTCGATACGCTAGCTTCATTATGTAGTGACTTCGAACTGAATAAGACAACAATTACTTTCTTACTGGAATAAGACGTAATAAAAAGTGGGCTGGCTTGAAGCTGACGTAGGTCGACCCACCATTGGCACATATTATTGCGGCTGATTATTTCAATAAAATTAAGTTAGTCCTCCAAACAACAGGTAGTATGGACGTCTTCTGCCTTACTACTTAGAATCAACAGCTGCCTCACAGATGTTCTGATACTTGGTTGTTTTTGCTTAAATGTCCGAATAATGTTTTAATAACGCGTATGTATTCTACAATAACAATGAACGGTGTGACCGATTTCAATGAACGTCGATAGGTACACATATTAAACAAGAATGAAATATGTAAGGGTAAAAACCACCCTTACACTAAATCTAAAGAGGCATTTTATAAACGAATAAAGGCAGCCATAATGGTAAAATTTCAACAACTGTCAGTTATTTTTACATAAAAAGACTTCACGAGATTTTCTGATCATTTGTGTCATAATATTATTTTCGACCATGAGGTAATGTGCCTTAAGTGTTTGAAATTTCTGTTTATTATCTGACCATTGACATTTATTGTTCTAAACATTTTATTTATTTGCTAAAGTGTATGTTGTTAGGCATTTTGAGAGAGTCGACATATACTCAAAAAGTTGTTCATTCGTCCATATAAACAAATGGATCATGCCTACATAAATAATATTAATGAAAATAATAATAATAATAATAATAATAATAATAATAATAATAATAATAATGGTAATGGTAATGGTAATGGTAATAATAATAATGGTAATGATAATGTAATGATAATGTAATGTAATGTAATGATAATGATAATGATAATGATAATGATAATGTAATGATAATGATAATGATAATGATAATGATAATGATAATGATAATGTGTGTGTGTGTGTGTGTGTGTGTGTGTGTTTCAGTAATAGCTTGAAAAAATTCTTTAACTATAAAAAATTTGTCCGTTTCAAAATGGCGGCTATTTCATTTTTTTTAAGGCCGCCTCGGTGGTCTAGTGGATAGCGTACTAGGCTTTCACAAAACTGATTATTGGATCACGGGTTTGGGTCTTACCAAGATGGCTCGAATAGCTGATAGTCGCCTCGGTGGCCTAGTTGATAGCAATTTCACTCCGAGGACCCGGGTTCGATTCCCGGCCAATGCTTGGCATTTTCATACGCTATAAATCATCCCACCGTCTGCATTAGCCCAAGTGTTCACAATAGTCGGACGTTAAAGAAAAAAAAAAAAAAAAAAAAAATCGATTTTTTAAAAGTCCATAAATTTTATTTTTTGTAAATAGTTTTAAATATTTGATTTTATCATTTTAATTTGCGTTGGAAATTGCATAAGTTTGAATTTTCAAAACCTCTTAAAATTACAAAAAAATGACTGTGATCGGCTGAGTTCATTTTCGTATTTCCAATGCTATTTCAAAAGTTTAATTCGCTAATTATGCATATTTTAATGCATTTTACGGTGGTGAAATCAGAATTTTAGGAAATTCGCTTCCATCACGTCTCCGGAACTATTGAAATATATCACGCCGGTAAAGTTAATTAAACAAAGCAAAAACTAACGCACTGTGCAGGTTATGTTGTAAATTAAGTTTTATTGGAGACAAATCCAAAGACAAAGACTTGGCGAAGAGGTGAAAGTTAATTTAAATTGAACAAGTGCTGCACAAGCGAAGGGGAGGATGAAAAATATTTACATTAAATTAATTTTCAATTTCTGCTTTCAAATTAAGCCCATCTCGAGTGAAAAGCGTTGGTTATATTTTGCTGAGGATTCAATGTTGCGCCTTTTGTGTTTCGTGCTTTTGAAAATGTATCAAGCGATTGTAGAAATTCTTAGTACATTATCAATGGTAAATGAGCTATTTTGAGAGGCAATCATGGCGTTACCCAGACCCGGCTAATTGAAATCAGTCACAGATCACTACATCACATCTGCAGTATTCTTACAGGAACTTCTGTTATTGAAAAAAAAATAAAAATCATGTATCATTGTTTTCTCTTCTTCTCCGCAGGGGGTGCAGACTAGCTGCACCTACTGAGAGGATTTAGACGTCCCTCGCGGTACCCGAGTCTAACACACACTTACACTTACAACACTACACTTGCGACTTTACACTCACACTTACATTTAGGGAGACGATAATGTAAGTTTGTTATATATATATATATATATATATATATATATATATATATATATATATATATACATACAAGCACATTGTTATAGTAATGTGCTTTTCGCCTTGAAATTAACAAAAACATTTCTCTTCTTTTTATTTTATTTATTTTAATTTTATATATTTTATTATTTTATTTTATATCGAAAACACGATCAATTAATATGGTTTTTAACAACATAACCTGAAACATATTTTAGTCTATCAGCTGTTCAATGAAATCAGCTGATCTTTACAATATAAAACAACCGATATTTTACTGTAATAGGACAGATCAATAATATTATATTAAGGCTTCATCAAAATTTTTATACTTTTAGGAAGCTCATATTCGTAATTTTGGGCTGATTTGGTACAAACTTAAAATAAAAATCGATTATGGTAATAACGTAGATTTATCAGTTTGTCAACCATTATAATATATAACAGTTTAAAAATAGCGGCATTTTTTTATTTTAAAATTTAATACATTCTCTTTCTTCGTCAGTTTTAAAAATATAATTTTAAACATCTTAATAAGCGTTAAGAACTGCATAAATTATCATACTGAATTTCAAAAATTCTTTTGATTTAAGAAAAAATGAATTGACAGCGGTTAGGTTTCATTTTTGTGTTTTCCCTTTACAACTTGAAACTTTAAAATTTTGTATATATATATGCAGATTTGTGTGATTTTTATTATGATGGTGGTATCAGAATAATAAAATAATCACGCACACTACTGATTCGCTGACGTAATAGAAGCGAATTTCCAGAAGTATTTTTCTTTATCTTACAATTTTTGAAATTCAGATTTTACAAAGTTGTGAATTTTAACGGACCCTCAAAAAGAGATCTAGAGGATCAGGATCAGTGCTCTTTTCAAAAACCCGGATTTCTGTCTATTCTGAAGACTAGTAGCTCATTTTCCAATGGAAATTCACTACAAAAAAGTCAAGATGGTGAAATATTTTGTGAACTTCTTTTCAAAAATGTAGGAAGGGTGATTTCAAATGTAAAATCACTAAAAAGGGAAATAGTTTTAAAGTGGTATTTCGTTGTACAGTACTTTCCTATAATAAAATATCCCTTGGTTTAAAATAATTTCCCCACGACAATATTTAACTATATTTTTAACCGCAGTTCACCGTGGTTTTGAATACAGTTAGCCTCACTTTCATTGTTCCGTTGTTATCAAAGTTCCAACAGCTTTGCAAACACTACACGTAATATTTACTCGGTTGGCTGATGACCCTTTAGCCTCGAACCCCATCGTTTAAACCTGTATGTTTGAAATTCAAATAAAGTTTTTTAACGTTAAAACCGTGAACTTATTTTAAAATTCAATATGTGATATAACACTTTACAGATCTGTAATTTTGTAACGCCCCATTGGCAAAATTGGTTTGACAGTTGGGTTCCAATATTGTTAAAATTTTCATAAATTACAATTTTATTCTTTAAAAATCCATTGGAATTAATAAAACGAATTTAACGGGGTTCAGGATTATTTATAGTATTGTAAACTTAATTTAATACCCGGTTGCAAGAATATTTGTTAAATTATTTAAAACCAATATTTAAATTTATTTTGAAGCCTTATTAAATATAAAATTGTTTCAAAATATCGGTTAAAATATTACTCCTTAAAATAACAGTGAGTTAAAGCTTTAGTCTATGTTGCTAGAACGTCTGTTAAAATTTAAAGAACCGTTACAAGCTTGTTAAGTGATTGATCCACACATCTCCTTTAAACAATATATTTTTAGAGGTTATGTTTTAAATCGATAAAAGTGCTTATTGTTTTACAGTATTGTCGTATCAGTTTTGTTGAACATTACTTTAAATAACTATTATTTTTTTGCATGGTTATAACTTTAGTTATTTTGATGGTTTGTGATTATTTTATTTGAAAAAATATCAACAATGGAAATCATAAAAAAATAATGTAAACAAAACACATAACCTTCAAAACAATTGTACACATAACCTGAAAATGATCAGCTGTTCGTCGGCGGCCATCTTGCCAGCCATTAAAACAGTTATTAAACTTAACAAAGCTGTAAACATCCTTTACGTAAAGGTTTGTTAAAAATGTTCTTGTAACAAAGAAAGCATTTAAAGTGACAACGTGACGAGAGGTTTAATGGACGTTCTTGCACTCGGGCATAAAACACTTACGAACAGGTCTGCGAGACAGCTGCGTGCCGTGTTTATACGCACGATGACGATAAAGAACTTGTGTTTTGATTGTAAATTCTGTTAAATATACAACTTAATATTAACACTATGATTATGCAATTGAAAGACAATTAAATTAAATTTGAAAAAAATATATTTAATTTAAATATTTTATTAAATAAGATATAGTAAGATGAATAGTCCAACGTTTACACGCAAGGGTTGCAAATAGCAATACCAATTAGCAGATTCCTATCAGAAAATAAGGTGCTGTCATTATACTCTTAAATTTTGTAGCGAAAAGAAAAAGGGGAAAAAATGTTATCAATCGTGACACGACATTGATTTTTCTAATTGACTTAAACAAATTCATTACCTAGTAAAATCAATTTAGCCGTATCAAAATGGACGCCTTAAATTATTTTTTAATGTATACTGATTTTCATTTCAGCTGTTCTCCAATACAGCTGTTTAACTAATACTGTTAATAACGTTCTCCAAAACAGCTGTTTAACCAATACTGTTAATAAGCTGGTCTCCAATACAGCTGTTTAACTAATACTGTTAATAAGCTATTCTCCAATACAACTGTTTAAATAATACTGTATTAACACACAGCTTATTAAAGCTGTTCTCCAATATAGCTGTTTAACCAATACTGTTAATAAGCTGTTCTCCAATACAGCTGTTTAACTAATACTGCTAATAAACTGTTCTCCAATACAGCTGTTTAACTAATACTGTTAATAAGCTATTCTCCAATACAGCTGTTTAACTAATACTGTATTAACACACAGTTTATTAAAGCTGTTCTCCAATGCAGCTGTTTAAGCAATAATGTTAATAATCTGTTCTCCAATACAGCTGTTTAACTAGTACTGTTAATAAGCTGTTCTGCAATACAGCTGTTTAACTAATACTGTTAATAAACTGTTCTCCAATACAGCTGTTTAACTAATACTGCATTTTAATACTCCCATTTCAACATTTTATTGGAGCGCCTTGTTTCAAGTAAACTACTTATCAACAGGAATTGCTAACCTGACTTACCGTTTTAAACTGTCGCGACGCGGACTGTACCGCTAGTAGCGTACGATTTATGTACTCCTTTTTAAATGTATTTAAGCCAAACATAAAAATTACTTTTTAATTATATTCTAATTACTTTTGCCAAAACACTCGATCAGCGTGGGAAACCTTTCAAAACGTTTCTGAATTTTTTTAATAACGCTTTTATAAAGTTAGTAATCACAAAAAATATGTTTGAATTTTGAAAAAATCTCGAAAAATCAAAACCTTTATTATTATCACGATTCTAATAAATCGCTTTCTCGTCTGTTTGCTCCGTACAAATTTTGCAATCGATTTTAAACTAAATTCTCGATGAGCTAGAGAATTAAAACTTTAAATATAGCTTAGAACATGATAATGCAACATTAACTAGTTTTCGTGTCTGTTTGTCTATTCAGCATAAATTTTACAATCGATTATACACTAACTTTTCGATGAGCTAGATAACTGAAACTTTAAATATAGACTCAGAACTGGATGAGAATGCAATATTAACTCGCATTCTTGTATTTCTGTCTCTATGCTACTTTATTCATGGCGTGCGTTAAATATTCTCTCTCTCCCCTCTCTCTCTCTCTCTCTCTCTCTCTCTCTCTCTCTCTCTATCTATATATATATATATATATATATACGAGGTGTGTTCAGGAAGTAACGAGAACTTTAATGTTTTCAAAAAAATATTTATTTATTCTTCTACACTGATGTTATCGCCTTCAAAATAGTCCCCATTGGAGATTATGCACTTGTGCCAGCGCTTCTTCCAATCCTCGAAACAATTCTCAAAATCCATCTTTGAGACAGCCTTTAGTTCTTTCAGCGATGCGCTTTTAATGTCATCTACGGCTGTAAAACGACGGCCCTTTAAAGGTTCTCATTATTTTTGGAAATAGGAAAAAGTCACACGGAGCCATGCCTGACGAATATGGAGGCTGGGGCATCGTTACAGTACTGTTTTTGGCCAAAAATTCACGAACAAGCAATGAAGTGTGAGCTGGTGCATTATCGTGGTGCAAAAGCCATGAATTGTTATTCCACAGATCCGGGCGTTTATTTCGGATTGCTTCACGCAAACGGCGTTGAACTTGTAAGTATTACTACTTATTGACCGTTTCACCTGGTGGCAGGAATTCACGATGCATTATGCCATTAACATCGAAGAACACAGTGAGCATAACCTTCACGTTCGACCGCACTTGTCGAGCATTTTCGGTCTTGGCAAGCCAGAATGCCAGTGGAGACTGGGATGACTGAGCCTTAGTTTCGACATCATTTCGTAAACCCATGTTTCGTCACCTGTTATAATACGTTTCAGTAATTTTGCATCGTCGTTGACTTCATTCAGTGAATCCTGAACAACTTCCATTCGCCGCTGTTTTTGTTCAAAATTCAACAATTTTTGAAACGAATTTTGCTGCCACGCGTTTCATACACAAAACATTGGAGACAATGTCATGACATGATCCAATCGATATGCCAACACCATCAGCGACCTCTCTAACTGAGATTCGGCGATTGTTCATAACCATTTCTTTCACTTTTTCCACGTTTTCATCGGTCGTTGATGTGTTTGTTAGGCCTTTGTTATCATTTCACACACTTTATTACACTTTATTCCATTTTTTACGCAAAATTTGATACAAATTTTTTGATCCATTTCTTATAAGAAACAAAAATCGCCGAGTTCATAAAAATACGTTTAATCTTATTGGCTGTCACAGACAAAGGTCAACAATGAAAACAGCTGAAAGTTCTATCATACTTCAAGGGCATGTATACCAACATAATAAAAAAAATGTTTGACAATCGGACTCTCCAAGCCCTCGAAATTTAAAAATTGTCTTTACTTTCTGAACAAACCTCGTATATATGTATGTATGTATATATATATATATGTGTATGTGTCGACGCTTCAGTAATGACAAAAAAACGTGTGCGGTCACGCACTCAAAATGCGCATTAATTTAAAACTAACAATTAAAACAACTTGTTAACGAAAATAACAATTAAACAAATTGCTCTGTTGTCACAAAAAAGCAGAAAATAATTATTAAAAAAAAGTTGTAAATATAGGACGTATCTAAAACGGATAAAAATTATAGATTAATTGATTTTAGCCCCACATAGACATTTTAGTACTAACTTAAAAATTTGTGATGTGAATTCTTAATAGCGGTGAAAATACTTGTAAGATTTAAAACGAAAAAGTGGAGCGCAGTAGGTAATAGGGGATTACTTCCACCTACTAAATTAGGAGCTACTTGACCTCCATTAGGAATTATAGCGTTTGATCCATTTCAATGTGCCCCGCTTTTCCTGTTTTATATCTTGCTAGTATTTTTATAGCCATTGCAGATTCAAAATCACAAACTTTCAGGGCAGCAGTATGGGGCTGGGGGAGATTATTTTGTACTTTTTAATCCGTTTTAAAGAAAGTGGTATATTAGACATATTATTTTTCTTTAAATAATTAATTTTAGTCCAAAGTATTTTCGGGATTTTTGTAATTACAGAATTAGAAATTATTGGAAGAGGATATAAACATTCACATTTTGAAAAGATCTATAAAAACAATAAACTGACACGCGCACATGCGCACACACACACACACGCGCGCGCACACCTCAAGCACGCATACATATATTTAACAAATCTTGTATTGATTTTTCGAGATATTCTAATTATCTTATTACAAGTTTGAAAACTTGTTTCAAAAT
>CM040183.1:87101882-87126882 GCA_022606455.1 Callitettix versicolor | reverse complement strand
TTTAATAATTTGTACATTAAAATCAATTACATTAGCCTAGTTTTAATATCTATCGGAACTCGAAACAAAATGCAAAATCTTTCTCCTATAATGTTGTGTGTGTGTGTGTGTGTGTGTGTGTGTGTGTGTGTGTGTGTGTGTGTGTGTGTGTGTGTGTGTGCGCGCGCGCGTGTATGTGTACATGTGCGTGTGTGCGTGTGCGTGTGCGCGTGCTTGCGTGTGTGCGTGTGCTTGTTTGTGCGTGCTTGTGTGTGCGTGCTTGTGTGTGCGCGTACGCGTGCTTGTACGTGTGCGTGCGTGCCTGTGTGTGTGTGTGTGAGCGCGCGTGTTTGTGTGTGCGTGCGTGCTTGTGTGTGTGTGTGTGTGTGTGCGTGCTTGGTTGTTTGTGTGTGTGTGCGTGCGTGCTTGTGTATGTGTTCGTGTGTGCTTGCGTGTTCGTGTGTGCGTGCGTGTTTGTGTGTGTGTGTGTGTGTGTGTGTGTGTGCGTGCTTGTGTGTGTGTGCGCATGTGCGTGAGTGCTTGTGTGTGCTCGCGTGTGTGTGCGTGCGTGCTTGTGCGTGCGTGCTTGTGCGTGCGCGTGCTTGTGTGTGTGTGTGTGTGTGTGTGTGTGTGTGTGTGTGTGTGTGTGTGTGTGTGTGTGTGTGTGTGTGTAATTTCTACATAACAGTTATTCTACTAATTCACAGTTAAAACTCATATTTACCGATGCATGCATAAAGCACAGGCAGGAGTTTGACAGTTTATAGTGACAGGCCGTGTCTAGTAGGGAAATATTCCCGGCCCATCAATTCCGTTTTAAAAATTCCGGGTGATAAAAAACCTACAAACCTGTCAAACATATTATTTTCCCAGACACGAAGTCAAATGAGGTAAAACCTCATTAGGTTTGGGAAATTTCCCCGTTTTGGGAAATTCCACGTTTTTCTATTTTTTCAAGAATGTCTTTAAAACGTGGATAAATAAGTTATAAATCATTGGAAGAAATCCTGTTATTTTCCCAGACACGAAGTCAAATGAGGTAAAACCTCATTAGGTTTGGGAAATTTTCCCGTTTTGGGAAATTCCACGTTTTTATATTTTTTTAAAACAAAGTCTTTAAAACGTGGATAAATAAGTTATAAATCATTGGAAGAAATCCTGTTATTTTCCCAGACACGAAGTCAGATGAGGTAAAACCTCATTAGGTT
Organism: Callitettix versicolor; assembly: GCA_022606455.1. Classification (NCBI taxonomy): domain Eukaryota; kingdom Metazoa; phylum Arthropoda; class Insecta; order Hemiptera; family Cercopidae; genus Callitettix; species Callitettix versicolor. The sequence continues at coordinate 87,125,695 of CM040183.1, read as the reverse complement.
TGGGAAATTTCCCCGTTTTGGGAAATTCCACGTTTTTATATTTTTTCAAACAAAGTCTTTAAAACGTGGATGAATAAGTTATAAATCATTGGAAGAAATCCTGTTATTTTCCCAGACACGAAGTCAGATGAGGTAAAACCTCATTAGGTTTGGGAAATTTCCCCGTTTTGGGAAATTCCACGTTTTTATATTTTTTCAAACAAAGTCTTTAAAACGTGGATGAATAAGTTATAAATCATTGGAAGAAATCCGGTTATTTTCCCAGACACCAAGTCAAATGAGATAAAAGCTCATTAGGTTTGGGAAATTTCCCCGTTTTGTTAAATTCACGTTTTTCTATTTTTTCAAACAAAGTCTTTAAAACGTGGATGAATAAGTTATAAATCATTGGAAGAAATCCTGTTATTTTCCCAGACACGAAGTCAGATGAGGTAAAACCTCATTAGGTTTGGGAAATTTCCCCGTTTTGAGAAATTCCACGTTTTTATATTTTTTCAAACAAAGTCTTTAAAACGTGGATGAATAAGTTATAAATCATTGGAAGAAATCCTGTTATTTTCCCAGACACCAAGTCAAATGAGATAAAAGCTCATTAGGTTTGGGAAATTTCCCCGTTTTGTTAAATTCACGTTTTTCTATTTTTTCAAACAATGTCTTTAATACGTAAATAAATAAGTTATAAATCATTGGAAAAAATGTTTACATTATGACTGAAATTATGAAAACGTAAAACATGTTTTACTTTATGGACTGGTAAGTAGTATAAAGGTGTAAACCCGGATGACCGTGAGATTCTTTAGATAATGTCCTATTTCTTCGTCTACCCTCCCACTCCTTAGAACGCCTACGGATCCGAAATGTCTCCTGTTCAAAGTTGGACAAAAACAGTCACTCTTAGTATATCTCTTCTGTTCAGTCTAAGAGGACATTTAAGCCTGTAAGGACCTTTAAGCTGTTTTTTGAACTTCATTTCTTTTCCAAACCCTTAAGTGTTCTTTAGAAAACCCATTTGGAGCATTCCTGTGCGATAGAGATAGATACTTCGGCACAACGATCTGACTTTTCATTATCCTGATTTCCTGATACCCACAACAGATTTCAACGGCTAGATGACATCCTCACACTACCTTAGATTAATTTTAGGATTTGCCATAACAAATAGTAATACTTACAAATAAACTGCCAGAGTTTATATATAGTCTTGTCATCGCCTAAAGAACATAGGATTTGGGTTACACAATGTAGTTCTGCTTACTAATACCAACACAACGGCACTAAAAATCCCCGTACCTGAAAAGGGTTGTATCCTGCGAAAACTTAATTCACTGCCTTCAGCCGAAACTCACTTCCGACTGGTCTGCAGTGCACGCGTATCTCGGGTCTGTACTACGCTACATTAATACAGTCTGCCCAGCCGCATCACATCGAATCTCTCGAGTACAAAAGCTTCGTTCGGATTGGTGCGTTCTTTCTCTAGTTTTAACAATAGAAATCTGAGACATCATAGTGACCGCCGTAATTTCTAATATAAATACATCGAAGAGGACCACCCACTACACAACAACAACCCAGCAGCCTACCAACAGCAGAAGACACCACAACTGCATCGGGAGGAACTAGGAAGGATCCGGCCAACAAGCAACACCAAGCGAAGTTGTTTCACAGTCCTCGCCATTTTGCGGCCAACCTGGTGATCGCCCTGACTAGTTCTACTTTCTCCCGCATACTACAATAGTAATTCCCGGGCTTAGAAAAACTCTTTCTGAGTCTGACTCTATATTCGCCTGACCAAGATACTGTAGTTGTTTTAACTCTTCTGTGTATCCGGTCAGTGCAATCCTCATGTTAGTATGTTCATCCTCGAACCACTCACCTCAGCTACTACAGTTGCTGGCATAATTTTATCTTTGCCATTTTAAAAAGAGCTCACTTCTAAATATAATTATTTAACGGTAGTTTTGTTAAAATACTAAACACGAAAATCCAGTATTTGTACAGAGCTAAAAATCTAAAATTATTATATAAAGAGTATTCTGAAATTGTTGGCCCTAGTGGTCAGATTTCACTGTTAATTTTCTTATTTTAAGTGCTAATTTATTGAAATTTTTAATTCTTTTTATATTCTTCTTCTTTTCTGCTAGGATTATTGTCACTATGTTCAGTATAATAATCTGCCTTTCCTAGCTTCGTCAATTCTACTTCCGTTGACGCGTTTCGGAGAACCTCCATCTTCAAAAACTATATCTATAATCTCACTATAGAGTATAGATGTAGTTTTTGAAGATGGCAGTTCTCCGTAACGCGTCAACGAAAGTAGAATTGACGAAGCTAGGGAGGACAGATTATTATGCTGAACATAGTGAAATTTTTAACTATTATTTAGAGTTTTTAAAAAAGTGCAATGATAAAAACGTTAAGAATTGTACGGTCAGCGTTCATTTTTGGTTATTGCAAAGTTTGTACACGAAAATGTTCGTCCCATCGCGCACTGGTCAATACAATATATTTTATGCTAAACTGAAATAATTAAACTTGTAAATAGTTCCGTAAAAAATGTATTGTAGCCGTAAAAATTGCTCAGCCATAAATTAAATAAGTTTAATGCTTTCATGTTTTTATAACAATACTCAGGGTCACAATAATGGCAACTCTGTTTCAAGTTTATTGTTACATTTTTATTACCGTAATAAAAATAAATCTTGTTAGTCTACATTAGACGGCTAATCTGCGGTAAAACTTTATTATTTTTTATGGCTTTCGAAAGACATAGACGTTTGAAAGCTAAACAGTAGTGTTTCTTTGGAATTATATTCGTTTTAATCTTCAGTCACGTGGTGGGGATGGTGGATGTCTGTCTATGTGTGTGTGTGTGTGTGTGTGTGTGTGTGTGTGTGTGTGTGTGTGTGTGTGTGTGTGTGTGTGTGTGTGTGTGTGTGTGTGTGTGTGTGTGTGTGTGTGTGTGTGTGTGTGTGTGTGTGTGTGTGTGTGTGTGTGTCTGTGTGTGTGTGTGTGTGTGTGTGTGTGTGTGTGTGTGTCTGTGTGTGTCTGTGTCTGTGTCTGTGTGTGTCTGTGTGTGTGTGTGTATGTAAGTGTGTGTGTGTGTGTGTGTGTGTGTGTCTGTCTGTGTGTCTGTGTGTGTGTGTGTGTGTGTGTGTGTGTGTGTGTGTGTGTGTGTGTGTGTGTGTGTGTGTGTGTGTGTGTGTGTGTGTGTGTGTGTGTGTGTGTGTGTGTGTGTGTGTGTGTGTGTGTGTCTGTGTGTATGTGTGTGTGTGTGTGTGTGTGTGTGTATGTCTGTGTGTGTGTGTGTGTGTGTGTGTGTGTGTGTGAGTGTGTGTGTGTGTGTGTGTTTCTTTGTTGGTTCATTAAGATTCGCAGGATAAAATTATAAATATGCATATTTCGTTAGAAAGTAATACATATATTTGTTAGTCAGTTTTGCTTGTATAACGTCCGTTTCAGACTATAAGTTTCTGTGTTTTTAGAATTGGAACGAAATTTTTTAATGAAAAACCATAATTTGATGTTTAAAGGTAAATTTGAAATGCAAATAAATAGCGAAAAGCCAAACACGTGCTTTCGAAGCACATACTGAAGTTCCGCAAATTATAACCGGCCGTTAAAATTTTAACTTTAATTTTTCTTTAAAGCTAACTAAAGAATTGATCAGATGATTTGCACTGACCGGACTGTGCCCAACATTCTTAAATCCTATCCTCCTTACTTTTATCCACAAGGTGAAGAGGCAGTTTTGCAAAAGTTTAAAAGGCATAAAAAACCCGCTAAAGTGGTTTGTGAATTCCATCAAAACGCTTTTGTTGAAGCAAGTTCAAATATAAACATCCGTGATATATCGAAATAACTGAAAACCGTTGATACAAAATTGGTTAATTTTTCAAGATTTGTCTTATCTAAAAAATCGAAATTAGAAGAGAGACATGAACATTTCACCTTTTTGAATGGTTTGGCAGTTACAAATAAAGCCATTTTTTACGAAAACTATGTATTTTTAGAAGCACTGTAATTTGTAGTTCAAATTATACCCACACTAGATACGTACTATTTAAAAAATATTGTTAGTTAAATAAAATTATAAAGAAAAATTCATCTTTAAAATATTGCCTCTAAAAAAAGCCACTTTAGATGAATAAAAGTAAAAAACATATTCCTCTATAAAATATTACTTCTAAACAACGCCACTTTATATAAATAAAATGGAAAAACATATTTGTCTGTAAAATATTGCCTCTAAACAACTCCACTTTAGATAAATAACATGAAAAAAAAAATTCGTCTATAAAATATTACCTTTAAACAACAACACTTTAGATAAATAAAAGGAAAAACATGTTCTTCTAAAAAATATTACCTCTAAACAACGCCACTTTAGATAAATAAAATGAAAAAACATATTCTTCTATAAAATATTATCTCTAAACAACTCAAAAACATTATTCTGTAAAATATTACCTCTAAACAACGCCACTTTAGATAAATAAAAGTAAAAAACATATTCCTCTATAAAATATTACCTCTAAACAACTCCACTTTAGATAAATAAAAAAAAAACATATTCGTCAATAAAATATTACCTCTAAACAACTCCACTTTAGATAAATAAAAGGAAAAAACATATTGGTCTGTAAAATATTACCTTTAAACAACGCCACTTTAGATAAATAAAATGAAAAAACATATTATTCTATTAAATATTACCTCTAAACAACTCAAAAAACATATTATTCCGTAAAATATTACCTCTAAACAACGCCACTTTAGATAAATAAAAGTAAAAAACATATTCCTCTATAAAATATTACCTCTAAACAACTCCACTTTAGATAAATAAAAAAAAAAAACATATTCGTCAATAAAATATTACCTCTAAACAACTCCACTTTAGATAAATAAAAGGAAAAAACATATTGGTCTGTAAAATATTACCTTTAAACAACGCCACTTTAGATAAATAAAATGAAAAAACATATTATTCTATTAAATATTACCTCTAAACAACTCAAAAAACATATTATTCCGTAAAATATTACCTCTAAACAACGCCACTTTAGATAAATAAAAGTAAAAAACATATTCCTTTATAAAATATTACCTCTAAACAACTCCACTTTAGATAAATGAATCTAAAAATAAATCGTCCTTAAAATAGCACATCTAAACTTCGCTACTTTGATAAATACAATAAAAAACATTTTCCTCCGTAAATAAAGCCACTTCAGATAAATAAAATAAAAATTATTTTGTCTTAAATATTTTACCCCTAATGTACCCTACACTAGTTAAAAATATTTCTGTTCTTAAAATTTTACCCTTAATTTAACGAGATTAATGAAAAGAAAAGAAAATTACGTCCTTAATATTTTATCACTGAACTACTACACTAAGTATAAAAAATAAAAATATTTTGTATTTTTATTTATTAAACTGTCTTTAAGATTTTACCTCTAATATCTCTAATCTACCCCACTCTAGAATAGTAAAATACAAAATATTTTGTTTTTTTTTTTTTTTCTCTTGAACTACCAAACACTATATAAATAAAAATAAGAATATTTTCGTCCTGAAGAGTCTACTCCTAAACTATCACTAAATATTTTGGTCACTTATGCAAAAAACAAACAAACAAATATTACAAAATTGTATTTATACATTATATGTTACAAGAGCTTTGGTTTTTAAAACACATGTTTTTAACGAAAACCCACCTTAAGTATTAAATTACAAAACCTTATTTATGTTTTTCCCCATAAGTGGAATGAAATAAAGACAAAATGTTTCACAGTTCAATTTTCCCTGAAAAACCAATAATATAATGTTTCAGGACATTCTTGGTGCAGGTATCGATCTTCGCAAAATAAAAGTTTGTATAATTTACACAAATTGAAACAATTTAATAATGGTTGATGACAACATTCGTTTCGAAGCTGGAACTTACTTTAGTGAAACAATTATTTCTTGCTTCCCTGGAGAAATTAATTATCCACCACCCCACAAAACATTTTAATCAGCACTCTCTCGTATTGACATTGTTTCAAATGATTCATTTCGAATTCCAGATTAGAATTTTTGTTCTTTCGATTGTGCGAAATCAAGTCTTGTAAACCGGAAAACAATGCTGACAGTTTTAGGATAAAATCCAAATAACTAATATAGTTTATTTGCATAATAATACACCCCCGAGGACCCGGATTCGATTCCCGGCCAGGGCTTGGCATTTTCATACGCTATAAATCATCCCATCGTCTGCATTAGCCCAATGTCGTAGTACATACATAATGTGTGTATGTGTGTGTGTGTGTGTATGTGTGTGTGTGTGTGTGTGTGTGTGTGTGTGTGTGTGTGTGTGTGTGTGTGTGTGTGTGTGTGTGTGTGTGTGTGTGTGTGTGTGTGTGTGTGTGTGTGTGTGTGTGTGTGTGTGTGTGTGTGTGTGTGTGTGTGTGTGTGTGTGTGTGTGTGTGTGTGTGTGTGTGTGTGTGTGTGTGTGTGTGTGTGTGTGTGTGTGTGTGTGTGTGTGTGTGTGTGTGTGTGTGTGTGTGTGTGTGTGTGTGTGTGTGTGTGTGTGTGTGTGTATGTGTGTGTGTGTGTGTGTGTGTGTGTGTGTGTGTGTGTGTGTGTGTGTGTGTGTGTGTGTGTGTGTGTGTGTGTGTGTGTGTGTGTGTGTGTGTGTGTGTGTGTGTGTGTGTGTGTGTGTGTGTGTGTGTGTGTGTGTGTGTGTGTGTGTGTGTGTGTGTGTGTGTGTGTGTGTGTGTGTGAGAGAGAGAGAGAGAGAGAGAGAGAGATCTGGTCCGATCTGATTCAAACGAAACACAAAAATCGATATTGGTAGGCCTAAAAGCTTGAATGAATGAAAATTAGCGGTTACAAACACACAGCGATCTTCGAAGATCTAGTGCGCCTCTTCTTATATTCCTCAGACTTTCAGTTACAGTATCCTCTCCATGTCTAGCTTCTTCATGAAGTCGAGTATTTTGAGTAGATTCAAGGTAGGTAAATCCCTCACTTCTAACAGGTAACTTCCCAAAATACCAGCTCTCTCGTAACAAACGCCTTACAGTCTGCTAGCAGGTGATAGGGAGTCCCTCTTCCCTTCCGCACTATCTGCAACGTAGATCTTCCAATAAGCCAAGATTCTTGAGATGTCTCTTAAGGCGTATGTAACGTAAGAAAACCCTTCAGCAGTCTTAGTTTATTTTTACGAAGGCCGATACATGTCTTGGTTCTGTTCCTATCAAAGTTCCCAAAGAGCTATTTTGGTACTAGCTTATACAAGTATGATTTTTGAAAAAACGTTTAACCGTTAGAAATGGCGGCCATTTAAAATTCTGGAAAAACCGTAACTTATTTATGTTAATATTTTGAAAACTCTGTATCACGGTTGTAATAAGTAATTCAAATTTACATAAGTGATCGTTTCGAATTTTCAACTTTATTTGTAAATAAATTTGACGGATCATTTTGAAAATTCCAATGCAATTTGTAAATATAAAATGCAAAGATTCAGTTTTTACGTTGACTATGTTGGCGAAGTATGTTTTCAAGTAATAACGTGAAAAACCATTGTTTGATATTCGCTTCTATCACGTCACCTAAAAGTTGCTTTTGAGAAACGATTAACATTTTTTAAAATTTAAATTATGTTTTGTACTACAAAAGAACGTTCAATTTTATGTGCCAACTATTCTTTTTACGCATCTAAATGTTGGCTAACCTGATGTCCTTAGTTTTGAGAATTCGTTTTAATCGATTCAGTAACACAGTGTTATTCGATTTTAAAAATTATTTTTCGAAAATTATCTGTTACTTTAAGGAAATCGCGAATCGTACGTTTTCTAGAAGTATTTTATCTGCTTTGGGGTCGGCAAATATGAATGGAAAAAGAACTTCAGAAAATTAATTACATAATTTCCAAAGAAGAAATCTAAACAATTCAAAGGATAGGGTGAAGCGAGGTCGGGGGCGAGGGAGGGTCCGGGGCAGAGTGGCTAAGAAATTGCTTCGGAACAAGACGAAGCGTTGAAAGAAAGCGTCTGGTTTTAAAATGCACGGTTTGATTTATGTAGTCATTTACATTCTTGCATTTGTGTTCTTTGCTGGCTGTGTTCTGTTTGAGCCTATACAACTTCTGTTTGAGCCTAAAAGCATTGATAAACACATTTTTAGATAATTAGTGACCACAATTTTTACTTTATAATAAATGTAGTCAAGGCACTCAGCTGTGTTGCTGACGTGATGGAAGCAAATTACCTTGCAATCAATTGAAAATATGATTTCACAACCCTAATCGACAATAACATTTCAAATGTTAAACTTACGTTGAAAATATAAAACCTGACCGTCGATTTTTCAAGTTAGAAGTTTGCATTTAAAAAGTACCATTTCTTAAATTCAATAATTTTTTAAAAAATAATTTATGCAAATTTAAGGCGAATTATGATGACAAAATAAGATTTTCAAAAATTAAAAGTTGAAAAAGTGTTTTTTCTAGATTTGAAATTATCGCCGTTTTGAAACTGTTGAAAAATTATTTAAGTTAACGAACACGTTCACACTTGTTTAACGAAATGGAACGTTGGTCGAAAATAAAATCAATTTTTGTGACATTTTTCATTTTACAGAATTTCATAAGTCGATCGCCCTCGGAGCGTACCGTATTGATTTCGAACCCTTTAACTCAACAGCTTTTCCAGACATTGTGGTGTTTACGTCTTGCAGACTGTCCTATCAAGAACGCAAAGTTTACTTGAAGTTTAACTTGAAGTAAACTTTAACTTGTAAACTGTTAACCGTCTGTTTTCCCGGTAATTCGACCACTTCGCGGTTGAAAATAAAAACGAATGTAGCAAAAATGTTGAGCAAGCTTTCTCTTGTACAAAGTTTATATTTTAAAAATCCCAGGGTTTATAGCATTATACAGAGCTTATGGAGCACTCTATTATTTTTGTAAATTAATGCCCCTCCAAAAAAAAAAAAAAAAAAAAAAAACACGTACATTATTTGGACATGATTGATGAAAATCGGTACTAAAGATTTTATTAAAATTTTAGTATTTATACAATTATTTTTTTTACTCCATTTGCACTACGGTCCTTGTAGAAACAGGGTTTCTACTTCACAAACAGACACTGAGGTCTTCATAGAACAGATTTTATAACCATTGTCCATTACCTAACGCCAAATATTTTTATAAAGTCCCTTAACATCATTCCACCAAACGTCTCCGAAGATCATTCTTAGTTTCATTAATTTCTTCTTTTTATTGCTCCCACAATTGTTATCTTTTGGTCTCTTCTTCTATTTCGGTTGAAATATTTCTTAATTTTTTAAGTATTTTTTATTTTAATTTTTTTAAATATTTGAGATGATTGTAATTTTGAAATTGATGGATTACGAACTTGTATGTGCAATTACCAAAATGCAATTACTTTTACCAAATTTGAATTAAATCGGACTGCAATTGCAAACGTGAGCTTCATGTATACTAACGAACCCTCTAAAATGGTGGTCAGAATCAAAGTTCATTTCAAGATGCCGTTCAAGGGTGTTATCATGTTAGCCGCTCCAATAGCTCAATTTCCAGTGGACATTAGCTAATATATTGTATCCTGTCAATTGTGTCCGTCATAGGTGCGGTCGTACAGAAGCCATTGTCAATATCACTGGAGGTAATCAGCCGGACTACGTCAACTTCAAGCCAGCCCAATTTCTATTTTCGTCATTCGAACGTTATAAAAGGACAAACAAGTGTTAGATTCTTCAGTCCGACTTCAGACTTGGAGCAAAAACCATTTAAAGATGTCAGCTGTAGCTGACCATTTTAATGGCGATTTATATATATATATATATATATATATATATATATATATATATATATATATATATATATATAAATTATACGACATGAAAGCTTCGTGGGTTTTGTAAACCACGTTGTGAATTAAATATTGCTTTAATTTGAAACCAGTTTAATGAAACGATTAATGTCAGTATATGATTCTAGATTGAACGATATACTCGTATGTAATTTGCTAAACATTTTGGCGTCCAAATATACAAATTTTTCGTGTTAACATTTTAGATATATATATTTCTGTAGTATAATAAAATATTATAATCATATACGAAATTCCATTTTATAATATTTGCAAATAGTATTTTAGATTGTCGTAATAGTTTTACAAATTGGCAGAAAAGCAAGTCAAAATTACGAAAATTGTTTTTAAAAACAAGAAAAAATTGTGAAGTTTTTTAAGGGTAAATATGAATTGTTGATAACAATCACTGGATGCGCTTATTCACAACAATGGATCTAGTTATCGAGCTTACTTCCCTAACTTTCATTTCGGAATTTGTGATTTTTCCCCTGAAGTGATCGTATATGCACTAAAGCAGAATTGTGACGTTTCCCAATTAAATTTTGACATAAAGCCATTTTGACAAGCGAAGTGCATTTGCGTATAGGGTTTGGGGAAGGGGGTGAGAGAGTTGTCATTTCGTTTTCATTTATACAGCCTTGTGTCACTCAAATCTATTTGAAGCTACTGTACATCACTGAGAACTCGTGGCGTATGTTGTTATGATATTTAAGGGCTAACGATTTGTTAGAGAGATTGAGGTTAGGATTGTAAACCATTATTTATTTATTTTGTTTAAAGTTATAAACTAATAAATGTATAGATTCGGGTAATGATTCAAAAACGTTTCAAAAACTTAAAACTATGACTATAACAACTGACTAATAAATTGAATTGATAATTTACATCACTTAAGTACAGGCCATAGATAAACCACTAAGATTATGATTTATGAAAAGAGCAATGCAATTCAGAAGGCCGATGATATTGTCACAATCGAGAAAAGCCAAATATTGCTAGAACAAAATATTCAAGTTTTGAATAGGTTACTAAAGGCGTAACAAGAAATATAATTGAGCTTAAAAAGATTTATTTTTATTAAAATCAACAAATATGAGATTTTAATGAATACCTAAAAGAAAACATAAATATTTAAAATAATATTTAGTTCACGAATAGTAAAAATTGAAGATAACCTTAAATAAAATAACCTAAAAATAAGAATTGTGAGTTTACGCGGAGGAAAATTTTCGATAGAATTTTTCTAAATTGTTAATTAAATTACATTTTTTTAATTATTTTTGTAGTTGGTTATTTTTTTCAGTTAGGACAATATCGAGTAAAAAAGCGTGTAAAGTTTGAAATTTATTGTTCGGACCGTTCTACAGATAAAAAATATTTTGTTAAAAAACAAAATGGCGGTTAGTATGAATATAAGTCTATTTGGGCATATATGTACATACCTTGTTTTCATATATATATATATATATATATATATATATATATATATATATATATATATATATATATATATATGTGTGTGTGTGTGTGTGTGTGTGTGTGTGTGTGTGTCCAGATTCAGCTCTCTTGAGATTATCACTTATGTCTCAATAGAAATTTGCTGACAGTATGATATCACGTGAAATAGAGACGAATTACTGGAGGAATAAATACATTGTATTTATAAAAACAAGGATTAACATTTACAAAATGTACAGTCATTACGAAGCTGTGAAATATTGCAACAGATGCGCCGACATGGGCGTCACAAAAAACAGAGTTCAGTGGAAAAACTCGTTAATTTTTTTTTATATTGAAATATTATACAATAAAATACGGTAAACAACTGCCCACTTTGTGACCCACCTTTGAGAAATATCGGTTAAAATTTAATTATTTAAACTGTTACATTGGAAACCGATATTAGAACTTAAGTACATTTAATTTTGTTTTTATTAACTGTTAAGAAAATTATAATTTGTTACCATAGAAACCAATATTATAAGATTATTATTTTATTATAATCTTTATTATAATAATAAATTATTTTAAATTTTGTATTTATTTAACTGCTCTTACGAAAATTATACTTTTATTACTGAAGAAACCATTATTAGAAGATAATTGTTTTAAATTTTGTTTTTATTAAAGTGATCTTACAAAAATTGTACTTTTATTACTGCAGAAACCATTATTAGAAGATAATTATTTAAAAATTTTTTTATTACTGCAGAAACCATTATTAGAAGTTTTAAAGTTCTTACAAAAATTGTACTGTTTACTTATTAGAAAATTATTTTTTTTTGTACTTTTATTACTGCAGAAACCATTATTGCAGAAACTTACAAAATTGTTATTATTACTGAAGATACCATTATTTTAAGATAATTATTGTTTTTGTTTTTATTAAAGTGATCTTACAAAAATTGTACTTTTATTACTGCAGAAACCATTATTAGAAGATAATTATTTTAAATTTTGTTTTTATTAAAGTGATCTTACAAAAATTGTACTTTTATTACTGCAGAAACCATTATTAGAAGATAATTATTTTAAATTTTGTTTTTATTAAAGTGATCTTACAAAAATTGTACTTTTATTACTGCAGAAACCATTATTAGAAGATAATTATTTTAAATTTTGTTTTATTTAACTGCTCTTACGAAAATTATACTTTTATTACTGCAGAAACCATTATTAGAAGATAATTATTTTAAATTTTGTTTTAATTTAACTGCTCTTACGAAAATTATACTTTTATTACTGCAGAACCATTATTAGAAGATAATTATTTTAAATTTTGTTTTTATTAGAGTGATCTTACAAAAATTGTACTTTTATTACTGCAGAACCATTATTAGAAGATAATTATTTTAAATTTTGTTTAATTTAACTGCTCTTACGAAAATTATACTTTTATTACTGCAGAACCATTATTAGAAGATAATTATTTTAAATTTTGTTTTAATTTAACTGCTCTTACGAAAATTATACTTTTATTACTGCAGAACCATTATTAGAAGATAATTATTTTATATTTTGTTTTCATTAACTGCTCTTACGAAAATTATACTTTTATTACTGCAGAACCATTATTCGAAGATAATTATTTTAAATTTTGGTTTTCATTTAACTGCTCTTACGAAAATTATACTTTTATTATTGCAGAACCATTATTAGAAGATAATTATTTTATATTTTGTTTTCATTAACTGCTCTTACGAAAATTATACTTTTATTACTGCAGAACCATTATTAGAAGATAATTATTTTAAATTTTGTTTTCATTTAACTGATCTTACGAAAATTATACTTTTATTACTGCAGAAACCATTATTAGAAGATAATTATTTTAAATTTTGTTTTCATTAACTGCTCTTACGATAATTATACTTTTATTACTGCAGAAACCATTATTAGAAGATAATTATTTTATATTTTGTTTTCATTAACTGCTCTTACGAAAATTATACTTTTATTACTGCAGAACCATTATTAGAAGATGATTGTTTTATTTTATATTTTGTTTAAAACCATTTAACTGCTCTTACGAAAATTACAAAAATTATACTTTTATTACTGCAGAAACCATTATTAGAAGATAATTATTTTATATTTTGTTTTCATTAACTGCTCTTACGAAAATTATACTTTTATTACTGCAGAACCATTATTAGAAGATAATTATTTTATATTTTGTTTTAATTTAACTGCTCTTACGAAAATTATACTTTTATTACTGCAGAAACCATTATTAGAAGATAATTATTTTAAATTTTGTTTTAATTTAACTGCTCTTACGAAAATTATACTTTTATTACTGCAGAACCATTATTAGAAGATAATTATTTTAAATTTTGTTTTATTTAACTGCTCTTACGAAAATTATGCTTGTGTTATCATAGAAATATTTGAACTTATTTCTTTTAATTTTGTTTTTATTGAACAGCTGTTATGAAAATTATACGTTTAGAATTTACTATTTACAGGTTACCATTATCATGCATTTCTTGTGATTCTTAATATACCTAAGAGTTTCGTTAAAATAACTGGTGAATCTAATTATTGAAACTAACATTAAAAGTTAATTATTAAAAAATATATTCAGTTATTCAACAGTTATTACGAACATTACACTTTAGTTACCATGGAAACGAATATCAAAACTTAATTACTTTAAAATATGTTTTTAATTAACAGTTGTTAAGAAAATTATAATTTCGTTACCATGGAAACCATTATTAAACTTTTTATTAAAATGTTTTTTTATTTAATATTTTTACGAAAATAGTACCTTTATTACAATTAAAAGCAATATTAGAACTTATTACTTTTTTAAATGTTGGGAATTTCAAACATTTATTTGCGCTGTGTTAACGCATGCATTGCAAAGATACTTAAAAACTCTAGTTTTGAATTAAAGAACCCATAAACAGTTATTGCTACTAAAGCCTTTTATTGATTATTGTTATTCCTAAACCTAAGTTTGTGTTTATGCACTCCGTATTGTTACAGAAACAGGAAATATTGCTTTAGGTTTGTTTACGAAACCTGACCAATCCGTGCACATATTCGGCTCGGCTCGGCTATTGTGTGTATACTTCAACAATATGTTTCAACTCGAATCAATTAAAAAAGTTTTCCCTGTTTCCGCTCAATATTGCGGCGCAGTTTGTGTTATTTGTTTGCGTATTTTTATTGGAAAAACGAGCTACTAGAGCGGTCATCATGGTAAGACCTCGGTCAGAACCGGGACCTTGAAATTAGCATTGACCCTGACCTCGAGGTCACTTTTTGAGAGGTATATAATATTTGTATTTGTGTGTGTGTGTGTGTGTGTGTGTGTGTGTGTGTGTGTGTGTGTGTGTGTGTGTGTGTGTGTGTGTGTGTGTGTGTGTGTGTGTGTGTGTGTGTGTGTGTGTGTGTGTGTGTGTGTGTGTGTGTGTGTGTGTGTGTGTGTGTGTGTGTGTGTGTGTGTGTGTGTGTGTGTGTGTGTGTGTGTGTGTGTGTGTGTGTGTGTGTGTGTGTGTGTGTGTGTGTGTGTGTGTGTGTGTGTGTGTGTGTGTGTGTGTGTGTGTGTGTGTGTGTGTGTGTGTGTGTGTGTGTGTGTGTGTGTGTGTGTGTGTGTGTGTGTGTGTGTGTGTGTGTGTGTGTGTGTGTGTGTGTGTGTGTGTGTGTGTGTGTGTGTGTGTGTGTGTGTGTGTGTGTGTGTGTGTGTGTGTGTGTGTGTGTGTGTGTGTGTGTGTGTGTGTGTGTGTGTGTGTGTGTGTGTGTGTGTGTGTGTGTGTGTGTGTGTGTGTGTGTGTGTGTGTGTGTGTGTGTGTGTGTGTGTGTGTGTGTGTGTGTGTGTGTGTGTGTGTGTGTGTGTGTGTGTGTGTGTGTGTGTGTGTGTGTGTGTGTGTGTGTGTGTGTGTGTGTGTGTGTGTGTGTGTGTGTGTGTGTGTGTGTGTGTGTGTGTGTGTGTGTGTGTGTGTGTGTGTGTGTGTGTGTGTGTGTGTGTGTGTGTGTGTGTGTGTGTGTGTGTGTGTGTGTGTGTGTGTGTGTGTGTGTGTGTGTGTGTGTGTGTGTGTGTGTGTGTGTGTGTGTGTGTGTGTGTGTGTGTGTGTGTGTGTGTGTGTGTGTGTGTGTGTGTGTGTGTGTGTGTGTGTGTGTGTGTGTGTGTGTGTGTGTGTGTGTGTGTGTGTGTGTGTGTGTGTGTGTGTGTATGTGTGTGTGTATGTGTATGTGTGTGTGTATGTGTGTGTGTGTGTGTGTGTGTGTGTGTGTGTGTGTGTGTGTGTGTGTGTGTGTGTGTGTGTGTGTGTGTGTGTGTGTGTGTGTGTGTGTGTGTGTGTGTGTGTGTGTGTGTGTGTGTGTGTGTGTGTGTGTGTGTATGTGTGTGTGTGTGTGTGTGTGTGTGTGTGTGTGTGTGTGTGTGTGTGTGTGTGTGTGTGAGTGTGTGTACGTGTGTGTGCGTGTGAGTGATCAAGTTTAAAGTGTAAAATGACCCGAGCCGATGGAATGAATGACACCATAGTAACAGTGTATAATATGAGCCCTGGGACCTCCATTGTATCTTAGTCTTCTCATGCATGCGGGGCTCTGTTCGGGCGGTCTTCATGTCCCTAGCTACTCGTCGGAACACCGTAAATAAGAAAGTATAACAGAAGGAGAATAGAAATCTTTTTGCAAAAAAAAAAACGTGGCCATTTTAATTTTCCAGAGAAATTGGGAAAATTAAAGAGAATTAGCAGAGCAAACAACTAAATTCACTAACTAGAATCTGGAGAGTTACCTACCTTGAATTTCTTCAAAATCTTAGACTTTATGATGATAGAGAAAGCGCAGTAACTGAGCTTTTCAAGAAAATAGTAAGGTAAAATAAATTTACAAATGATCTCAGTGGAAAAGTAACTCATTTTTTATATCCCCGCTGAATTTGGTTAAGTAACATTAAGGAAATTTTAATAACACGCATAATTTCTCAATATTGGTTGATCAGGTTTTGTTAACGTTACCAATAAAGATTAATAACTTAAATAAATTCTGTTTCTAAAATGTTTACTTAATGACGGAATATTCATTTTGTTGTTACTGTTTATTCTCTCTGTCATTGGTCAGGTGAGCTGTCAAGAGGTGAATTAAAAAGCAACACCAGGCTAGATGGGATAACCTTCATGGGCATTCCCATAGTAAGCGCCTCTTAAGCATGGTTCAATATTGAGGGCTTAAAGGGGCAGCAGACGTCTTGAAATCAGAAAAATCATGGACTCATTACTGGGCACTGTGGTTTGAGCGTGCACATGAACAGGATAGGTATGTACCATGGAGAAACCGTGTGTAGGTTGTACAGGAAAGATGAGGATACTACAGGACACATAATCCTTGATTGTGACGCTGTTGTTCTGGTGTTGCTGGTAGGAGGCTCTTACCCTAGAGAGAATGAACTAGTCAGTAGATTGTTGAAACTTTTTAAGGGCATCAATGTGATAAACTAGTACAAGAGGTTTAGTTGCACAATAGGTCAGTTGATCGCAGTGCCTGGGGTTGTATTATCCCTTCCTCTAGTTTGAATATAATCTAATCTACGGTTTGTTCGGATATCATCGCTTGTGTGTACAGAAACAATACACAACGTTTACAGAATACGGTATTGTAGTCTCCGGGAGAAACATTGGAAGTTCGGGCGTTTACCAGGTCGGCCGCGGGCTGATGAGGCACTCTTCCGGTTCGGAAGCGGAAGTTGTTCCGGGAACCGTAATTTCTCAGAAATCTTTTGTTAAAAAGCAAAGAAAGAACGCACCAATCAGGATGAAGCTATTGTGTAGAGAGATGCGATGCGGTGCGCCGGCGTATTTTAAACCCGAGATACGCGAGCACTGTCAACCAATCAGAAGCGAGAATTGGTTAACGGGAGAATTATTTACTAGGTTCGTGGATGTAGTAAGTGGAACTAGATTGTGTAACTCAGTTGCTATGTTGTTTAGGCGATGGCAATTGATCAACTCTTGTTCTAAAGTGCCTAACTTAAAACAACAACTGAAACCATCACAATTAAACATATACTGCTCGATTGTGATGGTTTTCAAAATGTGCGTGTTATGTGTGGTCTGAGCAACTGTTTGTTGGGAGATAGTGCCTCGGCCGTTGACCGGGTTCTAGACTTCCTTCATCGTCTGAATGTTTTAAATAAAATTTAATTTATATAGTTGTTATTTCTTGTGTTATATTATTTATTTATTTATCTAAATAATTTTATTTCTGTTATGTTTATATATACCTTTACGAATTGTTATTAAATCTTATTCATTATTAAATGTTATTTAGTTCTTAAGTATTTATTATTGATATAGTTATACCTGTTATTTAAATTTTGTTTAATTTATTTTTACTATTATAGTTTGTTGTAGTTTTATTTATATATAAGTAAATTTTGTTAATTTTTTTTTATACCTTCATTTTGCATGACGGCGATGATAACCTTAACGGTTTTTCGCCGGAAAAAAAAAAAAACAACAACTAGTAAGTTAATGGAACTTAAGTTTACGATCTTTTTTAAATAATAAAAACAAACAAAAACACTTTTAGTTTATGATCTCCTAATACATAAATTTTAATTTACTTTTCAAAAAAATTTGTACTTCATTGTGAGTACTTTAATGTAAACATTTATCTAGGCTTATTTTCTAGTAGATAAAGTATGAATAACAATAATAACTGTGATCAGTGTGTAAGGAATTCAACACAAAATGAATTTACAATTTATAAGTGGAAAGTGTAAAATAAGCCCTGACCGCTGTCGGGTTTATTTTGAGTTTTTCCCGATTTACCCGCGCACCGCAAATTGTTTCATTACCCTTTGATCCAAAATTTAATTTTAAAGGAACGCAAAGATCAAAGGACTTTCGGTGATACGGTTCGAGAGAGACTATAACATTTTTTTCACGCGGTTAAAAAAAAACGTACGCAAAATATTTTGCGTTGTTTTTTTTTTATCAAAGGAATCATTATTGTTGGGATTACACGGCGAGCGGTGATCGGTTCGAGTGAAAATTAAACTGCAACAGGCATACTTTGCAGTTGATTCGGTTAGGTATGTTTTATTCAAACAGGTCTTGTACAATTTAAAAAGCCAATGAAAGTTATTCAGATAGAATCTGTGCACGCAGCTGTCTCGCTGATATTGCGAATTTCTAGCGTCGCATTCATTCCGGTATTTACAGTGGAATTTTTAAATTGAATTGTTATTTTGCGAAGATGTAACGCTGAGTACGATGACGAAATTTGTAAATATTTTTATAAATTTGAAATGGTAGCTACTGTAAAACTGTTGAGTGGATTTTGATTAAAAATGAAATGAAATTGTTGACTGTATAACTAAACTGATTTTGTGCCAATTCCGAAAGGAAGACGAAATTAATTTCAGACGTGAGAGTGTAAGACGCATTAACCGATTGTATGTAAAAAAAAATTAATATTAGAAATTCTATTTCATTAGCGAGACAGTTGCGTGCAGCAATTAGTGTTG
Source organism: Callitettix versicolor (assembly GCA_022606455.1). Lineage (NCBI taxonomy): Eukaryota > Metazoa > Arthropoda > Insecta > Hemiptera > Cercopidae > Callitettix > Callitettix versicolor. The sequence goes on along the minus strand of CM040183.1, from coordinate 87,106,822 downwards.
TTTCCGATGATTGACAACATAAATTCAAAAGTCTGTGTGTTAGAAGAGAAGTGATGAATAGAACTTTAAAATATAGCTTAGCTTATCACGAAACTGCATATATACACTGGTGAGGGAACTCGGTGTTTGATTTGGTCTGCTGCGTCTCTGAACTGCGCACCTTAAGGTTCTTCGTTCTAGCCGCTTCGTTGCCGTTGCTTCTCCCTTACCGTTAACGCTGATCTCGTCTCGTTCTCATTAGTCTAACTGGCATAAAATATAAATGTTAAGCGAAAAAAAAATAAGATTTTTACATTTTTTTTTCAACGTCCGACTATTGTGCACACTTGGGCTAATGCAGACGATGTGATGATTTATAGCGTATGAAAATGCCAAGCCCTGGCCGGGAATCGAACCCGGGTCCTCGGGGTGAAAGCCCAGTATGCTATCAACTAGGCTACCGAGGCGGCCCAAGATTTTTACGATTTCAGTGGTCAAATCAAAGTAATATTGATCAATTATTGCAATAGAACTGTATATGTGCTGAAATGTGCAGTGCCTTCTATAGTCTGACTGAATAACTATGCCATTGCTCGTTCTACGGTATTCACATTCGATAGTTTGTTATATTAAACTTAACCTATTACTCAACACAACACGCTAACACTGGTATTACATATTGCGACAAATAACATAACAGCGTTTATCGTTACGCAAAAGTTAAAATAGGAATATTGTCGCGACATGAATATTATAACCTATATTTACAAATCAATACAGTTTGTAAATACATAACGGCAGAACTTTTGTTTGAACGTGAAACGGAAGTATTCGGAGCCGTTGTGTTGGCAGCATCGATAAATGAAGCGATCAAGGACGCATTGTGGCATCGCCGATATCCTTTGCAGGCAAGGTCGAATCTAAAAGCTCTATTATGTAGAGACTGGCACGACAACGGAACTGCGGACTAGGTACCATACCCGCAGTGATACAGATCTCGTTAACCCTTTCTCCTTCTTCTTCTTCTTCTTTATACACCACTGCCTTTTAAATTGCTCACGTCCACATATCCCCGTTTGTACGTCGTTAAGGCGTTTATAAAATGTGACAATGTTGAGGCGTTACAGTAAAATTCGACTGGGAAATACTTAATTAGAAACGCAAGTGAAGGTTAATTTTAGTAATTGTGAAGCGCAGCTGTCTCGCATCATTTAGTGGAAGCGTATTTTCAAAGCGTTAAACCTATTTTTGAAAATCTGATTTCACCATCGTAACTGCATTACAATCTGTGTATAGTAGCATTTTAAACTTTCAAATTACATTGAAAAATGAACCCTGACCGCCTTTAAATTATTTTTTTTAAAATTCCAACGGATTTTGAAAAATCAAAATCATTTATTAACGATTAACGGTTGTGAAATTAGATTTTTAAAAATAGACAAAACAGTTACGAATTTTTAATGATTTGGAGTAGCCGCCATTTTGAAACTGTTTAAAGATTTTAGCTGGTTAACGTACTTGTCCAAACCATTTTTGTAACTAAATCGATTTTTGTGCCAAGTTTGAATCGAATCGAACTGAAATTGCGAACGTGAGCATGAAAAAATTTGTTGAAAGCATTTGACACACTTTCTAACATTTAGTGTATATTGTTTAAAATATATTGTTAAATATATTTAAATATATTGTTAAAATATATTGTTAAACTTGTGTTTTATACTTTTAAACACCCTAATAAAATGAAAACTGAGGCGTTATGTACATAGAATTAACGCACTACTCCTTCACGTAGTCTATGCGTATTATTATTTGAATTTTTTTTCTTTGTTTAACGTTCATATTTTACGATAGTTCGTGTTTCCCCCGCAGGGGGTGCAGACTGCACCTATTGAGAGGATTTAGACGTCCCTCGCGGTACCCGAGTCTAACACACACTTACACTTACAACTTTAACACTTTACATTTAGGAAGGCGTTAATAGCTTTAATGTGCTTTTCGCCTTAAAAAAATGATAGTTCGACTAACGAAGATGATGGATGAACTTTAACACCAAGAAAGAAGTTTATAACAGTAACTGAAGTATCGAACCTACGACCTTGAGATGAACATGTTCTGTGACAATGACTCAGGAGACGGTTATGCTTTAAATAACCTCGGACATGGCGTATCCCATATGTATCAAACTATAGTTTATATATTTTTAAATGATTACTTTGAAAACCGGGTTACATCCGTTCTACATAACTGTTTCCAGAAGAAATAGTTTTGTTTGTCCTTTATATATCCTTGAAATGACAAAAATAGAAATTGGGCTGGCTTGAACTGACTTAGGTCGACACGTCATTGACGCACAACAGCCCGGGTGGTTAGATCAAAGTTGAATTGCAAATGTCTTTAGTAACACTCCCAGATCGGACACAATTGAGAGCCGTCCTTCAAAGTGCAGGTAAATTATTGAGTTGTCCTTCTTATTGTTAACCTTGTTTTTTTTTTTTCAATGGTATCTAAAAATCTTGGTCTTATAATTTCCACACTAAGTGTCTACTATCACCTGAAAATACAAGGCGTATTCACATTTTAAAATACTCCCTTTTAATACTAGTTTATAAAAACAGTAATTTCAAATACCAATAATACTAACTGTTCAGTCATTAATTTTTTTTATCAATCAACTGTTTGTGTCATTGATTTGTTGCTTACTAATCGATCAGTGTTTCACATTTCGTTGCTAGTAAACAGGATTTAAAAGCAAATAAGTCTTTAAAAAAACACTTAGTTGAAGTATATTCCGGCAGATGACGCTGCAGAGAAGAATTTGTGTGATTACATTACAGAACAGCAGGAAGTTCTGCCCCATGCGGCCCTCAGCAGCCAACCCCCGGTCTCCTGCAGCTTCGATGCCTCTGATAAGAATATTTCTATCTGCAAACGCTTCAATTACATTTGAAGTCTTCCAAGCTTATACGTTATAATTACAAAACATGTCATTCGCTTCTATTATTAACTGAACGGAAACACGCTTGCGTAGCACCGCTATAAAGGTCTCTGTTTACTTAATTAAATCAAAGTTTACACGTTATATCTCTAAAACAGTAAAATTAAACAGCTGACTGTGCGTTGCGGTACTTGAAGAAGCATGCCTCATTATTCATCTTACCTTTTGAAAACATACTTTGATAAAATAGTGTAAACTGAACCACACGAACACATAGTAGCTAGCGTGATTAACAATGAGTAATTAACATATTTATACAAGTACATTGGCAAAGGGAATAATTAACTGGGAGTCAAGGTCCTTTGTGGGGTGGGGTGAGATAAATACAACCGCGGCACGCTGCTGTCTCGCTGCCGTGATGGAATGCAGTTGTCAATAATGCAGTATACGAGGTGTGTTCAGAAAGTAACGACAATTTTTAAATTTCTCGGGCTTTGAGAGTCATTTTTTTTATTATGTTGGTATACATGCCCTTGAAGTATGATAAAACTTTCAGCTGTTTTCATTGTTGACTTTGTGACAGCCACTAAGGTTAGACGTGTTTTTATGGGCTCGACGATTTTAGTTTGTTAAAAGAAACGGATCAAAGAATTTGTATCAAATTTTGCGTAAAAAATGGATTAAAGTGTAACAAAGTGTGTGAAATGTTAACAAAGGCCTATGGTGAGTCTGATACGAGTAAAGCAAGAGTTTACGAGTGGTATAAACGTTTCTAAGAAGGCCGTGAAGACGTTGAAGATGACGAACTCCCTAGCACATCAACAACCGATGAAAACGTGGAAAAGTGAAAGAAATGGTTATGAACAACTACCGAATCACAATTAGAGATGTCGCTGATGATGTTGGCATATCGATTGGATCGTGTCATGACATTGTTTCCAATGTTTTGTGTATGAAACGCGTGGCAGCAAAATTCGTTACAAAATTGTTAAATTTTGAACAAAAACACCGGCGAATGGAAGTTGCTCAGGAGTCACTAAATGGAGTCAACGACGATGCAGAATTACTGAAACGTATTATAACAGGTGACGAAACATGGGTTTACGGATATGACGTCGAAACTAAGGCTCAATCATCCCAGTGGAGGAATTCTGGCTCGCCAAGACCGAAAAAGGCTCGACAAGTGCGGTCGAACGTGAAGGTTATGCTCACTGTGTTCTTCGATATTAATGGCATAGTGCATCATGAATTCCTGCCACCAGGTGAAACGGTCAATAAGGAGTACTACCTACAAGTTCAACGCCGTTTGCGTGAAGCAATCCGAAAAAAACGCCCGGATCTGTGGAAAAACAATTCATGGCTTTTTCACCACGATAATGCACCAGCTGACACTTCATTGCTTGTTTGTGAATTTTTGGCCAAAAACAGTACTGTAACGATGCCCCAGCCTCCATATTCGTCAGGCATGGCTCCGTGTGACTTTTTACTATTTCCAAAAGTAAAGAGAACCTTAAAGGGCCGTCGTTTTACAGCCGCAGATGACATTAAAAGCGCATCGCTGAAAGAACTAAAGGCTATCTCAAAGATCTCTTTTGAGAAGTGTTTCGAGGATTCGAAGAAGCGCTGACACAAGGGCATAATATCCAATTGGGACTATTTTGAAGGCGACAACATCTATGTAGAAGAATAAATAGATATTTTGTTCAAAAAATTAAAATTCTTGTTACTTTCTGAACACACGTATTATGTTTTAGAGGTGGTGGTGATGTTGGATTTTGCGTGATGCGAGTACACAAATTTATACTGATAGTATATTTTACAAGTCGAAAGTCTCACATTAAATTAATTACAATTAAAATTTCGTGTGTTTCCGTCCGGGATCGAACCGAGCACTTGTGAGGCGCACGTGATAACCACTACACTACGGTAACTACGAAGATTGACCGATGTAAATATATGGAACGAATCGTTAATTTTATTTCGATAAATATGTAATAGTAAAAGATCAGCTGTTTTATATTAATTA
>CM040183.1:87086882-87096882 GCA_022606455.1 Callitettix versicolor | reverse complement strand
ACTTTTGAGAATAACTTACGTAAACCGAAAATAATTGAAGCCTCTAATAAAAAAGTAATAATAACGGACAGATCATCAGCCAACCCAGTGCACAATTAAGGTTACTGTAAATCTATCTCTAATTAAAAATTAACTTTATGAAGCTTTAACGGTTCAAAAGAAGGGGTCATTTTGAGATCCTCGGGTAGGAATAAGAAAGAGAGAAAATCTCCAGACTGTCTAGGCCTCCCTCCGTTCGGTGTTGGCATGAGCGGACTTCAGTAAGTTGCTTACCAACTGATTTTCGTTTATTCTAGCTTATAGTTTCCTGATCGCATGTGTCTCAATATTATTCCCTGTTTTTTTACCACTCCGAGAATCAGCCCTAAGGGTTTTTTCATTATTCTAACATAGCACATAGCCTTACGTCATACTTGCTATGTATATGTTTTAAGTCAGCATCTAGAAAACTAGAGTTGATACTCTCGAAACGTCGTGTATTGTTTCCGTGGACAAAAATTATGGAATATTACCAAATAAACCTTAATAATATCGTAAACATTACATCAGCTAGTAAACATTTTCAAAATATGACTACACATTTACGAAAACATTAGCGCAAATATTTTATGCTATGTAATTGATTACTCTAACAGTTTGTTATCGGTTGTTAATGACTGCATACACAGGTGTACGGTAAATATTTACAAAACCACGATGCAAACTTCCACCCACCCCTGTGCATATTTGCACAAACTACGCAATGTAAATAAAGGCATGTTTACCGTTGCATGCATATCGGCTCGGTGGAATTTTTTATCGGGAAATTGGGTTCTTTAAATCTTCCCGCATCCAGAAAGCGTTGTGAATTTCTAATAGCCGCAAATATGTTTTAAAATTGCTCTCCTGATCGATAGCAGCCGCGATATGTTTTAAAAATAATTTCCTATCGATATGTGCGTTGGATCGATCGGACAAGAATGCACTGAATAGATTTAATCGCCTTAGTTTAATTAAAAAATAAATATTTTGGATTTTTTTACCTCACGCGCGCAACGTATAAACGTAACTATGATAGAGATGATGAAGTTAATATTGAGATTTTAATGGAGTTGTTTAACGGATCTATGAGTACAAAGAACGCAAGAGAATTTCAAAAATTTGTTTATCTGACAATTTTTAATAAAATCATATTTCACCATCATAAGCCGCATTAATTAATTTTAAACGTTCAAATTACATTGAACATACGAAAATGAACCATGAACGTCGTCAAATTATATTCATTATTTTAAAACAACTTTTAACAATTCACAATGCTAATTGATGCAGTTTTTAACGATCACGATGGCTCATTTAGGAGAAAAAAGTTATGAGTTTTGAAGAATTTAAACGACCGCCATTTTGAAACTGTTGATCAAATTTCGCTGGTTAACTCTGGTTAAAAATCTGTGTTTTTTTGGCCATGGTGGAATCAAATCGCAGTAAAATTGCGGAGCGTGAGAATGTTAACAAACACACGCGCGCACACACACACACACACACACACAAACACACACGCACTCACACACGCAATCACGCACGCACGCACACACGCACGCACGCGTGCACACACACACACGCGCACACACAAACACACGCGCACGCACGCACGCACACACACAGACACACGCACGCACACACACGCGCACACACACACACACACACACACACACACACACACATGCGCGCATACGCGCGCAGCACACACACACACAGACACACACACAGACACACACACACACACACACACACACACACACACACACACACACACACACACACATACACATACACATAACCCACGCACGCATGCCCGCACACACACAGACATACAAACACACACGCACTCACGCACGCACGACACACACGCGCGCGCGCACACACACACGCGCACACACACACACACACACACGCGCGCACACACACACACACACACACACACACACACACACACACGTGCGCGCGTACACATACACATACGTACGCACGCACACACGCACGCGCGCACACACACACACACACACACACGCGCACGTACGAACGCACGCGTGCACACAGATACGCACACAGAGACATACACATACAGATACACGCGCGCGCGCACTCGCGCACACACACACACACACACACACACACACACTCACACACACACACACACACACACACACACACACACACACACACACACACACACACACACACACACACACACACACACACACACGAATACACTATTTATATAAATAAAATATTTAGAAAATACACACGTGTAAATTATGAATATTTTCACGAACCCCTCAAAAAGTGGTCTGGAATTTAGAATGTCGCTCATTTTCATGTACTGAGTCAGGGTCTTACTATAATGGCAGCTAAATAGCTTATTTTTCATTTTAAATTTCAGTAATTTTGACTGGAATCCGTGACTGTTTTTCTGTACATCGCTAGACAATAAACGATAAACTGATTTCGATGAATTTTGCGTAACGAATTTTGAGACATATTTTTTTTTTAATGAGGTTTGTTACGCAGTTTTAGTCAAACGCGTGGACGGATTGTTTTGAAATTCGGTACGAAGGTACCGTGTAAAATTTTCCCATTCACTTCTATTTCAAAATGGCGGTCTTTTGTTTAACGATAACGAGTGCAGTTTCTCGCTATTTCCTGTAAAAAAAAAATGAGCCACCTCGGTGGTCTAGTGGATAGCGTACTAGGCTTTCACCCCGAGGATCCGGGTTCGATTCACGGCGAGGGCTTGGCATTTTCATACGCTATATAAATCATCCCACCGTCTGCATTAGCCCAAGTGTGTAGAATAGTCGGACGTTAAACACACAAAAAAAATTCCTATAATACTGGCTGAACGGCGAAACCTATCGTAATTTCGATCGCTTCGTGGAGAAAAAGCATAATGTCCAATAAAGGTGGTCCAGTAACATTTTACAAAATATTGCAGTTATCGGTTAAATTTGCTGGAAAAAATGGCAAGCGCTGCAGAAAGCTCTCGTGGAGCGGTAGCTAGGCTATATGCGAGGTCTACCGTTCTTTGAACTACTGGTCAACAAAAAGGCAGGGCCAAGTTCCGTTCCCCGATCTATTAAATTAAAAACTTATGTTTGTAAACCAATTTGGAAAGAAACGTTTCATTAATACTAACCGGGAAACACTCGTCTTTGTTCGTTTCACTGGTGTGACGTTTTGCTTGACTTAAACAGATCAGATGAATGAATCAAGCGTTTACAAGTTGCAAGTTTCGAGTGATAAACGTATCACGTGATCCAACGCAAGCACAGACGCGCTCTTCAAACTTGATCACTTTACTGGAAATACTTAATTAGTTATCTAAGGCAGTGACTTAACCAAAGTGCCCACTTAACCCTTTTACGATTTTCGGAACGAACCACTCGGTTAAGTTTAGAAGCGGGGGGGGGAGTTAATTGTAAGCCTCGATAAATTTCACTACTTTGCAAAGAGAAAGTATTGCAGTTGTTTGAAAAGTCAGTTTCCCGCAGGGGGTGCAGACTAGCTGCACCAATTGAGAGGATTTAGACGTTTCTCGCGGTACCCGAGTTCAACACACACTTACACTTACAACACTACACTTAATAATTTAACACTTTACACTCACACTCACATCTAGGGAGGCGATAATAGCCTTAACGTGCTTCTCTTAAAATAACACACACAAAAATGAAAAGTCAGCTTTAACGTGTAAAAACGTGTCACAAACTTTCACACATTGTGAATCGAAAAGAAAGAGAATAGAATTAGAACACAAACCGGATAAATATAATAAGATCTAGGTTATGTTGTTAAAAATTAGTCATGTTATGGTGAGAGATCAGAAGTTTTATATAAATTCATAACGATCAGCTGATTTCATTGAACAGATGATAGGCTATAATATGTTGTAGGTTATATTGCTAAAAACCAGCTATGCAATAAACGATAAATTATAGCCTGGAACACAGACGAGAAACCATCGATAGACAGTTTTTTTGTTGGTATTTTAAGGCGAAAAGCACATTAAGGCTATTATAGCCTCCCTAAATGTAACTGTGAGTGTAAAGTCGTAAGTGTAGTGTTGTAAGTGTAAGTATGTGTTAGACTTGGGTACCGTAAGGGACGTTTAAATCCTCTCAATAGGTGCAGCTAGTCTGCACCCCCTGCGGGGTCGATAGACAGCAGCTCACACATACTGAAACAAGCGCAACGACTCACCTGGCCAACTTACAAAAAGAAATCGCTCTCAATGAATGCCGAATTATTGTAATTACGTTGTTAAACCTGAGGTAACTTACGCCATTGAAATATTTTTTTTAACGTCCGACTATTGTGCACACTTGGGCTATTGCAGACGATGGGATGATTTATATATAGCGTATGAAAATGCCAAGCCCTCGCCGGGAATCGAACCCGGGTCCTCGTGGTGAAAGCCTAGTACGCTATCAACTAGGCTACCGAGGCGGCTTGCCAGTGAAACACTTCAATTTGAAGATTAAATCAACAACTGATAAGCTGCAGAAAGCAGATAGAAGGATCATCAGAACAATCATTAACAAGAAACACCAAGTGAATGGCCAATGGAGATTACTACCGAATGAAGTGGTATATCGAGAAAGTAAGTCAATAATAGACACGATGCGGAAAAGGAGAATTGCTTTTTTCGGCCATATAGCACGCCTTCCAGAAACCCGACTGGTGAAACGGCTATTTAGCTATTTCTGGAAGATTAAAACTGAGAATAATTGGTTCAAAGAGATCCAGAGTGATTTAGAAGAGTTAAATTTGACGGTGCCACAAATTGAAGGTAGAGCAGAGAAGAGGATTCTAAGGAATAAATATCTGCGATTCAAGCTAACAACATTTGAACGAAAGACCTACACCATAACTGATGAACAAAGGGCAGCCAGGTCGCACAGAATGAAGAAATTTTGGGAACAGAAGAAGAGGCTGAAACGCTAGTCTCTCAATAGCGATGTTGGACTTGGAAGTGTATGGACTGATTAAAGTGCTCCAATGAGGGCGTAAACTAAGGAAAAAAACGATCAATTGTTTTATATTAATTGGTACGGATTAGCTGATTTCATTGAACAACTGATAGGCTATAATAAGTTTTAGCTTATACTGTTAAAAAGTAGCTATAATATAGTTGTTTATAATTATATTTTATGTTATAATTATATTTCGGCCATATAACAGCCTTCCAGAAACCTGACTAGTGAAACAGCTATTTAGCTATATCTCGAAGATTAAAACTCAGAATAATTGATTCAAAGGGATCCAGAGTGATTTAGAAGAGTTAAATTTGACGGTGCCTCAAATTGAAGGTGGAGCAGAAAGAGGATTCTAAGGAATAAATACCTGCGATTCAAGGATCTGGAATAAATATAACAGATCCAGTTTTTTTATAGGAACAGTTAATTAATTTATAGGATCAGTTGTTTTATATTAATTTGTAACTATCAGCTGATCTTATTTAACAGATGATAGGCTATAATAGGTTTTAGGTTATGTTGTTAAGAATTAATCATGTTATGGTAAAAGATCAGATGTTTTATATAAATTCGTAACGATCAGCTGATTTCATTGAACAGATTACAGGCTATAATAAGTTGTAGGTTATTTTGCTAAAAGCCAGCTATGTTATAGTAAATTTATATTAACATTAATTTATATTAAGCTATGGTCAATTGTTTATATTAATTTGTAAAATCAGATGATTTCACTGAACAACTGATAGGCTAAAATTCGTTTTAGCTTGTATTGTTAAAAACTAACTATGTTTTAGTAAAAGATCAGTTGTCTTATATTAATTCGTCAGGATCAGCTGATTTCATTGAAAAGCTTATATGTTTTAGGTTATGTTGTTAAAAACTAGCTATGTTATTTTTGTCGTTTTTCGAAAAATTATCGTAATTAAAATAAAAAAGAAGACAAAACAAGATATGTGATTTTTATTTTCGGTTCAATAACATAAATATTTTTTTTAAAGTCATGTTTTTTTTTAAAATGGGTTAATAAAACAGTTTCCGAATTATTAAGTTTATCAAGTATACAAATATATTTGAAACACACACACACGCGCGCACACACACACACACACACACACACACACACACACACACACACGCGCGCGCACACACACACACACACACACACACACACACACACACACACACACACACACACACACACACACACACACACACACACACACACACACACACACACACACACACACACACACACACACACACACACACACACACACACACACACACACACACACACACACACACACACACACACACACACACACACACACACACACACACACACACACACACACACACACACACACACACACACACACACACACACACACACACACACACACACACACACACACACACACACACACACACACACACACACACACACACACACACACACACACACACACACACACACACACACACACACACACACACACACACACACACACACACACACACACACACACACACACACACAGACACACACACACACACACACACACACACACACACACACACACACACACACACACACACACACACACACACACACACACACACACACACACACACACACACACACACACACACACACACACACACACACACACACACACACACACACACACACACACACACACACACACACACACACACACACACACACACACACACACACACACACACACACACACACACACACACACACACACACACACACACACACACACACACACACACACACACACACACACACACACACACACACACACACACACACACACACACACACACACACACACACACACACACACACACACACGTGAGCGTATACTTTGCCCAAACAACGGAAACAAGATAAACCCGTCGAAGCCAAACTTAAAACAGGAAATTACTGGTTACCCAACATAACCTGCCATAAATATGTAAGTAAAGTAACATGCTTACTTTAATCCGGTTAAGGGTGGGGAAGCTGCTCAATATCATCCCCCGAGTCCTAATAAATATTTAACCCTTGGACTGCACCCTCACCCCCCTAATCTGTATTTACTCATACGAGAGACACACCCGTGGGAATTAATGACGGAAAGGAATTACGTATGATGTATGTATAGTTAATTGCATTGCGGCAACGATATAGTGATATTATGTTTGTTTTTTACAGGGAACTGTGATTCAGCGTTGGGGCTGCAGTCTGGAACTATTCCCGATAAATCAGTCACGGCCAGTTCGTCATATGTTCCCAATGTGGGGGCGCAGTTCGGAAGGTAAGGGTGCTGTTTATGTAGTAAATAAAACAAACGTTTCAAATTTATTACGGAAATATCAAGATGGCGTGTTGTTTTTTATGTTCCGTAGGTAAACAACCAGCTTTTATATCACGAAGAGAAAGGTAGATCGTGGAACTCATTCTGGAGCTTAAAGAGAAACTTACGGAACTGTAGCACGTTTATCAAACGTCCTTTTAGACGTTAAAGATTGCAATAAATCTCGACCAATTTTTTTTATGGACGTTAGAGGTTGCAAAAAAATTGACGTTTAGTTTTCCGGATGTTGAACGTGGAATAAAATTTCAACTCTCGTTTATCCGGGCGTTAGAGGTTGCATTAAATTTCTTCTTATTGTTTTACAGACAATAGACGTTGCATAAAATCTCGACGATGTGTTCTCCGGACGTTAAAAGTTGCATAAAATCTTGATGTTCGGTTATCCGGATGTTAGATTTTGTATAAAATCTCCAATTTAGAATTTTTGCACATCAAAAGTTGCATGTTTGTTTATCCGCACGTTAGAGGTTGCATAAAATCTTGACAATCTGTTTCCTGGACGTTAGAAGTTGCATAAAATCTTTACGTTCGGTTATCCGGACTTTAGAGTTTATATAAAATCTTGAATTTTAGATTTTCGCACATTAAAGGTTGCATGAAATATCAATGTTCGTTTATCCGGACGTTATAGTTTGCAGAAGATAGCTTCGTTTGGTTTTACGGACATTAGAGATTGCATAAAATCTCGACGATCTGTTTTCCGGACGTTAGAAGTTGCATAAAATCTTGATGTTCGGTTGTCCGGACGTAAGAGGTTCTATAAAATCTCGAATTTTGGCTTTTCGGAAGTTAAATGTTGCAAAAAATATCAACGTTCGTTTATCCGGACGTTAGAGGTTGCACTAGATTTCTTTGCATTGTTTTACAGACATTAGAGGTTGCATAAAATTTCGACTATCTGTTTTTCGGAGGTTAGAAGTTGCATAAAATCTTGACGTTCGGTTATCCGGACATTAGAGTTTGTATAAAATCTCGAATTTTGGATTTTTGAACGTTAAAGGTTGCATAAATTATCAACGTTCGTTCATCCGGACGTTAGAGGTTTCATAAGATCTCTTCCTTTGGTTTCCCAAACGTTGGATTTGCATGAAATCTCGACGTTTGTATTCCGTAAGCAAAAAGTCGCTTGAAATTTCAAAATTTGAATTTCCGGATGAAAGAGGTTGCATACAACCTCAAAGTTTGGTTTCCCGGACGTTTATAGGTTGCATATTAGATGTGTAAAATTCCTACATATGGTTAAATAGACGGTCATAGTTGATATAAAATTTAGGATTTATTTTTTAGTTTAATTGCAATGTGAAGTTATATATTTTGTCCAATAAATAGCTATTGGATTGGCCATCATAGTAAGGCTTAGACCCGGAACAGTGAAATAAATAAATAAAATACTTAGCCTCGTATATTTGATTTAATTCAAACATAATATAGAAACAAATATTGATTTTGATTATGCGCGGTTAAGCCCATTACCCAACAAATCCTTTTCAAAAACATCGATCAACAGCTTTTGTTCAAAAAATTTCTGAAAAAACTTCCTTGATAGTTAAAAGATGGTGTCGATATTTTGAAACTCGAAATGTATGTTAACATATCAAACTTAGCCAATTAAATAAGTCTGGAAACATTTGCAGAGATACATTTACGGTCAGATAAACCCACTATACGTTCAAGAAAACATAAACCATAAACATTTTCAAACTAATCATTTAATTTTTCTATATCGTCCAACGTTAGTTGCATAAAACCCAATTCGTCCATGTGTATAGAATGCTCCTTCATTTTATTCCTATAAGTGTTGAGTACGTCTTGGAACGCTTTGGAAACGATGGCGATTTCGTATTCCAGGTCTTCTTTCATATCCTTTCTAAAACCCAAATTACTCTCGAGATCCTCCATTATCTCTTTAGTAACCAGGTCGCCGTGTGCTTCTATTGTTGAATAAATACAATCAATGGCGGCCAAGAGTCGTTTTATTATTCTTTCCAGCAGAACGGTTTGATTAGACGCCTCCATTTGTATTTCTAAACTCTTAACGAACACTTTATGTTTTGATTCTTCCTTTTCTTGTTGTTGCTTCTGCATTATTAAAGCGGCAGCCTCGTGTTCCCATTCGAGGTTCTCTAACTGTCTTGTAAGTTTATTTAACGTCGCCGTGCAACTTTTCAGTTCATCTTTGTCGCGATCGTAGAAAACCAGTCGGTTATGCAGACTTTGCAAATCTTTTTGTCCTTTCTCCAGAGGGATTTTTAGGTTCGTGTTTTCTAATTTCGCTTCGCGCAGCTGTTTCTCTGTCGCCGCTAATTTGTTCTTCATTCCGACGTTGGTCTCCGTCATGCATTCTATCACGGTCATGTTGCGTTCTATCAGGTTGTTGTAATAATGTTTCACTTGATCGATAAACTTTTTGTTGTTCACAATCAAATCGTTTGTTTGTTTTTCCTTTCTGTTTTCGAGTTCGTTCAGCCGGGCCGATTGTTCGGTTTGCAGCTTCTGTACTACACTGTTGTACTGTTTGTCGAATTTCGTTTCCGCTTTTTCTAAACGCGATAAATTATTCTGGCGCGCTTTTGAAACATCCGTCGCGTTTTGCAT
>CM040183.1:87061882-87079382 GCA_022606455.1 Callitettix versicolor | reverse complement strand
CTGGGACCTTCCAACCGAGCATCTTTCTCCTGTATGCGTGCCTATCTTCAACATCTGTTGAGTCTATTCCTGCGTCATGTAGGTCTATTCTGACTTCTGCGATCCACGACGTTGTTGATTTGACACCTTGTATATATACTTAAGGATTCTTTTGGCAAGTCTCGTTGTTGGGAGTCTACTGATGTGTTCATAGAACCGAAGCATCCTTCTTCTGATATCTGCTGCCAGGTTCGATATCTTCTCTGTGGTCTTCCCATCTCGGGAGTGCAACCTGTATCCATCTTCTGTTAATCTCGTGCACGCACACACACGCACACACACACACACACACACACACACACACACACACACACACACACACACACACACACACATATATATATATATATATATATATATATATATATATATATATATATATAAACGGTCAATGAGGGGTTTGAATCCACTCACGGCCTGAAACATTATAATGGCCAAGTATAGAGCTTAAGACCTATCCGTCGTTTTATTAACCTGATATAACGATACTTTAGCAAGTCTAATAAAACGCTGGTTATTATTATTGATATTTGATTACGTTGAACAATTTAATGATTGATTAACTTGGCACGAACCTTGAATATTGAAACAATAATTGGTAAGTAGTGAAGAAAAAATACTACTGAAAGAAAACCGCGAATAACTCACTGGGCTGGAAAAAATAAAACATTCTTATTTCTTACATTAAGTTATTTCTTTTACAGTAGAATAAATATTTATATTCTAAAATTTGATAAACATAAGGGTTTTAATTTATTATATTACTAAATTTCACTCTAAATCATGGAGTTGTATAATTACCTAACCTAACCAAACCAAACCTAACCTAACCACAACTTTTGACAATTGATCTAACATTTACCAAGATTTAGGGTTAAGAGAGAACTAATATTACCAGATGATTATACGTTTGATGCGCCCTCATATCCCAAGCACTGAAGCACTGCAGCTAAACCTCAAAGCAATCAATTGAAATGCAACGTCTAATCTCTGTTCATATCTCATTGTGGAGGCAACGGCTGATGACGTCAAATTGGATTTTGTGAATGTGGCACAAACAAACCGCTTGATTGTTAATTATAAAGAATAATTTAGAAACATAGTTTAAATTGTGCGATGATTTACAATAATATAGAGCCGCCTCGGTGGCCTAGTTGATAGCGTATTGGGCTTTCACCCCGAGGACCCGGGTTCGATTCCCGGCTAGGGCTTGGCATTTTCATACGCCATAAATCATCCCATCGTCTGCATTAGCCCAAGTGTGCACAATAGTCGGACGTTAAAAATTTTTTTTTTTAAATACAATAGTATAATCGCGAAGATTCACAGCCTCCAGATATTTATGAAATTCAGGACCTAATATCGGAACTTCAGAATAACAAAGCTTCAGGGGAAAGTTCTATTGTAGCGGAGCTTTGGAGGAAAGCCAATATCAGTGCACAGTATTCATTGGTTGGTATCATCGAAAATGTGTGGGAAACAGAAGAGGTACCATCTGACTGGAAAACAGCTTTAATACATCCACTCCACAAGAAAGGTTCAAAAACAGACCCGAACAATTATAGGGGAATTTCGTTACTGGAAGTAACGTATAAGATACTTTCGAAGGCGTTACTGATGAGAGCAGAACCACAGCTGGACTGCCAACTAGGGGAGTATCAGGGTGGATTTAGGAAGGGTAGATCATGTGCGGAGCAGATTTTTAACCTTAAAAGTGTCATGACCTATTGTAAACTCTCGAGTAAAACGTATGTAATAGCATTCATTGACTTCCAGAAAGCATATGACTCCATTGATAGGACTTCACTCATATCAATATTAAGGGAATTAGGCCTGGATAACAAAACTACGAATATAATTAAGTCCACCTTAACAGACACATATTCTAAAGTGAAATTTATGGGACAAGTGTCAGAACCATTTCTGATCAGAACTGGAGTCAGACAAGGTGATCGTTTATCACCGCTATTATTTAATTGTGTGCTGGAGAAGGTGGTTAGAGAGTGGAATCAAAATCTGAAGGAAGGCAGTGGAATCAAAATGGGGACCAAAGGACTGAAGTGTAACTGCCTGGCTTTTGCGGATGATCTGGCTCTCATAGCCAAGGACTGGTCCGAGGCAGAATTACAAAATAAAGAGTTGCAGAATCAAGCCATTAAAGTAGGTCTCCGAATCTCATTTGAGAAAACCAAAATACTAACGAATATTAAAAATGCACCACGACATCTGGGAGTCGGTAGTCATAAAATCGAGAGAGTTGACCACTTCAAATATCTGGGTGAATGGATCAGCTGGAACGCCTTAGAAAAGAGAGCATTGGAATCCAGGATGTGAAAATGGAATTGGCGTTTCAATTAACCAAAGAGGTGTATAACAAGAAATCGTTATCCTGGAATTCCAAACTTAAGCATTATAAAACTGTGATCAAACCAGAGGCTTTATATGCATCTGAAACTCTTACACTCAATAATAAGGGATTACTGGACAACCTGGAGAAGAAGGAAAGAAAGTTAATAAGGAAGATATTGGGCCAAAACTTTAGAAATAATGAAGTAAAATTGATTTCTAATGAAAACCTGTATCTCAAAATTGAGAGACTCTCAGATAGCATGAGGAAAAGACGACTTAGTTTTTATGGCCATATTAGTAGGATGAACAGCAGTAGACTTACTAGGCGGATCTTTGCTTTCTTCAGAGATCGGAAAACGAAGAGTAATTGGTTCAGGCGGGTCCAGGAAGACTTAACTGAGCTGGCGATATCGGATGAGATGATTGACGATGTACTTAAACTGCGAAAACTTTTACATAATGAAAACCTAAGGTTCCAAGAAAAACCAACATCTAAAAGGGGCGGGGCAGTCTCGGATGAAAGAAGGAAGGCAGCCTCGGATAGAATGAAGCAGTATTGGATACAGCGGAGGGCAGCTAACGCACATCAAAGTAATTGATTTGGCGTACCCCAAAGTGGGTGATCCGGATGAAGAAAAAATATATATATAATCGCGCACGTAGCTGTCTCGCTCCCTTGAGAGAAAAAAAGACAATAATCTTTTTGAAAATCAGATATCACCATTAGAATCAAAATTAAATCTGCATGTTGTATAACATAAAGTTTATATATAAAGCTAATTACAAGATAAAAATTAATATAAAAAAAATATGTTTTTAAAAATATATTTTTAAAAATTTTGAATGGATGATACGTAAAGACGTTGTACAAGCATTACCAAAATCTAATATTTAGGCCAAGTGTGAGTCATATCAGGACAAAATTGTGAAAACTTGAAAGATAACATACAAAAAATATAGCCTATTGTAAATTAAATATAGCCAAAAGAATTTAAAATATTAAATCACAGTTTTGTTAGCATATATTGTGTTTAATTTTAAGGCAGAGTGGCCACTAAATACAGATCGGAGTTGCACTGAACTGAGACGAGCGGAGCCAATAATTGTCTTTTAAATAGAAATATTTTGGCTTATTGTAACGTATTCTAGGACGTTACTATTTTAAAACCGTAACCTAGACAACGGTAACCTAGGTAACGAGAAATAATAAGTTTGGAGGCGTGGTCAGCGTGGTGGGGGGAAGCGGTTTAAAACCGAAACTAGACAGAGTCGAAGTTTTACTACGCGCAGCTCTGTTACGCTATTAGTAGCGGTACTTATGTTAAAAACGATAGTTTAGGTTTTGAATGCGTAGTCCACTTCGCATTTGCTGGCCACCTGGTCTAAAAAAAATATATTCAAAAAGAGTTTTGTAGGAAAGAACCTAGCAAATTTTCCCATCAATTTCTTCAATTTCCAAAGAGTTATCAATGAGAAACATAGCCTACTAAAAATTATTTACAATACAATAAAACAAAAATAACTATCAAAGGGCGTATTAAGAGCAACACTCTCGAGAGTTAGAAAAGTGAGCAAGGGGCCTAATGACTTAATTAAACTTAATGTGTGTTTCTGTTAATACTTTCTATAAATTGAACAATCTAATCGATACCAATTGTTACCGAACTTCCATTAGAAAATACGCTATTGAAAAGCTATCACAGTAAGTATCGATTCTGAACTCTAGGTCACTATGATTCAAACGCTGTGACGCACTTCGCCTGCTTTTACAATCGAAGTTGATTTAAAGAATTTTGTAACTACCCTCGCTCTTTGGGGTGGTTTTGTTTATTAATATGCCGTCTAACTTCTCTGTAATTTTATTTATTTAATGTAAACACACGTCTATTTTCTCACTGTTTATATTTATTTTCTCTGTAACTTGAATGGTCCTCTTTTCCAGTCCTTAGGGTCTTGTCCTTCGGTTCCCCTTGTTTTTTAATTTGATTGTTCCAGTTGACGTTCTCTTAAAGTGTTATCGACTCCTGGGTCTTGTCAAAACAAATTCATGTGGTTGACTGCTGCAAGAAAATCCTTGTACCTTCTGAAGTAAGATTAAGATTATTGTGCAACTTACCTCTTAAAATACCTAGTTCAGCACATTGATGCCCCTAAGAAGTTCCAACAACACTGACTAACTCACTCTGCTGAGGATCCTTAGGGTTTTGGAAACCAAAAACCCCTAGCCTCCTACTAGCAAGAGCCTCACAATCATAAATTATGTGACCTGCAGTCTCCTCCTCCTTCCTGCACAATCTACAAACGGTTTCTCCGTGGTATACACCTATCCTGTTCATGTGCAACCTCAGACCACAGTGCCCTGTTATGAGCACCATGATCCTCCTGAGTTGTGCTCTGCCCAGGACATCTGCTGCCCCTTTGATTCCTCCAGAAGGAACTTTGCTTAAGAGACGTTTACTATGGGAATGCCCATGAAGGTTGTCCCATCTTACCGGGTGTTGACATGTAATCCACCCATTAATAGCGGACCTGGCCAACGATAGAGAAATCCCTAAAGCTGGCTCAGGTCCGATAAACTTAGATGCAGATCCAAGTCCAGCCAGTCGGTCTGCCTCCTCATTACCTTCCGTTATGCCCCGGAACCCAGTGAAAGGTACCCGGTTATCCCGGGACTGAACGTCAAGGTTCTTTCAACACTTCCAGACCAGCTTGAACTGTATTATAGGACCCGCAAGTGCTTTTATTGCTGCCTGACTATCGGTATGAATATGAATACGTGCCTTCTTGAAGCCCCGATCCAAGTTCTCCCGAACACAGTCATTAATGGCCATCACTTCAGCCTGAAATACTGTTGTATGCTGTCCCAGGGTAATTATATTCTTTAACCCCGGTCTCAGACCGTACACCCCAGCACCAATGCCTGACTTTGTCTTGGAGCCATCTGTATACCATACTATGTCTCCATGTTTTTCCAACACACGATCTCTCCCCTCAAAGGCCAAGTTGACATAGGCCTTAAACTAGAACAGTACGGTTCTAGATACTATGTGCCGTTTAACCATCTGATCAGTCCCCATCATCAATATTGGGTCAAAGATCTTGTCCGTGATTCTAGCATGTCCATAAATAAAGGGCCGCCAGCCACCACCACCCTGCAGTCTGTAAGCTGCTTTACGTGCCTCCCTTATAACAAAAAGGTCAATAGGCCTTCTGAAGTAAATTATAATCTAGTTTCCTGAAGGTTTCCTGTATTTTACTGTAGGGTAGGCTAATCACACGGTTCTATCATCGAATTTTTAATGAACACTTCTTGCCACTGAATGGAGACGGCTGACTGTCTGGCGATCTACACCGGAATTACCACACTGAAGAGTATCAGACAGCACACGTCGTTGCTGAACTCCTGATACGGAACTGCTATAGACTTAACAGGATCTATGACGGCGGAAATTCCAGTTGGTTCAATTACCGGTATACTGAAACAGAAATAAACGGCTTGACTTGCCGTTAGGGTTGTAGCATTACAATCAGCTCAACACGCCAATACCGTGATAACGACATAAGAGGAACTAAATAAGTTATCGGCTCAACACGCTGGTTTAACTCAAAGGAACTGCTAACTATCGGCTCAACACGCACGTTTTACTCAAAGGAACTGCTAACTATCGGCTCAACACGCAGGTTTAACTCAAAGGAACTGCTAACTATCGGCTCAACACGCAGGTTTAACTCAAAGGAACTGCTAACTATCGGCTCAACACGCACGTTTTACTCAAAAGAACTGCTAACTATCGGCTGAACACACAGGTTTAACTCAAAGGAACTGCTAAATTATCGGCTCAACACGCCGGTTTTACTAAAGGAACTGCTAACTATCGGCTCAACACGCAGTTTTTCGAGGAACTCAAAGGCTCAACACACCAGTTCTAACTATCGGCTCAACACGCAGGTTTAACTCAAAGGAACTGCTAACTATCGGCTCAACACGCTGGTTTAACTCAAAGGAACTGCTAACTATCGGCTCAACACGCACGTTTTAACTCAAAGGAACTGCTAACTATCGGCTCAACACGCAGGTTTAACTCAAAGGAACTGCTAACTATCGGCTCAACACGCAGGTTTAACTCAAAGGAACTGCTAACTATCGGCTCAACACGCACGTTTTACTCAAAGGAACTGCTAACTATCGGCTCAACACGCAGGTTTAACTCAAAGGAACTGCTAACTATCGGCTCAACACGCAGGTTTAACACTGCTCAGGAAAGGAATACTAACTATCGGCTCAACACGCACGTTTTACTCAAAGGAACTGCTAACTATCGGCTGAACACACAGGTTTAACTCAAAGGAAATGATGATTATAGACTCAGAACTCTGGCATAGACAACGGATAAACAGTCGGCTTAACACGCCGGTTCTGCACCTCGGGAAAGGAATACTTCCGGCTCAGCACGCCGGTATAGTCGACGAACCTACAGTCGGCTTAACACGCCGGTACTATACTGGGATTGCTAGATAGCGAGGGATTGGGCTGGAGTAGTCGACTGTCTTCTGAATCGCTGGACCAGCTGATTTATCAGATTTGTGACGGTGAGCTACAACAGCTGAGAGTGGCGAAAGACGTTATCTTGTTTACGTAATTGCTATCTCTTAGAGTTTAGCATGTTTTATAAACTTATCTAAAAATAATTAGAGTACGAAATACTTCGCTATAAATGAACTGGAAAAAATAACAGCATAGTTTATTACCTAGTGAAATACTTTCAACTTTCTTAAATACGTCGAATGTTTTTTGAAAATCTTCATAATTAGTATATTAAAATTACAAAATCCATTAAAGTTAGTAATACGAATATACTGCGGCCAAGGTTTCGTATTTATAGTTTAAAATAATAAGACATAATTCATTTATTAATAACATATGATCCCTTATTAATATGTATGAGGATGATTATAAACAGCGGTTAATACGAGCTGTGTTTCCCGTTACATAAATAATATATAACCTATCAACCATTCGTAGGCTCCAGTTGTAATTAATTCCAACAATCGCTGTTTTAGTTATTAGTAATCTGCACAACCGTTGAACTGTGAACATTAATATTCAGTTATGAAACCGGATATGCCGTCGTGTATTAAATGGGTCAATCACTTGTTTCCGCTGTCCGTGAATGACAACCGTGATTTGATATTAATTTTACATAAAACATACAAAATCTGCATCTATAAATTCAAAAAATATTCGTGTTGTCCGGAAGAGGAATTACTGGATTGTCGTAAAATTTTGCATACATACACTGCAGATAATGGATTGGTTAGTTTTTGCAATTGCAATCGTCAAATCGAAGTAATAACGTTCAACTACAGCTCTAATTATTGCAGTACAGAGGCTTCCAAAGCCCCCTATGGTCTGTCTGAATTATTATGTTATCGATCCATCTCAACAATTGTATTTACATTTCGATACATGTTAAAAGTGATTCATACTTTTTATTATTATTTTTTTTTTACAAAACACTTGTATTCAGTTTTGCCCATTTCAAGGGTGTTACCATAATTTTTTCTCAAATAGTTCAAAAGACAAATTGTGTGTGTGTGTGTGTGTGTGTGTGTGTGTGTGTGTGTGTGTGTGTGTGTGTGTGTGTGTGTGTGTGTGTGTGTGTGTGTGTGTGTGTGTGTGTGTGTGTGTGTGTGTGTGTGTGTATGTGTGTCTGTGTGTGTGTGTGTGTGTGTGTGTGTGTGTGTGTGTGTGTGTGTGTGTGTGTGTGTGTGTGTGTGTGTCTGTCTGTGTTTGATGTGTGTGATGTGTGTGTGTGTGTGTGTGTGTGTGTGTGTGTGTGTGTGTGTGTGTGTGATGTGTGTGTGTGTGTGTGTGTGTGTGTGTGTGTGTGTGTGTGTGTGTGTGTGTGTGTGTGTGTGTGTGTGTGTGTGTGTGTGTGTGTGTGTGTGTGTGTGTGTGTGTGTGTGTGTGTGTGTGTGTGTGTGTGTGTGTGTGTGTGTGTGTGTGTGTGTGTGTGTGTGTGTGAGAGAAAAAGAGAGAGAGAGAGGAGAGTGTGTGTGTGATGTGTGTGTGTGTGTGTGATGTGTGTGTGTATGTGTGTGTGTGTGTGTGTGTGTGTGTGTGTGTGTGTGTGTGTGTGTGTGTGTGTGTGTGTGTGTGTGTGTGTGTGTGTGTGTGTGAGTGTGAGTGTGTGTAATGTGTGTGTGTGTGTATGTGTGTGTGTGTGTGTGTGTGTGTGTGTGTGTGTGTGTGTGTGTGTGTGTGTGTGTGTGTGTGTGTGTTTTATCACGCTCACGTCGGCAATTTCAGTTCGATTTGATTCAAAGTTAACACAAAAATCGATTTTGGTAATAGCTTAGACAAGTTCGTTAACTAGCAAAATTCGTTAAAAACAGTCAAAATGGCGGCCGTTTTAAATCTTTAAAAATGCATACCTTTTTCGTCTCAAATGATTTTGAAAATTTCAGGAATCAATCCACAGTTCGATATTTTTCTCTAACCATAGAGGATATCTGATGGCATTAGCCCATAGATTGTAGCGACGTACGGAAAATGTACTTCGTGACTAGATAGCTGTTGGTTAAGTGTTGGCATAGAGTTTGAGGTCGTACTGCTTAGAGTTGTGTTCCAAATTGCAAAGGTGATGGTTTGGAATCCAAAAACTCTGGGCGATTCTAAGGACACCTTGGGACTCACTATAGAACACTGTTGTCTGAGGTGAACATGAAGAGGGTAGGTATGTTCCACGGAGAAAACCGTTGGTAGGTATGTAGGAAGAAAGATGAAACTGCAGATCCCGTAATCTGTGATTGTTGGCTTCTAGTTTGTTGGCCCCGCAGGGGGTGCAGACTAGCTGCCCCTATTGAGAGGATTTAGACGTCCCTCGCGGTAGCCGAGTCTAACACACTTACACTTTACAACACTACACTTACGACGTTAACACTTTACACTCACACTTACATTTAGGGAGGCGATATTATGTGCTTTTCGCCTTAAAATAACAACAACAAAAATCTAGTCTGTTGGAGGCAAAAGGTGCTTAGTTTCCAGTATCCTGAGGAGATCCAGCAAATAAAGTTAGGTGGACTGATGGAACTCAATGACGTCACCAGTATGCTGAACTAATAACCAAAAAGTTTAGTTGTACAATAGATATTTTTATCGTAAAGCCTTGGGTTTACTCCATTTAAACAATGTAGGGGTGGAATTTTTAAAACGGTTTCTTAGCAACCATCTGCTGCGGAATGTTTGTACCGAATTTGGTGTTTGTGCAGAGTGAAACAAAGATGAAAAATGCAAAAATCCAAATTCAAACTTCTGAAGACAGGATTTAAAAAAAAAAATATACCACTATTAAGTAGGATTTAAAACAATCAACTAAAAAATGAGGGGATGTGTAATAGCTTAGAGATTTATTAACTTAGAGAATCGTTTTCCTTCGACAGTACCGTGTTATAAGTTAGAGATCGACCTGTGTAATAAGATAGAGGTTCCGTACTGTGTATTAACTTAGAGACTACAGTTCCGTCAAGTGTGTTGCACCGTGTGTATATGTTGCCGACGCCGCTGCTTGCAGGCACTTCAATATCTTATCTAACAAGTATACCAGCCTAATCATCACTATTTTGTTTTAGAGTTTACAGTTGAATATATTGTCAGTACTATAACATATCTAAATGTTTATATTTGACAATTATCTGTATAGAAAAATAGAAATATTGGTGTTTTATCGAAACAAAACGTAAATTTATATGAATTCATTAATTCACAATTAATTCATTAATTTAGGGCTGTTTTCTTAATACAATTCGGATATGGTTTGAATAAAGCAGCCTTCAAACAATATTTTTATTACTATTACTACTACATATGTAAATTAGTATATATTTACAGCATTACACATAAGCTTTTAAGAACAAAACCTATGCAAATTAACTTTATACTTTAATAATATATCTTTCTTTAACTAAGCGAATTCTACTTGTTAGATAAAAGATACTGAAGCGCCTGCAAGCAGCGGCGTCGGCAACATATACACACGGTGCAACACACTTGACGGAACTGTAGTCTCTATGTTAATACACAGTACGGAACCTCTATCTTATTACACAGGTCGATCTCTAACTTATAAAACGATACTGTCGAAGGAAAAACGAATCTAAGTTAATGTATCTCTAAGCTATTACACCTTCCCAAAAAATGATACCAATCAATAATGATTGGTTTGTATTGTAAGATTACATAGGTCTATAGAAGCATAAATGAAGATACCAAGTGGATGTGTGAGGGAGACAAAAAGTATTTATAAAGTGCTGCAACAGCCCTAGAGAGTCATATAACCCCGTTATCAGATAGATGTCAAGTGCCTGGCAATGACTACCTTTGGTTTCATTATATTATGTATAATAATAATATACAACATACAAACCTCGCTGATTAATCGCCTCTCTTATCAGCCATAATTTGTAGTACAAGCATGAAACGAAATACACTTTATAATAGCATTGTTGTGATTTATATTTATTTATTTGTTTGTGAAAATGCTTACATTTAAGGAAACGTTAAAATTTTCCTTTCGCTGTAATGACGAAGAGAATTTTTTGAAAAGTAACAACAGGTCACGTGACAATAATTTTTGTTATTCGATAAAAATGTTATTCTGGTGAAAAAATCAGCGAAAACGTTTACGTAAATTGGCATTACAAATTGTTAAATTACGTTGAAAATTAACAAAGATAGCCGACATTTAAGTGCTGCATATATATATATATATATATATATATATATATATATATATATATATATATATATATATATAACTCCCGGAAGACCACAGAGAAGATATCGAACCTGGCAGCAGATATCAGAAGAAGGAGGCTTCGGTTCTATGGACACATCAGTAGACTCCCAACAACGAGACTTGCCAACAGAATCCTTAAGTATATACAAGGTGTCAAATCAACAACGTCGTGGATCGCACAAGTCAGAATAGACCTACATGACGCAGGAATAGACTCAACAGACATTGAAGACAGGCACGCATACAGGAGAAAGATGCTCGGTTGGAAGGTCCCAGAGAATGAAATCCCAAAGAGAGCAGGGATAAAATGGACGGAGGAGCGGAAGAGGATCCATGGGGACAGGATGAGGGAGGTGTGGAGGATTAGAAGGAAGAATACATGAGTCGGAGTGCTTTGCGTGATCCAACAGGGTCTATGCGCAGATAATAATAAATAAATATATATATATATATATATATATATATATATATATATATATATATATATATATATATATAGAGAGAGAGAGAGAGAGAGAGAGAGAGAGATTTGAAATATTATAGAAACATATATAAAAGTATTACATTAAAGAATTATAAACTATTCCCCCCTCATTGACCCCTATATTATGGGGCAGATACGCAAATCAGCAGACTACAGGAAAGTTCATCCTGCTTGAAGTCCCTAAGGTCCTGGAAACCAAAAATCCCTAGCTTCCTGCTAGCAAGAGCCCCACAGTCATAAATTTTGTGTTCTGCAGTTTTCTCCTCTTTAAATTCTCTAAAACCGGTCATCCTCAGTTTTTGGCGCATGCTAAAATCACACATAAGATCAAGACCCGATTCTAAAGATAGGAATCATACGGCCAAACAAAATATGGTTTTTAGACTCTTTGACGTGGATAACATTTGAGGAAGAAAATCGTTTGACGGGAAATTCTGGAGATTCAGTGTGGTATCTGTATGGTTCCAAGACAAAGACAGGTTCTGGTGCTGGGGTGTACGGCCTGAGGTCAAGGGTAATGGAAGCTGTTGACTCCGGACTGTATGCAACAGTATTCCAGGCTGAAATAATGGTCAATAATGACCACGTTCGGGAAAATTTAAGAAGGGCTTTAAAAAAGTATCGTGTTCCTATTTATACCGACAGTCAGGCAGAAATCAAAGCACTATATTCAGTCCAAGCTGGTCTGGGATGTCGGGAGAACCTCAGTGCTCTGTCCTTGAGAAACCGTGTTACTCTTCACTGGGTTCCAGGGCATAAAGAGGTAGTAAAGAGGCAGACCGACTGGCTGGACTGGGATCTGCATGTGAGTTTATTGGACCAGAGCCGGTGTCACAGGCAAACTTTACCCCCAGGCAAAGTGTACTCCCCACGGTACAAAAAGCCCTGGCGAATTGTACCCCCTGTAAGAAAAGCCTAGGCATTGTATACCCCCGGTACAAAACGCCTAGTCTTTATGTACCGGGGGTAAAAAAAACCTGAAAATCAGGTTTAGAGTAGCGGGGGTACAATGTGCCTAGTTTATTCTTACCCCCATGAGATCTACTACATATCGGCATATTAGAACGTCAAAGGGGGTAAAATGTGCCTAGGTTTTTCTTACCCCCACGAGATCTACTATATATCAGCTTATTAAAACGTCAAAGGGGGTACACTATACCTAGACTTTTCTTACCGGGGGTACAATTCGCCTAGGCTTTTTGTACCGGGGGTTACACTTTGCCTGGGGATAAGAAAAACCGGCTTTAAGGATCTCTCTATCATTGCTGGGTCTGCTATCAATAGATGAATTAACAAACAACACCAGGCAAGATTCGTTAACTTTTATGGGAATTCCCATGGAAAGCGTCTCTTAAGGTTTCTCATTGAGGATTTAGAGGGACTGTAGATATCTTGGGCAGAGCACAACTCAGGATAATCATTCAGTTCATTACTGGGTACTGTGGTCTGAGGATGCACATGAGCGAGATTGATATGTGCCACGGAGAAACCGTGTGCAGGTTATTCAGTAAAGAGGAGTAAACTGCAGAATAATTTATGACTGTGAGGCTCTTTCTAGTAGGAGGCTAAGGGTTTTTGGTTTCCAGGACCCTAGAAACCTCTAGCAGGATGAGCTAGTCAGCAAATTGTTGGAACTTACTAAGGGCATCAATCTGCTGAACTTAAGAGGTTTATTTGCACAATAGGTCGTCGGTGGCAGTGTCTGAAGTTTTATAATTTATTCCTATAGTTTCTAATCTAATATAATGTACAAAATATACAAACATATGCTGAAGTAGGCTACTTAGTGTTTTCTAGCAACCCATAGAAAATAATGTTTGTCTTATTATTTTTTTTTATTTATTTATTTTTTTTACGTCCGACTATTGTGCACACTTGGTCAATGCAGACGATGGGATGATTTATAGCGTATGAAAATACAAAGCCATGGCCGGGAATCGAATCCGGTTCCTCGGGGTAAAAGCCCAGTACGCTATCAATTAGGCCACCGAGGCGGTTTTTTGTCTTTTTTTGTACGTAAGTTGTGCAAATTTTGTTAAGTAGTACAAAAAATCTGCTGTAAGGAATGACGAAGGAGGATGGAGTGGATTTTTTTAAAATATTGAGTAGACAGAATTAATTTTTTGTTTTATATACGTACATCGTAAAGTGTCAAAATTTAATAAAAAATATTTGAAACATTTTGCTTTAAGGTGTGGAAAACAAGGCTGGAATTGTTTCTTGAAAAACAAAATCAAAAATATACATATTTTGTGAGACAAGTGTGCAATGTTTTATTAGGTATACCAAAGTTCTACATTAAGGCATGGTAAAGGGAAAAAGATTTAGTTTTTCAAAATCTTATGTAGTTTTTTAAAATATTATGCAGATATAGCCTTTTACGCATTTGGAAGGCCACGTGCAAAATGTTACAACAAATTTACTGAAATTCTACATTATTGATGACAAAAAAGGATGGTATTGATTTTTTGACATCTTGTATATACGAGGTGTTCAGAAAGTAACGATAATTTTTACATTTCGCGGGCTTGGAGAGTCCGATTGTCAAATATTTTTTTTTATTATGTTGGAATACATGTCCTTGAAGTATGATATAACTATCAGCTGTTTTCTTTGTTGACTTTGTCTGTGACAGCCACTAAAATTAGACGTGTGTTTATGAGCTCGGCGATTTTCGTTTGTTAAAAGAAATGGATCAAAGAATTTGTATCAAATTTTGCGTAAAAAATGGATTAAAGTGTAACAAAGTGTGTTAAATGTTAACAATGGCTTATTGTGAGTCTGATATGAGTAAAGCAAGAGTTTACGAGTGGTATAAGCGTTTCCAAGAAAGCCGTGAAGACGTTGAAGATGACGAACGCCCTGGACACCCCGCACATCAACGACTGACGAACACGTGGAAAAGTGAAAGAAATGGTTACAAACAATCGCCGAATCACAATTAGAGTGATCGCTGATGATGTTGGTGTATCGATTGGATCATGTCATGACATTGTTTCCAGTGTTTTGTGTATGAAACGCGTGGCAGCAAAATTCGTTCCAAAATTGTTGAATTTTGAACAAAAACGACGCCGAATGGAAGTTGCTCAGGAGTCACTAAATGAAGTCAACGACGATGCAGAATTACTGAAACGTATTATAACAGGTGATGAAACATGGGTTTACGGATATGACGTCGAAACTAAGGCTCAATCATTCCAGTGGAGGCATTCTGGCTCACCAAGACCGAAAAAGGCTCGACAAGTGCGGTCGAACGTGAAGGTTATGTTCACTGTGTTCTTCGATATTAATTGCATAGTGCATCATGAATTCCTTCCACAAGGTGAAACGGTCAATAAGGAGTACTACCTACAAGTTCAACGCCGTTTGCGTGAAGCAATCCGAAAAAACGCCCGGACCTGTGAAAAACAATTTATGACTCCACGATAATGCACCAGCTCACACTTCATTGCTTGTTCGTGAATTTTTGGCCAAAAACAGTACTGTAACGATGCACCAGCCTCCATATTCGCCAGACATGGCTCCGTGTGACTTTTTACTATTTCCAAAAATAAAGAGAACCTTAAAGGGCCGTCGTTTTACAGCCGTAGATGACATTAAAAGCGCATCGCTGAAAGAACTAAAGGCTATCGCAAAGATCGAGTTTGAGAAGTGTTTCGAGGATTGGAAGAAGCGCTGGCACAAGTGCATAATCTCCAATAGGGACTATTTTGAAGGCGACAACATCAATGTAGAAGAATAAATAAATATTTTGTTCAAAAAATTAAAATTCTCGTTACTTTCTGAACACACTCGTATTGTGAACTAATTTTCTTATTTCGAACGAAAACGTCATCGAGAATTTTTAAATTTCTGCTTTAAAACTATGGGGTAGTTTATCAAAGTATTATCTAAATTTGGTTTTAACAGGTTATTCATTTAACATTTTTCCAATTGAAATAAAATTTTAGAGTTGTATAGTAATTAAACTTTCAGACACTGTACTATACGAATAGAATTACTGTACAGCTCTTCAATACTTACTCAAGAGGTAAGGATCAATTGCTCATCACATGATGACCGCTCCAATAGTTTAACACTAAACGCTTTGTAATTACTATGCGCTGTACACGAGTGATGGAGAAACACAAAACGCAAAACAGATGACAAATGGATGCGACGCCTCTACCGCAATGAGTGTGCAACACTGTAAATCAGTGAAACTAGTTCAAATGAGATTAATTGTGTCCGTGTTTGTAATATGAAGCAAAAAGTACAACGTTGGACAGTGTAAAACAGTGAAGTGTGCTTTGCGTTATTTCATGTAAATAGTTTGCTTGAAGGTACGTTGTAAAAACTGTTATTATTTTCCCTGTTGTGTAGTTTCGAAAAACCAGTTATAATGGAAATGTTTCCTTTGTAATCGCTTGTCGTATTTCCTGGAGGACGTTTAGGGTTTAATGCAGTACGCGATGGGGCCAAATGTCTTTTGTACAATGTATTTATTGTTTGTATGTCTAACACACATTTTATACCCGCATTTTATAACACACGCATTACCCGTCGCGGCTTCGCCCACGAAACTTAAACTGTTTCAGTAGTGTAATAATTTAGAAACATAAAAAAATATATTAATAAAAGCGTGATCATCTAAACCAGGGGTCTCCAAACTTTCCAGCCTTAGGGCCATACTGATCACTGCAGTAAGTTCCGAGGGCCAAAACCATATTATCATTGTTGCCGGTGGTAAAAAGTGAAATAGTCCACTGATGAAAAAAAGTCCGAAAAAGTACGCAACGTTTAAAAAAGGCTGCAAAGACCTTCTCCAAAATGAAGTACACAAAAAATGTTTACAGATCTAAATTAACTGATGAGCATCTTAAATCTCTTTTAATAATTGGTACAAGTAAAATTAGTCCACAACTACAAACTATTGTCAGTGGAAAATCTCAATTACATAAATCTCATTAGTATTTCATATGTCATTATGCTTGTTATAAGTTATGTTTTTATTTAAAATGTATAAAATGTTAGTTGGATTCATTTCAATAATTTGTTAGTTATTATATACTGAAGTTAAATTTTCTGCATATTATACATGTCTTTACTCATTACAATTCTGTGTTTCTTTATCCAACTTATCACAAAAAAAAATAACAATAAGCCTACAACAATGTTATGAGTAGTTAGCCCATGACCATATCAATGTAGATGTCATATTAATAATTATTCAACATAAAATTAGAACACTTCAGTAAACTAAATTTAATTTGCTATAAAAAATATGTTCTCTAAAAGGAGTTTTCAAGTATGCTAGCTCTTCGCGGGCCGGACAAAATCTGTCCGCGGGCCGGATGTGGCCCTCGGGCCGTAGTTTGGAGACCCCTGATCTAAACTCGTGATTATTTTACAGTGAATATGAAAAAATATTATAACCTGAATATGTTGTTTTATTGTCTTCAAACGTGTTCCATTCGAATTTAAGAAAATCTGATCAAGAATATTTTTGTCCAATACAAACATTTATACCTATTCTATATTTTTGTCCTTTTAGGGAAATTCGAAGGAAAATACTGAATTGCGTGTATCATAATTTGTGTTTTAAAATATTTTGTTTACTTTTAAGAAAATTTGATAAACAATATTTTTCTCCAATGCAAACACTCTTTTTTCTCCCATGATAACACTTTTTCCATTTTTATTCTTTTAGGGATGAATTCAGAAAAATGTTGAAATATGTGTTTCATAGCATATTTCTAGAATATAAGATAAACAAAATATTTTTTCAATACAAAATTGTACACCTTTTTTATATTTTATACCTTCTTTCAATCTCTTTAGGGGATGC
>CM040183.1:87039382-87056882 GCA_022606455.1 Callitettix versicolor | reverse complement strand
AATCAACGTCCATTGCTTCAGCTTCGTGCAAACAGCGGTCATCTGGCTGTGATTCTTAAAACATTCTTATTACATTCTTTGCAGACAATTTTGGTTCTGTTATTTTTGTGTGGTCCGCAAATATGACAAATAGGTCTACGTGTTGGCACTTGAGCCTGTTGATTTTCCAAGAACTTTAAGTTTTAAGTTCCCCCCAAAAAAAACTTGAAGATCTTTTGGAAGAGTTAGGATTGTCGCTCTAGCTTTCAAGTGTCCACTCATGAAAAGTGTCATTTTTTTCAAAAAGTTTCGTCTTCGCTCACTGTAATCCAGACGGTTGAATTTGTAAATTATATTTGCGTTTACTCCGGCAATGTCTAAATGCCGATAAAAAAGGGCCATTGTCCAACGTCTCGTGCTTCGGGATGTCGAGTAACTGGCACACATTTGATCGACAGTATCAACGCCACATTTTATAGCGTTATAATCCAAATTTACAATAGACTTTTTGGAATCTTCGTCAATAGAATAGAAACACGGTAAAAAGACTAACCTAAAACACTAAACACACAAAAAAAGAAGGGTAAAAGTGACTATGTATGCACAAATATAGTGAGAATAACACTACGAAAGCAGTTACACGATTGGGCGCGCCGCGGCAACTTGGCCGCAGACGTAACTATCTGCGTTCATGCCGCATTCATGCCTATCAAGGCCGCATTCATGCCTTATTTCCAGACGGACTGAAGATAAGGTGGTATTATTTTTATACAGTTCGTGTCCCTCAAGGTGGTCCTGACAAGTACTCAAAGCCCTGAAAACATTTCTCCATCGATACCTACCGTGAGATGCGAAAATAAAAGATTGCGGCCAATTTGCCGCTGGCGCGCCCACTTTAGGGTTAAAACAAAATGGCGTGCACTAAAAATGCTTCATTTAGTTTTAATTCCTAGGACATTCAAGTCTGCAAGACAAACGGGTTGTACACTTGAGTTGTTTGTCAAAGCACTGGAACAGCCAATTGTGACGTTAAACAAATTTCAGTCCGACTCGGTGTCTGTTTATTAAGTTAAAATGCAAAATTTGTCCGCTGTCCACTACGAAACCGCTCGACATATTTCAATGAAAACGTTTATATTTGTTAAATACAACGATTAGAAGGTTGTAGGCTACCTTAAACGTCCTTTCAACTGTTTAAAACAAAATGGCATACATTGATTTATTTAAGAACATTTATTTCAAAGAAGCAGCCAAGCAGTCGACCAACTGACATTGTTTTATGATTTTTCGTGTAAAATGTTATTGTATAGTTACAATATCTTAACGCCAAAGATGGTAATGGGTGTTTAGGTGTTTGGCAATACAACCTGAATTATTTTAGCAAAATTAAAAACAATTTAGGCAGTGCGGGACTGGCCGACTGAAGTGTCTTCTTTTGGCACGCCTGACTGTATAATTTTTTCACTATTATGATTTAATTATTTTTATAAAAATTTAGATGCATGCAGGAAAGTACAACAATTGAAAATTATTTTCGTATTAAATTTCGCGCGTGTGTAGGTACACAACTTAAAAATTACCTGAAACTGTCACAGATTATGAATTTCAATATCTTAGGCAATATAAGGGACTTTAACAATTAATCAATTTATAACCCAAAGTTGACAGTTATACCGTCTAAGTATAATAATAAGTATAATATTTGTGTAAATAATTTAACTACACAAATTTAAAAAATACACATTTTTAAAATGAACAAGAACAATAAACATAACCTCAATTGAAATGATATTGAAGCTATTGTGCGAAATCAGCTGTTTCAAGTAGTCACTTTCAGTCTAGATATATACAAGAAAAATATATACTGGGACGTATGCATTACGGATTCAAGCGTGACGCGAAAGCAAATGTTTATACCCATGTTTTGTCAACTGCGACCATACAAGTATTCATTTCAAAAATACATTTTATTAATCACTAAACAAACAAATAATAATGTATTGTAATAATAATGTTGTAGTAATAATTTTTGGAACAGTAATTTTCACTAGAGTGCGCGTACAATGTGTTAGAGCGTTCCGTGACGGAAAACTAAATTTTCCCCTGTGCAAAACATACACCCATACACCGCGATAAGAAGTAGTCACTTTAATAATAATTTTCACTAGAGTGCGCGTATGGATGAGTTAGAGCGTTCCGTGACGGCAAACTGAATTTTTCCCCGTGCAAAACATACATCAATACCCCGCGATAAGAAGTAGTCACTTCAATAATAATGTTCACTAGAGTGCGCGTATGGATGTGTTAGAGCGTTCCGTGACGGCAAACTGAATTTTTCCCATTGCAAAACATACATAAATACTCCGCGATAAGAAGTAGTCACTTCAATAATAATGTTCACTAGAGTGCGTGTATGGATGTGTTAGAGCGTTCCGTGACGGCAAACTGAATTTTTCCTTGCAAAACATACATAAATACCCCGCGATAAGAAGTAGTCACTTCAATAATAATATTCACTAGAGTGCGTGTATGGATGTGTTAGAGCGTTCCGTGACGGCAAACTGAATTTTTCCCCTTGCAAAACATACATCAATACTCCGCGATAAGAAGTAGTCACTTC
The DNA here is from genome assembly GCA_022606455.1 of Callitettix versicolor. Taxonomy (NCBI): domain Eukaryota; kingdom Metazoa; phylum Arthropoda; class Insecta; order Hemiptera; family Cercopidae; genus Callitettix; species Callitettix versicolor. Next base: position 87,054,283 of record CM040183.1, on the reverse strand, counting down.
AATAATAATGTTCACTAGAGTGCGTGTATGGATGTTTTAGAGCGTTCCGTGACGGCAAACTGAATTTTTCCCCTTGCAAAACATACATCAATACCCCACGATAAGAAGTAGTCACTTCAATAATAATATTCACTAGAGTGCGCGTATGGATGTGTTAGAGCGTTCCGTGACGGCAAACTGAATTTTTCCCCTTGCAAAACATACATCAATACTCCGCGATAAGAAGTAGTCACTTCAATAATAATATTCACTAGAGTGCGTGTATGGATGTGTTAGAGCGTTCCGTGACGGCAAACTGAATTTTTCCCCTTGCAAAACATACATAAATACTCCGCGATAAGAAGTAGTCACTTCAATAATAATGTTCACTAGAGTGCGCGTATGGATGTTTTAGAGCGTTCCGTGACGGCAAACTGAATTTTTCCCCTTGCAAAACATACATCAATACCCCGCGATAAGAAGTAATCACTTCAATAATAATATTCACTAGAGTGCGTGTATGGATGTGTTAGAGCGTTCCGTGACGGCAAACTGAATTTTTCCCCTTGCAAAACATACATCAATACCCCGCGATAAGAAGTAGTCACTTCAATAATAATATTCACTAGAGTGCGCGTATGGATGTTTTAGAGCGTTCCGTGACGGTAAACTGAATTTTTCCCATTGCAAAACATACATAAATAATGTTCACTAGCGATAAGAAGTAGTCACTTCAATAATAACATTCACTAGAGTGCGTTTATGGATGTGTTAGAGCGTTCCGTGACGGCAAACTGAATTTTCCCCCATGCAAAACATACATCAATACTCCGCGATAAGAAGTAATCACTTCAAAATACTCGTATTTTATCAATAACAATTAATTATTTTTTAATAACAAAAGCTTCTCTCCTGAACATAAAACAATATAGCTTACTCTAAAAAAAATGTTCAAGTTAACCTCCAAATTAAACAACTTATATTCTCTGAAAATATATCTTGGCAAAGCAGTTGTGCACAGCTAGTACTGTTTAATGTATGTTCGACTAAGATAAAAGTTTTTACATTTCTTAACAAAATGCAATTACAGAATACTTAAAAAAAATACTTAGAAAAAGTAAGTCGAGTATAAAACAAGTTGTGAAAGAACTGAACTATGACTGATGACACATTGTTGTTGACACTGCGGCTGCATGGCTCGGCGAGGGAATCCAACAATAATAGTCCTGGAACTAGTTCAACTTAGATTAATTATTGTCGGGAATGCAACAAAAACTGCAATACTGTCGCCGAACAAACAGTAATTTTATTTATTGTATGCAGCGAGTTGGAAAATGTCGTTTTACTGTAATAGTGATATTATGTTTGTAATATTTATTTATTGGAAACATAAAGTTAGGTTATGTGCTGTTGTTTGTTTTGTTATTTTAAGGCGAAAAGCACATTGAGGCTATTATCGTCTCCCTAAATTCATGTGAGTGTAAAGTTTTAAAGTCGTAAGTGTAGTGTTGTAAGTGTAAGTGTGTTAGTCTAGGGTACAGCGAGGGGCGTTTAAATCGTCTCAATAGGTGCAGCTAGTCTGCACCCCCCTGCGGGGGTTATGTTCTAATTCAGTAGTTATTGGAAAGAGAGTAAAACATAAGTGATTTATTTAATGCTGCTGACATGGAATTTCCAAAAAATAATTTTTTACCACATTTGTTTTCTAATTTTCATTTTACCATTATAAACGTTAAATTTAAAACAAGTTAAAGCAAACAGCGGATTTTAAAATCGCTTCTGTTAATTTGATAAGCAAAGATCCTTAGACCCTGCGATCTTTACATCCTTAGTTTAAAGTGCGAGAATAACTTGCTCACTGGTAGACTAACATTAATATGTATCATGTTTTATGGCTGGTTGTGATGTTTGGTTTTGCGTTTCACGTGATCCGAGTAATATGTTTTTGTTTGTTTTTTTTAAGGCAAAAATCACATTAAGGCTATTATCGCCTCCCTAAATGAAGTGTGAGTGTAAAGTCGTAAGTCGTAGTGTTGTAAGTGTAAGTGTGTTAGACTCGGGTACCGCGAGGGACGTCTAAATCTTCTCAATAGGTGCAGCTAGTCTGCACCCCCCTGCGGGGCTGTTTAGTTTCAAAAGCTGTTGGATAAAAACAAAATTTGTAATAATAATAAAGATATATAATATTGGTGTCTATAGTAACAGTGTAAGTAATTAAATTAAATAAAGAGGTATTTCGTAGAATGTTTTGAAAAATATTTTCTCTGTTTACGTAATGGGATATATAGTGTTTTCGAAAACAAATCTTAATTAATTTACGTCAAGCATACTAAAAGTATACACTTATAGTGTACAATAATGCAAATACAAATGCAAATGAAAATGCAAATGCAAATGCAAATGCAAATTCAAAAGCAAATTCAAAAGCAAATTCAAATGCAAATGCAAATCCAAATGCAAATACAAATGCAAATGCAAATGCTAATGCAAATGCAAATGCAAAAATGCTAATACTAATGCTAATGCAAATGCAAATGCAAATGCCAATGCAAATCCAAATGCTAATACTAATGCTAATGCAAATGCAAATGCAAATGCCAATGCAAATCCAAATGTTAATACTTTATGCTAATTCAAATGCAAATGCAAATGCCAATGCAAATCCAAATGCTAATGCTAATGCAAATACGCTAATGCAAATGCAAATGAAAATGCAAATGCAAATGCAAATGCAAATGCTAATGCTAATGCTAATGAAAATGCAAATCCAAATCAAAATGCAAATGCTAATGCTAATGCTAATGAAAATGCAAATCCAAATGCAAATGCTAATGTTAATGCTAATGAAAATGCAAATCCAAATCCAAATGCTAATGCAAATGCCAATGCAAATCCAAATGCAAATGCGCTAATGCAAATGCAAAAGCAAATGCCAATGCAAATACAAATGCTAATGCTAATGCAAATGCAAATGCGCTAATACAAATGCAAATACAAATCCAAGTGCAAATCCAAATGCAAATGCCAATGCAAATCCAAATGCTAATGCAAATGCAAATGCAAATGCAAATCCAAATGCTAATGCTAATGCAAATGCAAATGCAAATGCAATTGCCAATGCAAATGCTAATACAAATACGAATACAAATACAAATATTTAGAATAATGTTAACGCTCTAATAAATGAAAATTTGATGTGTTTTTATTTGAACTAGACACAAAAATAGACATTGTAAGCAGCTTAATCAAGTTTGTTACGCCAGAAAAATATTTCTACCAGTTTCAAAATGGTGAAAATTATAAAACTTAAACACATATTTATTTTATCTCACAATGTTTTTACTATCGTGGTCAGTGTTCAAATTTGCGTGACTTATTGCTTTTAATTTTCGATTTCAATTGAAATAGAAAATGATTTTGACGTCTGTCAAGGCTTATTTTTGCGTTTTGAAAATTTAATTGAATATCTAAACAGCTTATATTGCTGATTATTATACAATATATGCATTTTTGAATCACAGTTTCCCAAAAAAATGTAACATAAAACAACCGTGGAAAATTCGCTTCACCACGCGAGACAGCTGCGTGGGGTTCACAGTAAAGACATTGTCTACGTATTTTATCGATTGAAAATAATTAAATTTGTTTACTTCATATGTGATCATAGTTCTGGTGGATAGGTTCAAAGGAATCTTTGATGTTACCCTTACATTCTACCCTTGTGTAGCCCTTAAGCCCTTAAGGCGTCGTGAGATGTTCCTTCAGTGAAGCAAATTGAAGCAAGCCCTTTAACAAACAGTATCGTGAAATATTGATAGTTTCCTTCTGTATTTTCGGTATTGTTCTATTACGAGATTGCTCAGGTAAGGGTTGGAAGCAGGGTGGAATGGGGGCGAAGGTAATTAATTAACAGCACTGTTGGTCTTTATGAATTGTAAATTATCGGTGTTTTGTTCTAGTCTATTTGCTACAGCAATGAAATCTAATTAAATTCAGTCTTTATTTACATTTTATAAAAAGCTTGGTGATTTTTTGTTCTCCTTCGCTAAGCTCTTTTATGCAAATAAAAATGTCTGCACTTAAAATATAATGAAATGTTAAAGCTATACGGTATTATCATGTTCAACTGTTAACTAAAAAACAAAATGTCGCTAAAGAAAGTAAATATCGATATGTAGCTGCCTCGCTGACGTGATGGAAGCAAAATTTATATCTTTTCGTAAATTCTGATTTCACAACCATAATCGGCTCTAAAATGTGTCTGTATTAGCATTTTTTAACTTTTAAATTACATTAAATAGGACATTAGTAGGCCTACTAAGAAAAATACGAATAACATTTTTTTTTTAACGTCCGACTATTGTGCACACTTGGGCTAATGCAGACGATGGGATCATTTATAGCGTATGAAAATGCCAAGCTCTCGCCGGGAATCGAACCCGGATCCTCGGGGTGAAAGCCTAGTACGCTATCAACTAGGCCACCGAGGCGGTTTCAAAATGGCGGTCAGTTCAAAAGTTTTGTCAAGTATTTTGTCTTCAATGGATTTTGAAAATCCGTTTTATACATTGTAACCAGCCTTAAGAACTGCGTACATTAGCTCTTCGTGTATTCGAATCTTTTTGACATTTTTTAAAAACTAATTTAACGATAGTCATAGATCATTGTCGTATTTACAATTTACTTTGTAATCAGTGCATTTAAATGTTGATTATGATGGTGAAATTGAATTGAAAAAAATGGTAAGATAAAAAAATACTTTTGGAAATTCGCTTCCATCACGTCAGCAAAACAGCTGCGTTTTATATTTCGCTAAAATTGTATTTAATCTTGAATTTAAAATTGCGTTTGTTTCAAATTCGCTATAATTACTTAAATTAGCGGTTTTTCTACGATCAAAATTTCAGCATAAATCAGATGTAAGCCAATTATCAGTAGCTTCAAAACCGAACCTTTTTTTTTAAAAATAATTGTTTACAAATTTTTTGTAACGTTTTAACGATTTTAATTTTTCACAGTTAAAACAAATTTCAATCCAAAAAAGATATTTTTCAAAGATCCTGTAAGATTGTAGTTTTTAGGTTAGCTTTGTTATCTTGCTCGGTACGAAAATATGATTATGGCTAACCGCAGTGTGTTCAGGCTATCATATCTTTTTAATTGGATCATAACTTTGACTTGGAACGTTGCCAAAATGTTTACACGTATAATGATAGCTGCTCAATTATACACTGACAAACACTCCGTTTATTTTCTCAACTGCTATTGGTTGAGTTCAAACTGGATTTAATTAAAGAATCGCTTATAGGGATCCGTACCCGAAGTCAGTAACTCGCAAGCGTGTCTGTCTGTCTTGGTAATTTACCTTTTACTAGTGATCACCAAGACATTTGGCAAAAACGGTCTTTGAAGCGCTCAAACCTAGAACAAATTATTTATGGGAATTTAAGGAATAAAATCATAATGGAATCATTTGAAACTATAAATGATCCTGATTCTAAAATAGTTCTTGATTATAAAGAGTTTCTCTAGGATCTCTAAAAGTATTTACGTCAGCACGTAAACATTTGATCAACGTACGTTTTGATCAAACAAAGCGTGGTTTATTCTTCAACTCCTCGGCAAGCAGGTTCTGAGACTAGTCTGGATGTACGGGTTGCAACTTTGAAGTTGCACCAAGATAACTAACCTTAACTTTTCAAAATAAGGTAATAATTGTTCGTGCACCGTGGTATGATAAGAGCATATCCATAAAGATCTTAAGATGGCCAGTGAGTGCTAAGATCCATAGCTGTGAAACATGAACGTAGGCTTCAGAATCATCTTAACACCGCAGTGCGGGAGATGATTGCGGGAAGGATGTGGAACGGAGACAGAAGAGGACAAGACCAGAAGACCTGGTGCAGTGATTATATGTTATCGTATGAAAGTGTTCGGAGTATTCATAGGAATGTTTTCTAACCAATACTGTGGCAGTGACATTTTTGTAATTGTAATTGCTACCCCTCAGGGGGTGCAGACTAGCTGCAACTATTGAGAGGGTTTAGACGTTCCTCGCGGTACCCGAGTCGAACACACACTTACACTTACAACACTACACTTACGACTTCACACCCTTATTTACACTTTATGTTCAACTAAGGATGTATTACAGATTATTATATTTATACCCTTATAAATATATATATATATATATATATATATATATATATATATATATATATATACCCTTATAAACACTTTACACCCACACTTACATTTAGGGAGGCGATAATAGCCTCAATGTACTTTTCGCCTTAAAATAAAAAAAAATATATATAACTGCTAGATAAGTTGTACTTAGTTGTAGTATTGGATAAATATCCCTTGCATTCGATTTGTGTGTTTGTTACGCAGTTTTGACTAAACGCATCGACCGATTGTTTTGAAATTCGGTACAAAAATATACAGTTTGAACGACGTATTGTAAGATTATTTCCTATTCGCTTCCGTTTCAATATGGCGGCCACTAATGTAACGATGACGAGTGTAATCGATGGTTATTTTCTGTAATACTGGCTGAACGGCAAAACCTATCATAACTTTGACCACTTAATGAGGAGGAGCGTACAGTATCTAGTTATGTTGTTCCAGTGAGATTTTTTACTAAATATCACGGTTAACGGTTAAATTGGCGGTAAAGTTTTCGAGCGAATCAAGCGCTGCAATAGAGCGGTGGCCAGATAATTAATTAAGAATATTGGCGGTAAAGTTTTCGAACGAATCAAGTGCTGCAATAGAGCGGTGGCCATATAATTAATTAAGAATATTGGCGGTAAAGTTTTCGAACGAATCAAGCGCTGCAATAGAGCGGTGGCCAGATAATTAATTAAGAATATTGGCGGTAAAGTTTTCGAACGAATCAAGTGCTGCAATAGAGCGGTGGCCATATAATTAATTAAGAATATTGGCGGTAAAGTTTTCGAACGAATCAAGCGCTGCAATAGAGCGGTGGCCAGATAATTAATTAAGAATATTGGCGGTAAAGTTTTCGAACGAATCAAGCGCTGCAATAGAGCGGTGGCCATATAATTAATTAAGAATATTGGCGGTAAAGTTTTCGAGCGAATCAAGCGCTGCAATAGAGCGGTGGCCAGATAATTAATTAAGAATATTGGCGGTAAAGGTTTCGAGCGAATCAAGTGCTGCAATAGAGCGGTGGCCAGATAATTAATTAAAAATATTGGCGGTAAAGGTCTCGAGCGAATCAAGCGCTGCAATAGAGCGGTGGCGAGATAATTAATTAAGAATATTGGCGGTAAAGTTTTCGAGCGAATCAAGCGCTTCAATAGAGCGGTGGCCAGATAATTAATTAAGAATATTGGCGGTAAAGTTTTCAAGCGAATCAAGCGCTGCAACAGAGCGGTGGCCAGATAATTAATTAAAAATATACGGCGAAGTTGTATCACTGTTCCTTAAACTACTGATTCTTTTATACAGAGCGCGTAACATAAGACGAACGAATAAGGAAACCTTTCAGAAAAACGTTGTTTATTTCATTACTGTCTACAGTAGAACGAGCTCGGAATGTCTTAACGGAACACCCTGTAGGTCAACTTTGTAGGTTTCTGACTTCATCGAAGTTTCGACGAGTCTGTGATTGATTCACGGGTAAACTTTTAATCAGACACCGAGAACAAAATAAATATCATCCGGAAATAAGAAACACTAGCTCGCAGATACAAAGCATTTCTCTTTGTAACTGTAAATTCAATAAAACTCAAAACATAGACGCGACCTCTGACCTTATGATTTAGAACTACTGTAGTTAACTTTTAAACTTTGCTCTTATATTTATCCTTATAACTGTTCAGTTGTCCAAATGAATTATATATATATATATATATATATATATATATATATATATATAATAATATATATATTATTATTATTATTTGCGCATAGACCCTGTTGGATCACGCAAAGCACTCCGACTCATGTCTTGTTCCTTCTAATCCTCCACACCTCCCTCATCCTGTCCCCATGGATCCTCTTCCGCTCCTCCGTCCATTTTACCCCTGCTCTCTTTGGGATTTCACTCTCTGGGACCTTCCAACCGAGCATCTTTCTCCTGTATGCGTTCCTGTCTTCAACTTCTGTTGAGTCTATTTCTGCGTCATGCAGATCTATTCTGACTTGTGCGATCCATGACGTTAAGTGATTTGACTCCTTGTATATACTTAAGGATTCTGTTGGCAAGTCTCGTTGTTGGGAGTCTACTGATGTGTCCATAGAACCGAAGCCTCCTTCTTCTGATATCTGCTGCCAGGTTCGATATCTTCTCTGTGATCTTCCGGGAGTGCAACCTGTATCCATCTTCTGTTAATCTCGACCAAGGATCTTCCTCAAGATTTTGCGTTCTTCCTTCAAAACACCCTCCATGGTAGCTTTTGTGTGGAGTGCTAGCGTCTCGCTTGAATATAATACCTCCTATATATATAATACCTCCTATATGTATATGTATATATATATATATATATATTTGTTATTTTAAGACGAAAAGAATTTGTTATTATCGCTTCCCTAAATGTAGCTGTGAGTGTAAAGTATTAAAGTCGTAAGTGTAGTGTTGTATGTATAAGTGTTTGTTAGACTCGGGTACCACGAGGGACGCTTAAACCCTCTCAATATGCAGCTAGTATGCACCCCTGCAGGGATATATATATATATATATATATATATATATATATATGTGTGTGTGTGTGTGTGTGTGTATGCATGAGCGCGCGCGTGTGTATTTGCACGATCATGTTCGCAATTTTAGTCCGATTTATTTCAAACTTGGTATAAAGATCGATTTGTTAAAAGCTTGAACTAGTTCTTTACGGGACAAATTTATTTCGACAGTTTCAAAATGGCGACCATTTCAATCCTTTAAAAATTCATAACTTCTACCAATCATTTTGGTAATCTGATTTCACCGTCGTAATCAGCGTTAAAAACTGGAGAAACTCGAATTTTGAAAACTTATTGGAATTTAAAAAATTATTAATATTTCATATATTTTTACTCTAAGCAATTCAATCGGTTTTGTACCGTAAATAAGGAGGTCCGTTTTTGAAACTACTTCGTCAAAACAGCAGGGAACTCTCACGTTTCGTGCTTTTATATTTTAAGGCTTTATAGTAAAACAAAACCTTCAAAAAACAAAATTCCAAGTGCAGTATAAAGTGTCCCCATCCCGTGTGAGTCACAGTGCAGGTATTGTAACAAAACAGCTGATTGCTAAAAAAATATTCTTGAAAATAATATTTAAATTATTACTGTATCCAAGACTTAAATAATTATTGAACGAATCAGTTTTGAAAGTATAGTCGGTAAGGCGATCTAGGCCAGTTCTATTGTTTAGCAAACAGTAAATACTGTAGTTTAATTTAGTTATGTAAGGTAAAATCCGGTTATAGTAGGTTCCATTTGTAAATATTTCAAAAAGGTACAGTGTTTAATTCAGTCATTAATTTTATAGGTTATAGTTTTAAATACGAAAGTAGAACAAAGTAAAGCCTGTCTTCGCTTTACTATAAGTAGAATTGTACTATAAGTAGAATTGTATTAAAGCCTGTCTTCGCAATGAATTACAAAGCGCAATGGAAAACACTTGATAAAGTCGTATTTATCTTCCCAAACCTGTTAATTGTACCTTGCTTTCGCAAGTGTTAAGTTTTTCGTAAACGTGAATTAACTCCTGAACAAAAATTGTCTGAGGATTGTGTGGTCATTAATTTTACAGGTTATATTCAGTCATTAATTTTATAGGTTATAGTTTTAAATACGAAAGTAGAACAAAGTGAGGCATATTGTATTAAAGCCTGTCTTCGCGATGAATTACAAAGCGCAATGGAAAACACTTGATAAAGTCGGTATTTATCTTCGCAAACCAGTTAATTGTACCTTGCTTTCGCAAGTGTTAAGTTTTTCGTAAACGTGAATGAACTCCTGAACAAAAATTGTCTGAGGATTGTGTTGTCATTAATTTTATAGGTTATATTCAGTCATTAATTTTATAGGTTATAGTTTGAAATACGAATGTAGAACATAGTAAGGCATATTGTATTAAAGCCTGTCTTCGCGATGAATTACAAAGCGCAATGGAAAACACTTGATAAAGTCGGTATTATCTTCCCAAACCAGTTCATTGTACCTTGCTTTCGAAAGTGTTAAGTCTTTCGTAAACGTGAATGAACTCCTGAACAAAAATTGACCGAGGATTGTGTTGTCATTAATTTTATAGGTTATATTCAGTCATTAATTTTATAGGTTACAGTTTTAAATACGAAAGTAGAACAAAGTAAGGCATATTGTATCAAAGCCTGTCTTCGCGATGAATTACAAAGCGCAATGGAAATCACTTGATAAAGTCGGTATTTATCTTCCCAAACCCGTTCACTGTACCTTGCTTTCGCAAGTGTTAAGTCTTTCGTAAACGTGAATGAACTCCTGAACAAAAATTGACCGAGGATTGTGTTGTCATTAATTTTATAGGTTATATTCAGTCATTAATTTTATAGGTTACAGTTTTAAATACGAAAGTAGAACAAAGTAAGGCATATTGTATCAAAGCCTGTCTTCGCGATGAATTACAAAGCGCAATGGAAATCACTTGATAAAGTCGGTATTTATCTTCCCAAACCCGTTCACTGTACCTTGTTTTCGCAAGTGTTAAGTCTTTCGTAAACGTGAATAAACTCCTGAACAAAAATTGACCGAGGATTGTGTTGTCATTAATTTTATAGGTTATATTCAGTCATTAATTTTATAGGTTATAGTTTGAAATACGAAAGTAGAACAAAGTAAGGCATATTGTATTAAAGCCTGTCTTCGCGATGAATTACAAAGCGCAATGCAAAACACTTGATAAAGTCGGTATTTATCTTCGCAAACCAGTTAATTGTACCTTGCTTTCGCAAGTGTTAAGTTTTTCGTAAACGTGAATGAACTCCTGAACAAAAATTGACCGAGGATTGTGTTGTCATTAATTTTATAGGTTATATTCAGTCATTAATTTTATAGGTTACAGTTTTAAATACGAAAGTAGAACAAAGTAAGGCATATTGTATCAAAGCCTGTCTTCGCGATGAATTACAAAGCGCAATGGAAAACACTTGATAAAGTCGGTATTTATCTTCCCAAACCCGTTCACTGTACCTTGTTTTCGCAAATGTTAAGTCTTTCGTAAACGTGAATAAACTCCTGAACAAAAATTGACCGAGGATTGTGTTGTCATTAATTTTATAGGTTATATTCAGTCATTAATTTTATAGGTTATAGTTTGAAATACGAAAGTAGAACAAAGTAAGGCATATTGTATTAAAGCCTGTCTTCGCGATGAATTACAAAGCGCAATGGAAAACACTTGATAAAGTCGGTATTTATCTTCCCAAACCACTTAATTGTACCTTGCTTTCGCAAGTGTTAAGTTTTTCGTAAACGTGAATGAACTCCTGAACAAAAATTGTCTGAGGATTGTGTTGTCATTAATTTTATAGGTTATAGTTTTAAATACGAAAGTAGAACAAAGTAAGGCATATTGTATTAAAGCCTGTCTTCGCGATGAATTACAAAGCGCAATGGAAAACACTTGATAAAGTCGGTATTTATCTTCCCAAACCAGTTCATTGTACCTTGCTTTCGCAAGTGTTAAGTTTTTCGTAAACGTGAATGAACTCCTGAACAAAAATTGACCGAGGATTGTGTTGTCATTAATTTTATAGGTTATATTCAGTCATTAATTTTATAGGTTATAGTTTTAAATACGAAAGTAGAACAAAGTAAGGCATATTGTATTAAAGCCTGTCTTCGCGATGAATTACAAAGCGCAATGGAAAACACTTGATAAAGTCGGTATTTATCTTCCCAAACCAGTTCACTGTACCTTGCTTTCGCAAGTGTTAAGTCTTTCGTAAACGTGAATGAACTCCTGAACAAAAATTGACCGAGGATTGTGTTGTCTCTTCGAACATGGTTTATAAAGAGGTGCTACAACACTGTTCTTCTTCTTGCTATACATTGTTGTGTATTATTCGTTTCTTTTTCCCATTATCTGCGAAGAGTGGTATACATCATGTAGATTTTGATGCTGATTATGATGTTGGAATCAGAATTTAAAAAACAAAAATGGTTACGATCATAAAAACTTCGGTAATGCGGAACTGGCCGACAGAAATGACGTCTTTTGGCATGCCTGACTGTATAATTTTTTCACTATTGTGTTTAATTATTTTTATAAAAATTTAGATGCATGCAGGAAAGGACAATGTTTGAAAATTATCTTCGTACGAAATTTCACGCGTGTGTGTAGGTACACAACTTAAAAATTAACTGAAACTGTCACAGACTGTGAATTTGAGTATCTTAGGCTATATAAAGGACTTTAATAATTAATCAGTTTATAACCCTATTTTTGACAGTTATTATCTAAATATAATAATAAATATAATATTTGTGATTCTGGCATTCAAAAATTGGTCATATACGTTAAATAATTTAACTACACAAACTTAGGAAATACACATTTTTAAAATTAACAAGAACAATAAACATAACCTCAATTGAAATGATATTGAAGCTATTGTGCGAAATCAGCTGTTTAGAAGTAGTCTCTTCCAGTCTAGATATATACAAGAACAATATATACTGTGAGGTATGCATTACGGATTCAAGCGTGACGCGAAAGCAAACGTTTATGCCCATGTTTCGTCAACCGCGACCATATAAGTGTTCATTTAAAAAATACATTCTATTAATCACTAAACAAAAATTAGAGCGTTCCGTGACGGCAAACCTAATTTTCTCCCGTGCAAAACATACAGCCATACCTCGCGATAAGTAGTAGTCAGTTCAAAAACATGTTAAACCCTGATTGTTTGTCAGTTTGTTAATTTGCTCTGGAACCATAAATTTCTTTTATTTAATTAATTGCATTGAAATGAGTCAATATCTTTCATAAGGAACAAACTTTCTGCGTAATCAAGACGAATCTTGATAAAAATAATCAATAAAAAATAATGATGTGTTGTAATAATGTTTTTAATAATAATGTTAACTAGAGTGCGCGTATGGATGAGTCAGAGCGTTCCGTGACGGAAAACTGAATTTTCCCCTCCGAAACATACACCCCTAACCAGCGATAAGAAGTACTTCAAAAAATACTTTCAGAAATTTGCTACCATCACGTCAATGTGGAATGCAGTTTAAATAACGAGCGAAAGTTGCACAATCCGTAATAGTAGGCAGTCTGGGTTGCTTTAACAAACCAAAGCAATCAATGAGTGTATGCAACCCCCCACCCAGCACTCTTTGTTATCCAGAGGAAGTTTCACTGAATGGGCGGCGATGATTGATGAGTCCAAATTGGATTTTATAAAAGTTTAAATAAAAAAAAGCCGAATCAATTGCAATTTCTATAGAATAAATTTATTTACTACAAACAATGCGTCGGTCGCGGTTAATGATTGTATCAGGTCCTGGCAGATAACGAATTCAAATTTATCAATTTAAAAAAAAGAATTGTTTTGTGATTTTTATTTTTAACAATTTCAGTATCTGAGTAATTAACAATTATAAACGTGAGTGGGTTAAAATATAAATAATTGCAGTTTTGTTCGCCTACGCTTTGAACGGAATTTGGGATTTTTCGTTAAACGTGTATTTCTATCACCAATACGCCAAAATTTGTTTTGTGCATAGAATTTGATTTAGATAAGTAGTTTTGTCCTACGTTTAAATTACACTAAAATACGTATTAAATATATACAAATATCATATATCGCCTATTTTTTTCGCAAATAAAATAAGTGGTGGCAACTTCTGCTATAAGAGGTGGAAACTTCTGCTATAAGTGGTGGAAACTTCTTTTATAAGTGGTGGAAACTTCTGCTATAAGTGGTGGAAACTTCTGCTATAAGTGGTGGCAACTTCTGCTATAAGTGGTGGCAACTTCTGCTATAAGTGGTGGAAACTTCTGAAATAAGTGGTGACAACTTCTGCTATAAGTGGTGGAAACTTCTGCTATAAGTGGTGGCAACTTATGCTGTAAGTGGTGGCAACTTCTGCTATAAGTGGTGGAAACTTCTGCTATAAGTGGTGGCAACTTCTGCTATAAGTGGTGGAAACTTCTGATATAAGTGGTGGAAACTTCTGTTATAAGTAGTGGCAACTTCTGCAATAAGTGGTGGAAACTTCTGTTATAAGTAGTAGAAACTTCTGTTATAAGTAATGGAAACTTCTGTTATAAGTGGTGACAACTTCTGCTATAAGTGGTGGAAACTTCTGCAATAAGTGGTGGCAACTTCTGCAATTAGTGGTGGCAACTTCTGCTATAAGTGGTGGAAACTTCTGGTGGCAACTTCTGCTATAAGTGGTGGCAACTTCTGCTATAAGTGGTGGAAACTTCTGCTATAAGTGGTGGAAACTTCTGCTATAAGTGGTGGCAACTTCTGCTATAAGTGGTGGAAACTTCTGCTATAAGTGGTGGAAACTTCTGTTATAAGTGGTGGCAACTTCTGCTATAAGTGGTGGAAACTTCTGATATAAGTGGTGGCAACTTCTGCTATAAGTAGTGGCAACTTCTGCTATAAGTGGTGGAAACTTCTGCTATAAGTGGTGGAAACTTCTGTTATAAGTAGTGGCAACTTCTGCTATAAGTGGTGGAAACTTCTGATATAAGTGGTGGAAACTTCTGCTATAAGTAGTGGCAACTTCTGCTATAAGTGGTGGAAACTTCTGCTATAAGTGGTGGAAACTTCTGCTATAAGTGGTGGAAACTTCTGATATAAGTGGTGGAAACTTCTGTTATAAGTGGTGGCAACTTCTACTATAAGTGGTGGAAACTTTTAGTGGATAAATTCAGCGAGTCTCTGGAGAATGGCAAGGCCAGATGGTATT
>CM040183.1:87024382-87036882 GCA_022606455.1 Callitettix versicolor | reverse complement strand
GGCCTAGTTGATAGCGTACTGGGCTTTCACCCCGAGGACTCGGATTCGATTCCCGGCCAGGGCATTGGCATTTTCATACGCTATAAATCATCCCATCGTCTGTATTAGCCCAAGTGTGCACAATAGTCGGACGTTAAACACTAAAAAAATTTTTTAAATATAATAAAAAAAAAAAAAACACCGAGACGCAATTATTAGGTTTGTAATAACAGGTACTTTGAAGATTGATACACGCACTCGCGCGCGCAGACACACTCAGATATTTTATAAAATGATCTGTAGTTCAGGATCGATGCTCACATTAAGGTTTCAGTATGGGTGTTAACATGACGGTAATAGTGATTCGTAATTAAAAATAACAACAAAATTAAAAAACTTTTGATAATAACACGTTTATTGTTGTTTTTAATCTCGTTCTGCTGAAGGCTGGAATGTTATCGGACAACGTATAAAAGGATTTTCAACGATCGAGTAGGCCAACTTAGAGTTATGGTCCAATTACACTGATACGGCAGACTAACGAGACAAAAATGGCCGAAGTTTATTGTGTCATAATCATATATTGTAGTGGAAAGGAGAAGGCGAAATCGGCTTACTTGTATAGAGCCTTTAAACACGTCCCTGCACGCAGCTGTCTCGCTTACATGTTAAAAGTGAATTTTAGAAAATAAATGTAACTTCTTTTATTGGATATCTGATTTCACAAGCAAATTTCGTTGAACAATAACTGCTAAAAAATCGTTTTCTTAAAATTTCAATATATTTGAAAATCATATTTTCAAAAAAACGTACACTTGTGGAACTCGGGGAGTTACCGACAGAAGCGAAGCTTTTTAACGTTGTCTTTTATGAATATATAATTAATTTGAAGATATGTTTACAATTATCTTGTTTTGTTTAAATAAATACGTGAACCTAGCTTAGATATTATTTACTTTTTTTTGGTGTTTAACGTCCGACTATTGTGCACACTTGGGCTAATGCAGACGATGGGATGATTTATAGCGTATGAAAATGCCAAGCCCTGGCCGGGAATCGAACCCGGGTCCTCGGTGTGAAAGCACAGAACGCTATCAACTAGGCCACCGAGGCGGTTGATATTATTTACTGTTGTTGTAAAAGATCAGCTGTTTTATATTCGTAGCGATCAGCTGATTTCAATAAACAGCTGATAGGCTATAATAAGTTTGAGGTTATGTTGTTAAAAACTAGCGATATTAACAGCAATTATTATAAACGTTTACAATGCGAGCGTATTATTCAACTAAGGAAAAATACCGAAACCAAAGCAGACAACGTATTCATATAATACGCGTGTACTGTTATCGAAAAAAAGAAAGAAGAGACAGAAATAGAAAGACGAAATTCGTTACCCCGTTCGTTCCATATTTCCGTTCGGTAGATTTTTTTCTATTCACTCTTCTCGCCAAAGCTAACACTAAAAAACGCTTCAAAAAGTATAAAATAAAAAAGTTGTTTTTTTTTAGTTTGGAAAAAAGCCGTCACTTTTGGGAAAATACCAAGCTATTACTAAAATCTATTTCTGCCCTTTTTTGGTGTTTAACGTCCGACTATGTGCACACTTGTGCTAATGCAGACGATGGGATGATTTATAGCGTATGAAAAATGCCAAGCCCTCGCCGGGAATCGAACCCGGGTCCTCGGGGTGAAAGCCTAGTACGCTATCAACTAGGCCACCGAGGCGACCTTTTTCTGCCTCTAATTTGGGAGTGAAATTTGTTTCTTCTTTTCGTTTCACCCTCTTTGGGGTACGCTGAATCAATCATTTCTTGCGCTCTGTACTTTTCTTTGTTCCCAGTAGCTCTTCTTTCTTTCTGATCTTCTTTTCCTCTCCTCTTCTGAAATGATAGGTTTAGGTTTTATTTTGGTTTTATTAATTTGTTTCATTAAAGTGGAATGTAAAATGCTAATTTATGCAGATTCCAACGCTGATTAAGTTAGTAAAACAAAATCAAAAAACGTGACTTTTCAAAAAAATATGCGAATAGAAAAAGTTACGGTTTTCTTAAGATTTGAAATGGCCGCCATTTTGAAGCTGTTAAACGGATTTTGCTGTTGAAGAAATATTTAAAATTAATATCGTAAAATTGTAAACATCCTTTACTCGTTCTTAGAATATATGAAACAATAAAAACACTTGTTTAAAGTTTGAGAGGTACTTAAAGCATTATTAAACTTTCATAACAGTAACCTTATTAAATAAATAAATACTTAAAGAGAATTCAGAAAAACGAGCGCTTAAAAGTAGCGCTTAAAATTATATTGAATATAATAAAGTTAATCATATCGTTACCGCAATTTTAAAAATTTTAAGGCTAATTTGTACAAAGGCTGATTAGGAAAGTGAAGAGTATTTTCAAAATGTATAATAAATAAAATGATTATTGTTCATATCGTTTAAACTTTCGACAAATTTCTTTCATGAGCTGGGTTATTAACTAGATATATTTTGAGGTTATGTTTACCCAAGTGCATTAGCTGTACTTTTGCATAACCTAATTGGTTATTGTTTTTCTATAAGGAAAAGAAGATCGGCCTTCTTTGGACACCTAACTCGATTACCGGAGAGTAGACTTACGAGGAGATTATTGGACTACCAACTGAAGTGTAAAGTTAAGAACAACTGGTTGAAGGAGGTGGAACAGGACTTGGAGGAACTAGGAATAACCAAGGAGCAATTGGCAGGAAGAAGGGAAAAAGCGATCTTAAAAAGTCAGGAAACCCAATTACAGTTTAGGGAAAAACGTCCACGAAACGTAGTATATTCGGAAGAACTCAGACTTCAGAGATCGATAAGATTAAAAAAATACTGGGAAGAACGCAGAAAAACCAAGAGACTTAATTGAATTGACTGTGTGTGCTCCAATGTGGGCTTAAATTAAAAAAAAATAAAATTAAATTATTTAATAAGATTTAAATAGACCACCGTTTTGAAACCATTAAACGGAATTTCTGGTAACAACTTGTCCACTGCGTGCTCATTTGAAGGTCCCAGGTTAGCTCATTTTCCAATGGAAATTCGATAATAAAACTGCGTATACGTGTGCCTTTTATGAAATTTTAAACACCTTTAAGTTAACCGTCGTAAAAGGGAAATTTTTGTTCGTAAAAGGGAAATAAATGGTACAACAATTAAGAGAATGTCCTTATCAGAGGATTTTAATTATAAATCAGAAAATGTTGGACATCTGAAAAAATTTTAATGGACTCCAATCGTGACTTTCCGATCACTTTTTAAATGGCGCTGATTTTCACTTAATTTCGCTTTATTCACATTTGCAGTTTTACACATATTTAATAGAACAGAATAAAAAACTGATTTTCCCAATAACTTGCACTACATTGCTACCCAGCAAGATCAGTTTAACAGTTTCAAAATGGCGGTTATTTCAAACCTCATTAGATAAACTGAAGTACTGAATTTTTTTGAAAATCTAACCGCTAACGCAAACAGTTCCGTGAGTAATCGTAAATTAACGTTTAAAAATTTATTTTTCATATTTTCTATACAATTTAAAAACGCTAGTTTTTTTCTGAATTATCTCATACTTTTTTATTTATTTAATAAAGTTACCGTATTTAATTAATTGTAACAATGATTTAAGTACGTATTAAATGTTAAACTGTTTTTATTAGTTAATATATTTTGAAAGCAGAAAAAGTATACTTAATTTACTTTGGCTTAATAATTAATTAATATTAATAACAGTCGGATAGTTTATTTCTTTTACCAGCGCAATGATACACGCGCGCGCACACACACGCACACAGACGCACAGACGCACGCACGCACGCACACGCACGCACGCACGCACACGCACGCACACGCACGCACGCACACGCAAACACGCAGGCGCACGCGCACGCACACACACACGCACGGACACGTACGCACGCACACACGCACGCTTACGCACACACACGCACGCATACGCACGCACGCGCGCGCACGCAAACGCGTGCGCGCATACGCGAACACACGCACACACGCATACACGCACGCACGCACACGCACGCACACGCACGCAAACGCACATACATGCACACGCACACGCGCGCACACTAACACGCACGCGCACACGCACACGCACACGCGCGGCGCACACACACGCACACGCACGCACACGCACACGCACGCACACGCACGCACGCGCAAACACGCACGCGCACGCGCACGCACAAACACACGCACGGACACGTACGTACGCACAAGCACGCACACGTGCGCACACGCACACGCATGCACACGCATGCACACGCATGCACACGCACGCATACGCACACACGCACGCACACACGCACGCAAACGCGTGCGCGCACACGCGAACACACGCACGCACACGCACACGCACGCACACGCACACGCACTCACACGCACGCAAACGCACACACGCGCACACTAACACGCACACGCACACGCGCGAGCGCACACATACACACATTCGCGCGCATAAACATAGTAATTCCGTGAAATTTAAAGGGAGCTGTAAACGTCTGCCGGCCTGACTATACAGCTGCATTACAATAGTTAATTATTATTTCGATTTGACGACTGAAAAATCTGACCCGTTATGTAAAGTTTACATGTTTGGTTTATTGATCGAGTAATATTTGTGACTTTAAATAATTATAGCCAAAAATTTTCTAACAACTAGAAAAACTCCATTTTTCCTCTCTTCTAAATCCAGCTAGCTTGGTCCAGCGTCCGTCTAGAGTCTCCGCAGATGACATCCCTCAACGTTCTCTCGCTGCTTCTGTTTGTTATCCACATACCGCGAACCTTCCAAAAGACTGCCCTTTCACCTCGTATCAGTTTAGTAGGATATTTCATTATAAATACGTAATTTGTTTTCTATAACGTTACATTTTTCGATTGAGTCTTGTGAGATGTTTATGGAAAGTACAAGGTTTACTGGACGTAAGGTAAATATATCGTTACGTCTCTTAGATTTTAAGGAATTTTCATTGGAAAAATGAACTATCTAAGCGGCCATTATTGTAAGACCCATTCCAAGGACCTTGAAATGAGCACTGGTAGATAACTTTTTGAAATAGCGTTAATTTTTTTCAGATTCGATTCAACCTTGGCATAAAAATCGATTATGATAAAAGCTTAGAAAAATTCGTTTACCAGCAAAATTCTTTCGACAGTTTCAAAATGGCGACCATTGTAAAAACTTTAGAAATTATTAAAATATTTCTTAAACGTTTTTAAATTTCGATTACATCATCGTAAGCCGCGTTAAAAACTGCATAAATTAGCATTTAAAATTTTTAAAATCAATTTAAATAAGGCATTCGTTTTTGACGGCTGTCAGGGTTAACTTTATTATAAATTTAAAGTTTGAAATGCTAATATATGCAGATTTTAACGCTAATTATGATATTGAGGTAAAAAATTCAAAAAAAAAAATGGGGTATTAAAGAAAAATACTTACGGTAATTCGCTTCTATCAAGTCAGCGAGACAGCTGCGTGCCGGTATTATTATTGTTTTCACATATTTGGTAGATCGTATTTGCCAAACGTTTTAACAGTAGTTTAAATTCCTGTTACGGACAAACAGACATAGATTTGACCTTGCAGATTCATTGTTCGTTTTTTTTTTAATAATATTTACTGAGTAATCGCTGACATTTGAATTCAAAGATTATATGACGTGACGAGTGAATGTTTCCCCACGCGATACTCTTAGTCCCGAATGTACCACGTGATCTCATACAGGCGCTGAAAATTGAACCACACTCCCCTTCGACAAACAGGATTGTGAAATATTAACAATTGTACAGTCGGCAACTATTAGGGATTGTTCTGACCAGTTGCGGGCCTTTTTGAGGAAATAACGAAGGGTGGTAATTTGATTGCAAGGGCGGCTTCGACAGAAGAACAGAACGTGCAAAAAACAGGATTCGTCATCATCCACTTACGTAACAATCCTGCCCTTGTCTCGCTGACGTGATCCAGGCAAATTTTCGTTTTTAATAAACAAAACAATGCAATGTCACGTAAACATTTTGATATGAGAATAGTATTCTAACGAAAAATGTCAAAGATCTTAGTAAAACTTGGAAAAATTGGAAATAGAATATTACAAATGCAACCCGAAAATTGTTGAAAACTAAAAATACATTCGTACAGACAACCAGACAACAAACAGTTATATTTAATTTTATTGGTCACCAGTAAACTATTTAGTCTTAGATATGGAAGCTAAGTCGTCGTTAGTGTAGTGGGCCAATGCTAAAACCTATACAACTGTCTGCAAATTCCAAAAATGTTAAACAACAAAAAACACACACACACACACACACACACACACACAATAATATATTTATTATTATATATATAATTTTATTTTGTCTGCTGTAAGAAAAATTTATTAATTCATACTATTGTGGGTCAAAATGAGATACAACATACTGCATTTAGCAATAATCATTTCACTTCAAAGAGGAAGAGAGAGAGAGAGAGAGAGAGAGAGAGAGAGAGAGAAGAGAGAGAGAGAGAGAGAGAGACGGGTAGGGAAGAGAGAGAGAGAGAGAGAGAGAGAGACGGGTAGGGAAGAAAGAGATAAAAACAAGACAAATAGAGAAAATGGTGGAAGTTGTAGCACTAAATATTTGTAAGTATTTTTTGCTACAATACTTTCAAAGACTATCTTTGAGCCAAATTACTTTAGAATGTATTACGAAGAGTTGTAATGGCTGACAGTTTAGGATCAGGGCAGCCAACCGTAAACATTAATTTATAGTTGTCTGTCAGTAGAAACGTTGATACATTTGAAACTTGTAGCATAATAGTAATAGTAAATTTTTAATATTATATAATTATGTCTTACATTGAGATAGTCAAAGAATTCAAATATCTTGGGGAATGGATCAGCTGGAACGCCCTAGAGAAAAAAAGCTATGGAATCTAGGAGAAATAAAGTTGAATTAGCCTTCCAACTTACCAAAAACACATACAACAAGAAGTCCCTCTCCTGGAATACAAAGATAAGGCATTATCATACGGTAATTAAACCAGAAGCCTTATATGCAGCTGAAACATTATCTCTCACAACCCAGGGCCCACTTGAAAGGCTGGAGATCAAAGAAAGAAAGATATTACGAAAATCTTAAGCCCCAAATTCCGTAACAACCAATTACTTCACATCGGGAATGAAACTCTTTACCAAAAAACTGAAACACTATCAGACACAATAAGAAAAACGAGAATTGATTTTTATGGGCACATCCTCCGAATGGACAAAAATAGACTAACCAAAAATTATTTGACTACTTTCGCAATAGAAGAACCAAACCACTTTGGTTTAGAGAAACAGAGAAAGACATAACAGAACTGCAGATCACTGACACTATGCTCATGGACAGAACAGCCAAAACAATAACCAAGGATAAGAAGCAACGGTTCCAAGGCAATGTCAAATCCAAGCGAACGATCCAAATCTCTGACGAAGAAAGAAAAGCAAGATCACAACGAATGAAGCAATACTGGGCTACGAGGAAGGCACAGAACATTAAAAAGTGATTGATTTAGTGTACCCCAAAGTTGGGTGAAACAAATAAAGAGAGAAAATTATGTCTAGCAGCCGTCTTGTTAAAGTGATAGAAATGATTTTCTTACAAAGAAATTAATTTTGTTTTGGTTGAACAAAGACAGAGAGTAAAAACATTTGACTAAAAAATGTGGCCTGAAAACAAATAAACTAATAATTTTGTTTACTAATTTTTCACATTCACTATACTTTCTCCAAGTTCATTTTAAAATCAATGAGTTTCTGTGCTTCACATTTTAAACTGATAGTGCCAAAACAAAATGTTTTCTTGGATCGTATATCTTTTATTTTGTGACTAATAAAATCAAGTTTGATTTTAATTGACTAATCGAATCAAGTTTGATTCGACCTTGACATTTTAACGTCTCCGGCACTCTTATTGTTATTTAGTATTAATGGCATTATGTTTTGAAGCGTATTTTAAAATTATGCTAAGTATTTTTTTATTACTCTCAAAAACATTTCAAAACACAATGCTAAAATCACAAAAACCAAAAGAACATAATAGAAAGGAATACGTCTTTTAATATTTATATACACATAATTATTAAAAGACATATTCCTTTCTATTATGTTCCCCTAGTTTTTCTGCTGTCCTAAAAGTTGTGTTTTATAAAAAACATATAATTAAGACGAAGAGTTAGTGTAACACATTATGAGACCAGATCTGTTAGAGAGGCTGTCAAAATAGATAAGCAAGGTGAATTAATAATAGGACAGACGACGCCTGTAATTTACCAGCTGTTTAGAGGACTGTCCTCAATTGTGTTCGACCTACAGGAACACAAAGACATAAGTGTAGGACAATTGATTGGGATCAATTGACGATTTCACTACTGGATCTAACCAGCCGGGCTAATGAGCATTATAGTGTGTCGTTAAACGTCAGCTCAAGCCAGCCCACTTTTTATTTGCTTATAGAAAGAACAAACACGTTTCGAGTTATTCAGTTTTACTTAGGATTGGAGCGAGAACCACCTTCAAGTTGCTAGATTCGTTATTACCTGTTGAATCACAGTATGTATTAAATGTTGTTTAATATCTCAATACTTCTTCGCAGTTCATTAATAACGTAATGTTTTGAAATAGTTTTATTTCTTAACCTCTAGTTACTTTTACACAATATAAAAAATTAAGTAAAACTTATTTGCAATTTATAAATGTAACGCTAGAAAGTTTGGAGCAGATTTATTTTCTTAGAGTACCAAGTTTATGTTATGTAACGACTTTACCAAGTTTCCGGAATATAATATGCACCGACTAGGTAGAGCACTGTACTTCAGTTCAAGTTACTCTCGGCTAGCCTAATTAGTTTGCATTGTTACTGGAACAAGATGTTTCAAATTGTGAATAAAAAGCGCGTTTATTATGAATTAGCTTCTATAAACATCGTGATTACCATTCGTTAACCTGAAATATTTTTTCTTCTTCTGCTGCTATTGCTTTTGCTTTTTCCATTCTTCTTTCTCTTATTCTTTTTCTTCTTCTTACTCTTCCTATGTTTTGTTTTTTTTTTGTTCTAATTTTTCTGTTTGTTCTTCTCGCTTATTTGTTTCTTCTTTTTTCTTCTTCTTCTTCTTATTTTTTTCTTCTACTATCACTTACTGTTATTTTTTTCATTTTTCTTCTTCTATTACTTCTTTTTTTGTTCTTATCCTTCCTTTCTTCTTCTTCTACTACTTTTCTTCTCTTCAACTACATCTTTTTTCCTTTTTCTCCTTCTTCTTCTTCTACTACTACTACTACTTTTTCTTCATTTTTTACTACATCTTTTTTCTTTTCTTCTTCTTCTTTCTCTGTTTTCTTTCTTTCTTTTTAATTCCGTTTTCTTTCCGCGGTTTCTTTATTCTAATTTTGCTTTGTTCTTCTCGGTTTTTTGCTTCTTCTTCTTATTATTATTTTTCATCAACTTCTTCTCCTTCTTCTATCTCATCTTGTTCGTTTTATTATTTTTCTTCTGCAACTGCTTCTTCTTGTTCTTCTTTGTGTTTCTTTTTTCTTCCTTTTCTTTTTCATCTTCTAATTTTTTTTTTTTCTACTGCTTCTTTTTCCTTCCCATTCTTTCCCTACTTCTTTTTTCCTATTGTTATTGTTTTTCTCTTTTCTTTTTCTTTATTTACCTGAGCAGGTACTTTATCTGGTTGTCTTCGTTTCCATGGTTTATAGCCCGTATTTCGTTCTCTTTCTTAAAGGACCCAAGAGCCTTCTTTTTTGTGACTTATCTCTTGAAAAATGCACTATTTTATTATCCTTCCTATGTATTGATCCTATTCAATTCTTATTCTATTTATCTCCTGATTAATGCTTTATATGTTATTCACGCTTATGTCCTCTCTTTTCTTTAACTTTCCGTGTCTTGTTTGCTGTTCTCCTTTTATGTTAGTTCCATCATTCCTGTGCCACGCTACTATCTGGTTCTTTTTAAGTTGTGTAAGACATTACTGGTCTTATTACGGTTTTATAAACCCTTCCTTTGGCCTCGACAGAGAGAACTTTATTTGTAAATGTGGTGTTGTTTAGGCATTCTGTTATCATATTCGCCTTATTTATTTATTGGCTAACCTCTTTATTTATTGTACCAATACCAAATATTCTGATGTCCAGATAATCAACCTCCATTACCTGTTCTATTGGTTAATCCACGACCACTAACTTATACATATTCTGCTCTGTTGATATTACTACTGTTTTGAATTTTTCAGTATGTATCGACATATTATATAGTTTTGTTGAAACATTTAACGCCGATTGGTTGACAAAAGATCTAACTATGCGAGGCGTACTCGTTTATTTTGGGGGTGGGGCGGTAGATAACTCTTGTAGAAGAGCAGGAACTATGACTTATGGTATCAAACAAGACTCAGTTTTGGAGCCAGTTCTGTGGAAGATGGTGTTTTAAACCGAAGCTGCCAGAGAGGGTTGAGATGGTTTGCTTTCTAAGGCTGTGAGTAGTTAAGAACTTAAGTCAAAAGTGCATCAAATCAGTTGGAGAGTAAGAGATTGACTCTTCACTTTCATCGTCTCTTCAGAAAAATGGTGACGATGAGTAATGATCTGTGGGATTTTGCAAGATACTTGGAAATAAAAAATTCGAAATGCTTCAAATGTTTGTGTGTCAGAACTCAAAAAAATAACCTTCGTTCTTAAAGCTGCTATTTAACTAGTTAAATTCGTTAGCAATTACAAGCCCTACATTTGTTTTTTTTTTTAAATAGCAAACAAAATCATTTTCATGAAAAAGAGGTCTTGTGATCCTGTAAACCGGTTACTGTATCACAACCCCCCACACAGTATTATATAAAATTGACTACGCATCCCACAAAATATCCAAAAAAACTGGGCCAAGTTGGATTTATGCAACGTTATAGTTAAAAGCTACATGTTTGAACGTGTTTGCACATGATCTCACTGTCGGCTGTTCCGGACATGATAACATAAACTCAAATAAAGTGAATTAATCCTGATATGAGGATATACGACGACCCATAAAACGCGTTGTAATAAACATACACGGCGGAGGTTGCAGGTTTTATTGTTACAGATTTTAACTGTCACATAACTCGCAGCGCGAGCCCATTAAAACAGCGTTATCACGCGTTACATAGTTTGCTTTCGGGTTTTTCCATATTTTGCTACACAACTTGTAAACGGAAAATATAGTTTGTGTGTAAACACAGCCAATTGTTCGCTCTATCTACAATGTGCATAGATTTATTTGTGTTTTTGTACATTTTGTTGTCAAATACAAAACATATTACAATGAGGAATATTCCCTCAGATGAATTTCGCCGGGAGGGTACGAGATTTACACACGATTGGTTTCCGTGTAGGTGAGAGGCGCGATAGGGAAAGTAAAGAGCTTACAGTGGGTAGTAGAGATAGAATATAACCCACCACTCGACTGCTCTACAAGTAGAGATGGGCAAAAGAGGGGAAGTAAAGAGATTAGAATGAGTGAAGTAACGGTAGAAAGTGACGCGACCCAACACTCGACTGTTCCACTAGCGAAGATAGGCAAAAGGGGGGGAGTAAAAGCTTACTTTAAGTGAAATAACGGTAGGAGGTGACGTAACCCAACACTCGACTGATCCTGTAGTAGAGATAGGCAAAAGAGGGGAGTAAAAGCTTATTTTAAGTGAAGTAACGGTAGAATGTGACGCAACCCAACACTCGACTCTTCCACTAGCAGAGATAGGCAAAAGAGGGGGAGTAAACGCTTACTTTAAGTGAAGTAACGGTAGAAGGTGAAGTATCCCAACACTCGACTGTTCCACTAGCAGAGATAGGCAAAAGAGGGTGAGTAAACGCTTACTTTAAGTGAAATAACGGTAGAAGGTGACGTAACCCAACACTCGACTGTTCCAATAGCAGAGATAGGCAAAAAAGGAGGGGATAAAAGCTTACTTTAAGTGAAGTAACGGTAGAAGGTGACGCAACCCAACACTCGACTGTTCCACTAGCAGAGATAGGCAAAAGAGGGGTAGTAAACGCTTACTTTAAGTGAAGTAACGGTAGAAGGTGACGTAACCCAACATTCGACTGTTCCAATAGTAGAGATAGGCAAAAGAGGGGAGATAAAAGCTTACTTTAAGTGAAGTAACGGTAGAAGATAAAGCAACCCAAAACTCGACTGTTCCTGTTGTAGAGATAGGCAAAAGAGGGGAGTAAAAGCCTACTTTAAGTGAAGTAACGGTAGAAGGTGACGCAACCCAACACTCGACTGTTCCACTAGCAGATAGGCAAAGATAGGCAAAGTGAAGTAAAGAGAAGAACGTCATTGCTCAAGAGCAGATAGGCAAAAGAGTCTAGAGCAGAGAGTGAGAAATGTAAAGCTTTTCTAGCGGCGGAAAGTGACTATAGTTCTCCCACCACTCGTTTCTCTGCTATTCTTAAAGAACAATCTAAAATAGGTATAGATGTAT
>CM040183.1:87011882-87016882 GCA_022606455.1 Callitettix versicolor | reverse complement strand
GTGAATATACGTGTTAGAGTTGAGCATCATGTGAAATAAATCTTTTATAATAGTTACAAGAACTGAACTATATAGGAAATTAAAATTAGATTCAGTGAATAAAAATCACCTGCACTCGGACATATCGTTGGGGAAATGCAAGCGGTTATTGCAACTAAGATACTTAAAAACAGACCGCTTTATAAGTACTGATTTACAATGCTCCCTGTGTAACGGGAAAAATAGAAAATCTTTGCGGTGTCACGCTTTAACTGAATTGAGAAGACGGCTGAAGTCAGACTTGCCGTGGAGAGGTGAAGTTATCGACTTGTTGAATGGGAAGACTGGGCTTTATTCGTTAATAAACTGTAACATGCGTGCAGCGTAGTAATTAGCACGGATTTACTGTAGTAAGTGAATGGAAATGTTAATTTCAAAAAGAAGGAAACCTTGACAAGAGATTTTTGATTGCACGCTGACACACAATACATATGCGCACTCACTACACACACACACACACACACACACACACACACACACACACACACACACACACACACATATGCACTTTTTGATGATCACGCACACACAAATACACACACACGCGCGCTCACGCGCGCACACACACACACACACACACACACACACACACACACTAACTCACACACACACACACACACACACACACACACATGCACACACACACACACACACACACACACACATATACACATATATATATATATATATATATATATATATATATATATATATATATGTATGTACATATATATTTCTATATATATTTCTGTGTGTGAGGGCGCGTATATGTGTGTGTGTGTGTGTGGATGAGGAGTGATGTTAGTGTGTGTGTGTGTGTGTGTGTGTGTATGTGTTCATGCGCGCACGTGTGTGTGTGTGTGTGTGTGTGTGCGTGTGTGTGTGTGTGTGTGTGCGTGTGTGTGTGTGTGTATGTGTATGTGCGCGCATGTTGAGTGCGTGTTGTGTGTGTGTGTGTGTGTGTGTGTGCGTGAGTGTGTTCGCGTGTGTGCGTGTGTGTGTGTGTGTGTGTGTGTGTGTGTGTGTGTGTGTGCGCGTGTGTGTGGTTTCTCGAATGTTCAACATCCTATTGTAGGGATTTATTCCAGTTTAGGAGGACGATTGTGAGGCGCATGCGTCAGTATAATTTTGGAACTCGTTTAGAAATGTTCTAGAATTTTTCACCATGTTCGAAAATGTTCCAGGATTTTAAGTTGGTGAAGCAACTAGGAACCGAATACTGAAGTTGCCGAGACCGGCCAGAATGTTCTTGAATGTTATAGAACCGTCCAGGAGATTCGAGAATACTCTAGAATCCATAGTGTTCGAGAATGTTCTAGAATGTTACAGAATATGTTTTAATTTCCAGAATGTACGGCAATGTTGTACAATATTTCAGAAAGACAGTTAGAAATCAAATATTTTAAATACATTTTTAACTTCAGCCCAAATTAAACTGGGACGGCTAGTGTTCAATATACGTTAATTTTGTTAATTTAAAACCACATTTAAGCACATTTTATCACTAATCACGAGTGAAATAAGATTATAAAATATATAAACGATTCAACTGTTTGTGGTCCCATATGTCAACACCTGGGATACTACTAATCCCTATGGCATTCGTTGACCTTATCCTGAATGGGAGTTATAAATCCCTTCACAAGGGATTAGGTGACATTCCAAACACTCTAAAGTCACATGGTTTCCCTTTAAGTCTGTCACTCTATGAAAGCCATATTAATCTCTTGTAGCACTGATGTGCCTTGCTTACATTATAATATCGTAACATCGTGGCTTAGCTCTAATTAAAATAGCTTAGCACTGATGTCTTTATAATGCGTCAAGCTTAAGTACGAACTGAAATTACCGGTGCACGCAGCTGTCTCGCTCGTGTGGTGTTTGTAAGAATATATTTCTGTTTATCAGTGTTGAAAGCTGCGTAATGTAGCATTACATACACTTGTAAATTTCGTTTAAAAATTAGAAAACGAAATCGTCGGGCCGCCATTTTGAAACTGTTTGTCGAATTTTGCTGGATAACGAACTTGTCCAATAACTTGTCGATAAAATGGAATTTCATTCAAAGTTTGAATTAAATCGGACAAAAACTTCGAATGCTAGAGTGTTAACATGTATTTAAATTGATGTGTGTGTGCGTGCGTGCGTGCGTGCGTGCGCGCGTACGTCTTTGCGTTCCTGTGGCACTCTCACTTCCCAATTTCGGTCCAATTTGATCAAACGTAGCACAATCAATTTTTGTAGCTTATCAAAGTTATTTACCCAAGAAATTCCTTTTAAATTTTTCAAATCTGTTTGCAAATTTTAAGATTTTTTTTTTGTATTTTAAAGCGAAAGCACTTTGAGGCTATAATCGCCTCCCTAAATGTAAGTGTGAGTGTAAAGTGTTAAAGTCGTAAGTGTGTGTTAGACTCAGGTACCGCGTGGGACGTCTAAATCCTCTCAATAGGTGCAGCTAGTCTGCACCCCTGTGTGGAGTCAAATTTTAAGAAATTTGTAACTTTTTCATTTTACACTTTTTTGAAAATACGATTTCACGAACATAACCTGCGTTAAAACGAACAAAAATTTTTTTAATTTGAAAATCCTTGAATCTGACGCCGGTAAGGTTTGTTTTTGTATCTTGAATGAAATTTTACAGTACTAATTAATGCAGTTTTCAACGCTGATTATGGTATTATGTTGTCATTTATGTTGGCAACACTGATTAAAAGGAATAACCTAATATAATATTAACAAAGCCATTCACTTTACGAACTAACCAAGGTATTATTGTCCGTTTAATTGCACTACCACTGCGTGTACAACGGCTAAGTAGAGACCAATGTTAAGGCAGTAATCGATATTTGACTGTTGACCTAGTCGAGTAGGGTATTGTATCGAACATGGCACAACCAGGCAGACAGGCATACACATAAACCCTAAAGTTTATCGTTTATTGCTCGGTAAGTCTAATGGCAAAATATGTTAGGTTATCAATTATTTAAGTACAGTTCATGCTTTTTAAAGCTCGTTTATTTGGTGAAATAACAAGACGATTCCCGTTGTTTACGTGATAGGAGTAGAAAATTAGTTGTAACACGCAGCTGTCTCGCTGACGTGATGAAAACGGAATTACAGAAAAAAATAATGTTTTATATAATGCTTTTTTATTATATTTGATTTCACTATGATAATCAAAATTTCAATTTCCGCATATTAGCCTTATTAAAAATTTAAGTTTCACTCCAAACAAGAACATTGATCTTCGGAAAACATGTGTTATTGAACAAAAAATAAAAATCGTGTATCGTGTTTTCTCTTCCTTTTTATTTTAATTACGATAATTTGTTCGCAAACACAATATAACCTAAAACGTATTAAAGCCTATCAGCTGTTCAGTGAAATCAGCTGATCGTTACGAGTTAATATAAACGACAAATTAACGTAACTAGTTTTCAACAACAATCTGAAACTTATTATACCCCATCAGCTGTTCAATCAAATCAGCTGATCGTTACGAATTAAAATAAACGACGAATTGACAAAGGTAGTTTTTTAACAGCGTAACTGCTATTGTAATAACCTGAGCTGTAATTTTAAAATGTTCTTAAAATATCTGAATATTTTCTAATATTTCTACATTAAATTATGAAGTAATTTAGAACATTGTCGAATATTCAGGAAAATTATATCACATTCTAGGATATTCTAGAACATTCTAGAGCATTCTCGAAACCTTCTTGAAGATTCTAAACGTCTGGAACATTCTAAAATATCCAATTCTAGAACGTTCTAGGATATCAACAAAAAAACATTCAGGAACATTCTGGTCAGTCTTGGCAACTTCGACACTCGATTCCCCAGCTGCTTGAACAGTAAACAAATGATTAAAGATAAATAATTTACATTTTTGTATAACTTAAACGGTTTACCAAACATTTAAAATTCATCTTCATTAACAAAGTACAATAATTTTAATTAACACTTCAGATTGAACGTATAAGGAATTGAAAATATAATTATTATAGGTAACTATACTACATCGACCGATAACAGAAATGTTTTTGGCTCTACCTTAGTAGCGAAGATATTTTAACTGCTTCGCATTTCAAAAATTCATCTAAATGTCCAAACCGACTTTCATTTCAAGGTTAGGGTCTGGATCTTACCATGATGGCCGTATCAATAGCTAGTTTTCCAATTGAAATTTGTAAATAATCGCTCACTTTTCTATTTCCCCCCACACCACATCTTTTGAATCACTACGTCTTGATGTTGTGCGTCATTGATTTAAACAGTTTTTGAACAAATTCAAACTGAGGAAAATGCAAACATATTTTTGCACTGTTTGTACTGAAGTAACGTTTCTGAACCGGTCGTACAGAATTCGGTACAAACGAATTTGAAAACGAAACAAACACGTTTCTCTCGGCGAGTTTTGAACGTATTGTTTGTTAAAACTGAATTTATCGCTGCAAACAAACGGCTTTATAACAACAGCTTCAAACATTTGAATGATTAACTACTTACTCCAAGTTAACAAGGATTGTTTGCACTGTCTGGGGTCACGGCAACGTTGCTGAGGTAATTAAGACATTGGATAAGCTCCACCTGGAATAACTAATGCTTGAATTAATTAGGTCAACTTTGCCATTGTTACTGTTGAAAGGATGAGAAGAATACTTTATATTATAATAATACCAGATCATAAAGTGTAGAATTTAGTGTTTTTACAATGAAATTAAACTGTTAGGCGAACATAACCTCAAAGGTGGGAAATAAACAGCTGTTGCTCAGAAATCAGCTGTTTCGTTTAGAATAATAAACAAACTTCACGTTTTCAGTGCGATATCAGTATTAATTTTTACGTATTAAACTTTAAAATTATATTGAAAACACGAATATAGACCAATTTTATTCATTTTTATAACTCCAATAGCTTTTGAAAAAATTATATTCTAATTATGCAGATTTTAACA
>CM040183.1:86991882-87006882 GCA_022606455.1 Callitettix versicolor | reverse complement strand
CATTGTGGGATTCGCTGCAGTGGTCCTGAAGAGGTTGAGGGCTGAGGATCGAGAAAGGAGAGCCAACGCTGCAGAAGAGCAGGCGTTCAGCCAGTCCACCTTCCCATGAAGTAATGCCTGGCGGCGGTTCCGTGGGGAGGTTTACAGAAGAGGAATGCTTTTGGTGGTTTTTTTAATTGATAACAATATATCTTAACTTGAGTTTGAGCTTAAGTTTGAACTTAATTTGAGTCCCACACTCTGGGGTAGTGCGTACCCTTCCCCAGGTATATATATTACAAATTATTTATTATGGAAGACTGTATAAAAATGTCTGATAACAGATTAATCTGAAGGTCAGTCGAAACTACTGTATATAACTTTTAACGACAACTTGAACAGCTCTCTCTAGCGGCTTTCATTTCAAGTTTTCGGTCTCAGTTTTACCATTATGCTCACGTTCCAACGGCAATTTTGCAAAGGACAGTATGATTATTAAATTTCCTATTGATCAATCGTGACTTTAATATCTGAACCGGATTCTCGGGGTGGGGGGGGTGAATAAGAGAAAGTTTTATAAATTGATTTCGCGCCATTTTGTTTCGATATCTAATCAGTTTTACCGAAAACCAAGCGAGAAACGTTAAAGTAAAAATTAAAAAAAAAACAAATTAAACCAGGCTGTATGCAGATATCACCGGAAGTTAACCTTCGTGCCTCTGTTATCGTCGATCTACAATAATCGCTTCCTGTTCCTGGGGCAGACTAATAATTTTATAGCTTTCTGTACCAATCAAAATATTGTATGTATTTTAATTGTGTTGCAGTTAATTGTTGGAAGGTAAACTTTAGAATATAAATAAATAACTACTCGGCTGTCTGGCTGACGTGATGGAAGCAAACTTGTAAAAGTAATGTTTTTATCTCACACATTTCATTTTGAAATTATGATTCCACCGTCATAAACAGCATTAAAATCTGCGTATATTAGCATTTTAAATTTCCAAATTACATCAAATACGAAAATAAACCCTGACAGCCTTTCTGAATTTTGACGATTTCGGAAATTCAAAACGCTAATTTATTAAATTTTACGCAAATTGTAATGTTGAATCAGATTTTCAGAAAAATGTGAATATATTAAATCTTTAACGGCGCTTTGAAACGTATCCTACAGGTGCGTGCCAATTTCACAGAACTTCTGATAATTAGTTTAATTTCGCTAAAAAAGGCACTGTTAAACAATATAATTGAAATGCTATTGTTTAGTCTCTTCAAATATGCCTGCTGATTTCTTTTTGCTCTTTCTGCACATAAATGACGTATTTATTAGCAAAATGTCTTTGAAAACCTTGACGGTAAGACCAAAACCAAAAATCTTGAAATGAGCACCTTAATAAAAACCGCCTAAATTAGCATTTTAAATGTTCGAAATCCATTGAAATTAAAAATTTCATTTTACATCAGTCAGGGTTCATTTTGCATTTTCAATGGAGAAGTTTGCAAATTATAGAATTGCCAAATTTAAAAAAAATTAGTAGATGATTGCTGATGGTAAATCACGCCGTTAAGACAGTTGTGTGCCGCCATAATTTAATTTAAAAATTACGAAGATAGAAATTAAGATACTGCTTTTGAAATTTGATTCCATCAATGTGTTAAGACAGTTCAGTAATTATTGACAATACAAATCGCCATTAATTTATTTATTTTAATTTTTTATTTAAGAAGATAGAAATGAATAAATTTTAAATAAAAAGTTATAGTGTAATCGAGCTTTGATTTTGTTTAATTTGTGACTAAATTAGTAAGTAATTATTTGCCGATGATACAAATCGTGTAACCGAGCTTTGATTTTGTTTAATTCTTGACTAAATTAGTAAGTCAGTAATTATTGACAATACAAATCGTGTAACCGAGCTTTGATTTTGTTTAATTTGTTACTAAATTAGTAAGTCAGTAATTATTTACATTACAAATCGTGTAACCGAGCTTTGATTTTGTTTAATTTGTGACTAAATTAGTAAGTCAGTAATTATTTACATTACAAATCGTGTAACCGAGCTTTGATTTTGTTTAATTTGTTACTAAATTAGTAAGTCAGTAATTATTTACATTACAAATCGTGTAACCGAGCTTTGATTTTGTTTAATTTGTGACTAAATTAGTAAGTCAGTAATTATTTACATTACAAATCGTGTAACCGAGCTTTGATTTTGTTTAATTTGTTACTAAATTAGTAAGTCAGTAATTATTTACATTACAAATCGTGTAATCGAGCTTTGATTTTGTTTAATTTGTGACTAAATTAGTAAGTCAGTAATTATTTACATTACAAATCGTGTAACCGAGCTTTGATTTTGTTTAATTTGTTACTAAATTAGTAAGTCAGTAATTTTTATTATTATTATTTTGGAAGCTGTAATTAAACCATTAAAATTTTTTGTTTAGCTATAATTTTGTATTATACATATTTTACATACACAGGTCTTTAATACAGTAAATTATCAGCCCTTAACCTTTTGACATAACAGGTTCACGTGACTTTATGTGACCGACTTACACGCTGAATGGTAATATCGTAAATAATGTGAGTGTTCATCTTTTAATGAAAACATCCACGCACTCTTTCGGAATTTGTTGACATTAAATATTTCTATCTCATTCCACTAGATGATAAGATTTTTACTTTTCATTATCAATGTTTGCTTAGGACAGCAATTACTGTCAGCTTCCGTCGCCTATGCTGTAAATAAGTCGTGCCCAGTTACAGTGTTCTGTTTTGTCTAGAAGATTACTTTTATTATTTACCCAGCGAACTTCGCATCGCCTAAGAGTCAATGCATTTCAGTTAATTTCAGTGAAAATCACTTTATTATTTATTAACATCAATAGCTGACCTATCGTACTATGACATGTCACACCTATAATTATTCAATTTAAACAGGAATAAAAACTAAAAAAAAATATATTTTAGACCATTATTTATTTGTAGTCGTTTTATCGAGAAAAGTCTGACAATTCCAGTGTTGGCCGCCTCGGTGGCCTAATTGATAGCGTACTGGGCTTTCACCCCGAAGACCCGGGTTCGATTCCCGGCCAGGGCTTGGCATTTTCATACGCTATAAATCACTCCAACGTCTGCATTTGCTCAAGTGTGCACAATAGTCGGACGTAAAAAAAAATCCAGTTTTGGAATTGCTACTCATTGAAGTGCTTTTGGATACACAATGTTTTTTATTTTTCGTTTTGGTGCGTACACAAATAATTTAGGTTTTCCGACGCGTGAGCAGGCCACACGAAGCTGTCCACGTGAGAAGCATGGATTTTCCAAATTCAGTCCACACACTTGTAGCGATTGTCCTTGTGCTTTGTTTATGGTCATTGCAAATGCGAGTCGCACTGGAAACTGCAAACGTTTAAAATTTCAAATCTCTAGCTATAACAGTTTCGGCTGTTCGATGATTTAATGGCGTTACAATCAAATTTTTGCAAAAGCCTTAATAGTGAACCTCGACATTACTACAAGTATGAAGGTACCCTGAAAATGTCAAGTTTCTAGCCGTAATAGTCTCGGCTGTACGTTGATTATTAAAGTCGGACTGAGTAAGTAGTTTAATGGCGTTACAATCAAATTTTTGCAAAAGTCTTTATAGTGAACCTCGACATTGTAGTTAGAAGGTACCCTGAAAATTTCAAGTCTCTAGCTGTAATAGTCTCGGCTGTACGTTGATTATTAAAGTCGGACTGAGTAAGTAGTTTAATGGCGTTACAATCAAATTTTTGCAAAAGTCTTTATAGTGAACCTCGACATTGTAGTTAGAAGGTACCCTGAAAATTTCAAGTCTCTAGCTGTAATAGTCTCGGCTGTACGTTGATTATTTAAGTCGGACTGAGTAAGTAGTTTAATGGCGTTACAATCAAATTTTTGCAAAAGTCTTTATAGTGAACCTCGAAATTGTAGTTAGAAGGTACCCTGAAAATTTCAAGTCTCTAGCTGTAATAGTCTCGGCTGTACTTTTATTATTAAAGTCGGACCGGGTAAGTAGTTTAATGGCGTTAAACGAAGTAGACATAAACCTTTCCGGTGACCCAGAGCACAATTGTACAAAGTTTGGTGACAATTTTGTAGTTTCTAATGTAGTTAGCTAATGTAGTTTCTGAGTTCATCCCGGACATACATACTTACATACAAACATTCATTTACGAGCTGTGTTCAGAAAGTAACGAGCAATTTTTTAATTGGAGAGTCCGATTGTCATTTTTTTCTTATGTTGGTATACACGCCCTTGACATATGATTAAACTTTCAGCTGTTTTCATTATTGACTTTGTCTGTGACAGCCACTAAGGTTAGACGTGTTTTTATGAGCTCGACGATTTTCGTTTGTTAAAAGAAATGGATCAAAGAATTTGTATCAAATTTTGCGTAAAAAATGGAATAATGTGTAACAAAGTGTGTGAAATGTTAACAAAGGCATATGGTGAGTCTGCTATGAGTAAAGTAAGAGTTTACGAGTAGTATAAGCGTTTCCAAGAAGGCCGTGAAGACGTTAAAGATAACGAACGCCCTGGACGCCCCAGCACATCAACGACCGACGAAAACGTGGAAAAAGTGAAAGAAATGGTTATGAACAATCGCCGAATCACAATTAGAGAGGTCGCTGATGATGTTGGCATATCGATTGGATTATGTCATGACATTCTTTCCAGTGTTTTGTGTATGAAACTCGTGGCAGCAAAATTCGTTCCAAAATTGTTGAATTATGAACAAAAACAGCGGCGAATGGAAGTTACTCAGGAGTCACTAAATGAAGACAACGACGATGCAGAATTACTTAAACGTATTATAACAGGTGACGAAACATGGGTTTACGGATATGACGTCGAAACTAAGGCTCAATCATCCGAGTGGAGGCATTCTGGCTCACCAAGACCGAAAAAGGCTCGACAAGTGCGGTCGAACGTGAAGGTTGTGTTCTTCGATATTAATGGCATAGTGCATCATGAATTCCTGCCACCAGGTGAAATGGTCAATAAGGAGTACTACCTGCAAGTTCAACGCCTTTTGCGTGAAGCAATACGAAAAAACGCCCGGATCTGTGGAAAAAAATCAATTCATGGCTTTCGCACCACGATAATGCACCAGCTCACACTTCATTGCTTGATCGTGAATTTTTTGCCAAAAAAACAGTACTGTAACGATGTCCCAGCCTCCATATTCGCCAGACATTGCTTCGTGTGACTTTTTCGATTTCAAAAAATAAAGAGAACCTTGAAGGGCCGTCTTTTTACGGCCGTAGATGACATTAGAAGCGCATCGCTGAAAGAACTAAAGGCTATTTTAAAGATCGAGTTTGAGAAGTGTTTCGAGGATTGGAAGAAGCGCTGGCACAAGTGCATAATCTCCAATGGGGACTATTTTGAAGGCGATAACATCAATGTAGAAGAATAAATAAATATTTTGTTCAAAAAATTAAAATTATCGTTACTTTCTGAACACACCTCGCATATACATAGATTAAAAATTATTTATTGGAAGACTGTATAAAAATGACTGATAACAGGTTAATCTGACGTCAGTCGAAACTACTGTATATAACGTTTGACGACAACTTAAACAGCCCTCTCTAGCGGCTTTCATTTCAAGTTTTCGGTCTGAGTTTTACCATTATGCTCACGTTCCAACGGCAATTTTGCAAAGGACGGTACAATTATCGAATTTCCTATTGATCAATCGTGACTTTAATATCTGAACCGGATTCTCGGGGTGGGGGGGTAAATAAGAGAAAGTTTTATAAATTGATTTCGCGCCATTTTGTTTCGATATCTAATCAGTTTTACCGAAAACCAAGCGAGAAACGTTAAAGTAAAAATTAAAAAAAAACAAATTAAACCAGGCTGTATGCAGATATCACCGGAAGTTAACCTTCGTGCCTCTGTTATCGTCGATCTACAATAATCGCTTCCTGTTCCTGGGGCAGACTAATAATTTTATAGCTTTCTGCACCAATCAAAATATTGTATGTATTTTAATTGTGTTGCAGTTAATTGTTGGAAGGAAAAGTTTAGAATATAAATAAATAAGTACTCGGCTGTCTGACTGACGTGATGGAAGCAAATTTATAAAAAAGTAATGTTTTTATCTCACACAGTTCTTTTTGAAATTATGATTCCACCATCATAAATAGCATTGAAATCTACGTAGATTAGCATTTTAAATTTCTAAATTACATCAAATACGAAAATGAACCCTGACCACCTTTCTTAATTTTGACGATTTCGGAAATTCAAAACGCTAATTTATTAAGTTTTACGCAAATTGTAATGTTGAAACAGATTTTCAAAAAAATTTTAAATCTTTAACGGCGCTTTGAAACATATCCTACAGGTACGTGCCAATTTCACAGAACTTCTGATAATTAGTTTAATTTCGCTATAAAAGGCACTGTTAAACAATATAATTGAAATTCTATTGTTTAGTCTCTTCAAATATGCCTGCTGATTCCTTTTTGCTCTTTCTGCACATAAATGACGTATTTATTAGCAAAATATCTGAAAACCTTGACGGTAAGACCAAAACCAAAAATCTTGAAATGAGTACCTTAATAAAAACCGCCTGAATTAGCATTTTAAATGTTCGAAATCCATTGAAATTAAAAAATTTCATTTTACATCGGTTAGGGTTCATTTTTGCATTTTCAATGGAAGTTTCAAAGTATAGAATGCAAATTTTAGTACTGATTGTGATGGTAAACCATAATTTAAAAAAAAATTACGAGATTAAGATACTGCTTTTGGAAATTTGCTTCCATCACGCCGTTAAGACAGTTGTGTGCCGCCATTAATTTATTTATTTAAATTTTTATTTAAGAAGATAGAAATGAATAAATAGTTTAAATAAAGAAAGTTATAGTGTAATCGAGCTTTGATTTTGTTTAATTTGTGACTAAATTAATAAGTCAGTAATTATTGACAATACAAATCGGGTAACCGAGCTTTGATTTTGTTTAATTTGTGACTAAATTAATAAGTCAGTAATTATTGACAATACAAATCGGGTAACCGAGCTTTGATTTTGTTTAATTTGTGACTAAATTAATAAGTCAGTAATTATTGACAATACAAATCGTGTAACCGAGCTTTGATTTTGTTTAATTCTTGACTAAATTAGTAAGTCAGTAATTATTGACAATACAAATCGTGTAACCGAGCTTTGATTTTGTTTAATTTGTGACTAAATTAGTAAGTCAGTAATTATTGACAATAAAAATCGTGTAACCGAGCTTTGATTTTTTTAATTCTTGACTAAATTAGTAAGTCAGTAATTATTGACAATACAAATCGTGTAACCGAGCTTTGTTTTTGTTTAATTTGTGACTAAATTAGTAAGTCAGTATTTATTAACAATACGAACTTTAAAAGTTCCGTGATCCGGTGCTTGTTGTTTTTGCATAATTTTTGAAACGTTTTGTTAATTTTTGTTTAAAGGTGAAGTTGTTAAATCAAAATGGCGAGGACTGAGGGACAACTTCAGGAAGGAGTTGGTGAAGGGTTACAAATACCGTACCGGAGACTCTGTAGGCAGTTACCTGAATTCAAAATGGGCGTATTTCGAATTGATGTCCTTCTTGAAAGACAGTATGATCAACAGGTCTGGTAACATGCAGTTTCCGCAAAGTGAACGCATAGACGCGGAACAGATACAAGTGATTCCGTCACTGTCGGGCGTCATCTGTGAGGCCAACGAAGCGGAGTCGTCAGACAGTGAGACTATGGCGAGGACAGCGCTGAATTTGAATTTGAAACGTCCTCCGTTAAAGAAGTTGAAAAGAAACGACAGTCAACAGTTGATGGAATTTGAGAGTAAGGTGTTGGAAATATGCGAGGAAAACAGCAAGCGGAAAAATGATTCGCATTATCATTTTCTGATGAGTTTACTACCAGAACTGAAAAAGATACCATCACATCGTCAACTTCATGTGCGTATTCGATTGCAACAAGTGTTATTGGAAGAACAACAAGAACAGTTACACTAATTAACCGTGATTAATCACTGTTACTGTGGGGTACAGCCATATAGTTAACTTCATGTGCGTATTCGATTACAACAAGTGTTATTAAAAGAGCAACAACAAGAAGAGTTACACTAATTAACTGTTATTAATCACTGTTACTGTGGGGTACAGTCATATAGTTAATTTCATGTGTGTATTCGATTACAACAAG
Organism: Callitettix versicolor; assembly: GCA_022606455.1. Classification (NCBI taxonomy): domain Eukaryota; kingdom Metazoa; phylum Arthropoda; class Insecta; order Hemiptera; family Cercopidae; genus Callitettix; species Callitettix versicolor. The sequence continues at coordinate 86,998,675 of CM040183.1, read as the reverse complement.
TATTATTGGAAGAGCAATAAAAAGAACATATATAGTTTATGTACGTATTCGATTACAAGTATTATTGGAAGAGTAACGACAAGAACAGTTACAAAAATTAACCGTGATTATTCACTGTTACTGTTGGGTACCGTCTAATCGTTAGTGCGTATTCGAATAAAACAAGTATAATTGGAAGAGCAACAAAAAGAACAATTACAATAATTAACCGTGATTAATCACTGTTACTGTGAGGTACCATCACATCGTCAACTTTATGTACGATTCGATTACAAGTATTATTGGAAGAGTAACGACAAGAACAGTTAAAATAATTAACCGTGATTATTCACTGTTACTGTGGGGTACCGTCTAATCGAAAGTGCGTATTCGAATAAAACAAGTATAATTGAAAGAGCAACAAAAAGAACAGTTACAATAATTAATCGTGATTAATCACTGTTACTGTGAGGTACCATCACATCGTCAACTTTATGTGCGTATTCGATTACAACAAGTATTATTGGAAGAGCAACAACAAGAACAGTTACGATAATTAACCGTTATTATTCACTGTTACTGTGGGACTCAATAACTTGTAGATTAAGTATTACGTTTTTTTAACTATATAAATGTGTTTTTCATTATCATTTCCTAATGAGTTTATTACCAAAACTGAAAAAGGTACCACTACATCGTTAAGTCGATATATGTATTTGAGAACAACAAGCATTACTGAAACATCTACAATAGTTAACAGTGATTAATCACTGTTTGAAATTGTTGTTTTAATGTTAAACCACTTGAAATTGTTTTGTCTTAATGTCGTCAACAATAGTGTGCTTCGCATCCATGGAATTTCACGGATTCTAACATTTTTTTCTCCTTTTCGACCGATTTGCGCCATTTCTAAAGCTTGAAGACATTTTTTGTTTTTTGTTTCATTGGCCATACTTGGCTTCCATATGAGATTATACTTTTTATAATTGTATTGTATATTCTATGTTATTTATGTTCGATATCTGTTGATCCCACATGATGATGTTCAGTATCCTTATTGCTCTCCTTCCCAAGGTGTTTCGTTCTTTTATCGCTGTGTCCAAGAGTCCTTCAAATTGTCATTCTCAAATACTTGTAAGTTGCACACCGTTTGATCTGTGTATCGTTTCCAACAGAAGATTCCTGTTCTGCCCTCCAATGCACATTTACTCTGTTTTGTTTAAGTTTACCTCAAGTCTACAAATAACATATTAATTTATTAATTTTCTACTGATATATTATAGATCCTCATAAGGCTGAGTTATAACTACTTGGTCATTTGCAAAGCAGAGAGTGTATAAGGTGTTATTTTATGGTACACCCATTCTTTCACATTTGCGTTTCCATTTGTGTGCAGTGTTGTTCCAGGTAGATTTTAAACAATGTTGGGGACAGGGAACATCCTTGTTAAATCCATTGATGACCTTGAAGCCTGCATACTTCCTACTTCTACTGTTTGCTGTTATATTTTCATACAATATTTTGGCCGCTTTTATTAATCTTATTCCTCAAAATCTTGTTTATACTAACCGAAAGCGCTGTTACTAACACCTGTTTCCTTTTTGAATATTTTTTCACCTTATGAAATTATGTTTTATGTAATTAAATCAATTAAATTTGACATAATGCTACTTAGGCCAATACCATTCATGTTCAATGCTAGCCTGGATAGATTTTGCACAGTGTTCCAATCTGAGATCTGTGCAATCTCGGCATGTGTTCATCAAGTATTAGAGGAAGGACTCACAGATAAGGACATTCTAATACTTACAGACAGCCAGGCTGCATTACAGGCTCTCAGGTCTGTAGAAATAACATCCAAGTTGGTATGTGTCCTGTTGAGTGCTAACATGGTGCAATTAGGATGGGTACCTGGGCATTGCGGGATTGAAGGAAATGAGAGAGCAGATATGATGGCCAAGAGAGGAGCTGCTGATCGACTAGTGGGACCAGAGCCCGCATGCGGCATAAGTCGCACAACTGCGAGAGGAGCAGTAAGGAAATGGGCTAGGGATGAAAACATCAAACGATGGCGACAATTCCCTGGCCAAAGATTGGGGAAACGCATTCTCTCGGGACCGGACCCTGTACTGACAATAACATTTGTTCAGTTTATCAGGAGGTCACTGAGGCAGGTCGTCTCCATGATCACCGGACACGGCCACATCCGGAACCATTTACGTAACGTGGTATTGTTACAAATCTCGCCCGAGTATCGTTTGTGCGGGCCGGGTATTGAAACCGCAGCACATATACTTCTTGATTGCGTGGCCCTGGAGGCCGAAAGAAGGAGACTCTTTGGACCTCAGCAACCAGATCAGGAGTTGAACAAGGACACCTTACACAAGATTCTGGAGCTCGTTGAGGCACTGGAGTCGGTTTAAGGTGACGTGATAGGAGTACACAAAAAGCCTTTTGGCTGACGTATCGGGGGCCATAGAGCCACTGTTAACGCCCATTTATATAAAAAAAATTCGGCAAATACCAACGTCGAATACGTAGATAAAATTAGAAGTTAAATCGACAGTTACAATAATTAACCGTGATTAATCACTGTTACTGTGAGTTACCGTCATATCGTTAGCTTCATATGCGTATTCGATTACAACAAGTATTATTGAAAGAGCATCAACAAGAACAGTTACACTAATTAACTGTTATAAATTACTGTTACTGTGGTGTACAGTCATATCGTTAACTTTATGTGCGTATTCGATTACATCAAGTATTATTGAAGGAGAAGCAACAAGAACAGTTACACTAATTATGTATTGTATTATAAATATGCTATATGTTATGTTTTATAAATTAAGCCAATGAATTAAATTTCTCTTGTTACGCACTTCCATTGACTTTTTTCCAACTGAATACACTTCCGTGTATTAGTCTATTTACAAATATACATACTTCGTCTACTTTTCTTTGTCTTTGAGTTATGAATTTCAAATTATGAATTATTTCTAAAAAAAATACCAAAGAAAATATTCTTCAAAAGAATGTTATCCTGTAAGTAAACTAGCTTCGAAGCTAAACCAAAATTTACATATTTTAGTTTGTAAATAAATTAATGTAATTAACACCCATTACTTTTCGATTCAATTACACGTAATTACGTAATGACAGGTCTTTGTCAGTCACGGAAAGTTAAAATACAACAATTAATTTTTAGAGGTCAGTTTCTGTTTGTATACGATACAATAGCGAGCATATAGAGCGTAAGTTCGAATCCAGATACTTCCTGTTTATTTTTTCCTTACTTTAATCGATACTGTCATTATTTTAACTGATAAAAACAAGGCTAGATTCGTGTCCTTCTGTCTCCTTCATGTAGCCTTTTAAAATCTTCATTATATAAATGCACACCGTGTGACGTTTATAAAGCTCCAAGCGAGGATTGTGACCGACTAACGGATGATATAAACACAGATGAAGATATAGCAACAATGATGCCAGCAAAAGTATATCCGCGAGTCGAGAGTGGAAGTGGATATGTTTCCTACAATACATCTGTGTGTTGCGTACAGTATCCGAGCAGTTGAAGGCGTTTTAGCTGCTGAATGCTAAGTATGCATATTGTACTAAATGTGTTTACGTAGTGGTTTAAATTAAAAAGAATGAAGTTTCGCTTTTTAATTTCCATTTTATTTTATAAAATCAATAAACTGAAATTGTATTTCTATTTTTTTTTTAATTTTTAGTTAAACTGTTTGCATTTTATTTTTTCAACTATCGTATGGACTAACATTCGTTTTTTTTTTTTTTTTTTTTTTTTAACGTCCGACTATTGTGCACACTTGGGCTAATGCAGACGATGGGATGATTTATAGCGTATGAAAATGCCAAGCCCTGGCCGGGAATCGAACCCGGGTCCTCGGGGTGAAAGCCCAGTACGCTATCAACTAGGCCACCGAGGCGGCCCATAAGAGTTTTAGGCCGGTTATAATTTCACTGTTAAAAAAACCAAACAATTCATCAAAATTAATACTTGTTAATGCGTTTATTAGTTATTGTTTCGTATAAATATTTTTATTTTTGTAGGGATTAGCCTGACTAGGCGTGTTTGTTTGTACGTCAAGTCCTAAAATTATATAGACCAATTAGAAACAAAGAAAAAAGAAAAATTTAGGCAATGTGGGACTTATCGACAGAAGTGACTGCTTTTGAAATGCCCGACTGTATACTTTTTCACTATTATAATTTAATTATTTTTATTAATATGTAGATGCATGCAGGAAAGGCCTAAAATTCACGCTTACATAACAGTTAGCGCCTTCCATGTAGAAAATGCTACAAGCTATACACGCGTGCGTGCATACAAATCCTGGGATCATCTTTTCCCTCGCAGACAGTACAGATAAATATAGAACAGACATCTCTTTTATGTTCTCAGGAGACTTGTGGCCTCATATATCTATCAAAATTACAGAATCGATTTTTGCACATCGTTCAGTTCTTATAGTAAGAAAGCAAACTATATTTTACTACAACTACTTTATTACACACGAGAGACACATTGATACCGTATCTAATAATTGTCGAACCCATCGCTGAATCTCGCTCACCGACATACTCAAATCGCATGAATAAAATCAATCGTACTTCGTAATCGAACTGGCAAACACTTCGTTGCCCTTAATATATCTGGAAGCCTTTATTTCAGTGGCAACTGTGGACTATTTCCTGCGGATTAGAAAAGTTTAATCAAACTCATTGCTACCAACTTGAATGAATAAAGGCGAGTTAGACCGACCTATTGAATAGTACATCGCAAAACGTATTGCCAACTTGAATATAAATAATCGGAGAACGTTGAAGATTTGAGAACGAATTACAATAATTTTGTTTTTTTATTGTACGTCAAATTTATTACGGTAAATAAGGTATTAGAGAGGCCATCATGGTAAGAACCGAGGCATTAAGAAATATTTTAAAGAATCTATTTTTCTTCTTCAAACGTCCATACTTTATTCCAGTTAGGCTATAGTGGACGAGGGATCAGCGTTAACGGTTAGGGTCAGAGCGAAGCAGACTGACTGATGCTTTAGCCACATCGACCACCATGTCACCATAAATACATAGATACAGGTGGTGCAAAGTCGGGAGAATAAGGAAGGTGTTCCAAAGTGGTAACATTGTGATTGGCAAGGTATTGTTTCACCATCAGCGATCGATGTGACGCATTGTCACGCAACAAAACTCAATAGTTCCCTGATAATTTTCCAGGTCGTTTTCATCTAACTGCATCTCGTAACCGTTTAGAAATTCCTTGGACAGTTCTTGGTTAAACGTTTTCCCTTCAGGAATAAATTCGTAGTGAATCAAGCCCGAGTCACACAAATCACTTCTAACATCACTTTTCCCCCGCTTCTGTTCAAGCGAAATTTCTTTCTTTCGTTTGAAGTGTTTGACTTCCTATTCAGCAGACTGACGTTTTGTCTGAGGGTTGTAAAGGAAGCATCATGTTTTTACCACAGAATTTTTGTCTGTAACCACGATTAAAAAGGACGTTAAACGGACATCGATTCGCTGATTCGTGAAAGGTGATGGAAAATGCGATGAAGTGGCTAAAGGAAATTTCCAAAAAAAGGTGTGTGTCGAAAATTATATGACCGGTGGAAGAAGTGTGTACATGCAGGAGGAGAGTATTTTTAAGGAAAAAAGAGATTAAAATATACGTAATTTCAATTAATTTTCATTGACCAATTTCGGGAACTTTTTTTACTACCACACACACACACATATACACATATATATATATATATATATATATATATATATATATATATATATATATATATATATATAAAAGCTATATATAAATATATATATATATATATATATATATATATATATATATATATATATATATATATATATATATATATAAGCTACCATGGAGGGTATTTGGAAGGAAGAACGCAAAATCTTGAGGAAGATCCTTCGTCCGAGATTGACAGAAGATGGATACAGGTTGCACTCCCGGAAGACCACAGAGAAGATATCGAACCTGGCAGCAGATATCAGAAAAAGGAGGCTTCGGTTCTATGGACACATCAGTAGACTCCCAACAACGAGACTTGCCAACAGAATCCTTAAGTGTATACAAGGTGTCAAATCAACAACGTCGTGGATCGCACAAGTCAGAATAGACCTACATGACGCAGGAATAGACTCAACAGATGTTGAAGATAGACAAGCATACAGGAGAAAGATGCTCGGTTGGAAGGTCCCAGAGAATGAAATCCCAAAGAGAGCAGGGGCAAAATGGACGGAGGAGCGGAAGAGGATCCATGGGGACAGGATGAGGGAGGTGTGGAGGATTATAAGGAACAAGACATGAGTCGAAGTGCTTTGCGTGATCCAACAGGGTCTATTCGCAGATAATAATACTATATATATATATATATACATATATATATATATATATATATATATATATATATATATATATATATATAGAGAGAGAGAGAGAGAGAGAGAGAGAGAGAGAGAGAGATTAGAACGTAAATTAAATTCAAGTGATGGAGTAAGGGATTATAAAAAAACCCAGACACCCAGACACTACGTTCGACAGACCAATTGCGCAACTAAACCTTTTAAGTACCGCCTTTAGTTCCAACAATCAACTGACTAACTTACCCTCAGGGTCCTGGACACCCAAAATCCCTCAGCCTCCTGCTAGCAAGAACCCAAAATCAAATATTATGTGTCTTGCAGTTTCCTCCTCTTTCCTGCACAACCTACAAACGGTTTCTCCGTAATGCATTCCTATCCA
>CM040183.1:86976882-86981882 GCA_022606455.1 Callitettix versicolor | reverse complement strand
TTATTTTAAGGAGAAAAGCACATTAAGGCTTCCCTAAATGTAAGTGTGAGTGTAACGTGTCAGTAAGTGTAGTGTTGTAAATGTAAGTGTGTCTTAGACTCGGGTACCGCGAGGGATGTCTATATCCTCTCAATAGGTGCAGCTAGTTTTGCACCCCCTGAGGAGGTTTTTTTAGTTGAATAAAACGTCCACGTTTTAACCGTTTATAATACATTCGAAATTAATATAATAATATTTGTTGATATTGCTAGTTTTTAAAAACACAATTTAAAACTTAATATAGCCTATCAGCTGATCAATGAAATCAGCAGATTGTTACGAATTAATATAAAACAGCTGATCTTTTACAATAACTATAGTATATAATATCTAAGCTAGGTTCACGTATTTATTTATTTAAACAAAACAAGATATTTGTAAACATTACTTCAAACTATTTATATATTCAGCAAATATATCATTAACAAAAGCTTTTGTCGTTAACTCCCCGAGGTTCACATGTTTTTTTTGTTTCATAATTTGATTTAAAAACAAACAAAAATTCAAAGTGAAAACAAATTTAAAATTATTCGACTCGTTGAAAAATAATAATAAATCTGTGTATTGTATTTCCATAAGCTTCAAATTAAACTGTAAATGAATAAAATATAATGCAGTAAGAAATAAACAAATTTAAGTTATAGTTTAGGTGAAAAATGATTTAAAATTTGTCAGCCAACATGCACTGGCGTAGAACAACCCCCTAACCTTCAGGGCTGTCTTTAGATCTTTTATTACAGAACACACTGTGCTTTGTGATTAAAATAAATGTTGCTGTAAAGCTCACGCAATCCCATAACAATGAATCAGAATAACCGGTTATAACCGGATCATAGACAAAATGTACACGGAATTAGTCAGTAAATCCTTAAACACTCTGGTTTGCAAACTAAAGTCGACAATGCAAAACAAACGCCGACGTTGGAAATTCACGTAATTGATAAAATATTGACAAGAAGTAGTAACACCCGGCAATTTATAACTCGTCAAAATAATTACAAAATAATGGCGGTAAGCAGAGGTCTAAGAGACGTGATGGGAGCGAATTTCAAAAATAATTTTCTTATCTTATCCCTTTATCATCATAATTTCTATTAGCCGCCTCGGTGGCCTAGTTGATAGCGTACTGGGCTTTCACCCCGAGGACCCGGGTTCGATTCCCGGCTAGGGCTTGGCATTTTCATAAGCTGTAAATCATCTCATCGTCTGCATTAGCCCAAGTGTGCACAATAGTCGGACGTTAAACACACAAAAAAAACAAAAAAAAAAAAAAAACCAAAAAAATAATTTCTATTTCTTTTTTTTAGTGGATTTTGAAAATTCAAAATGATAATTTACGCAGTTTTCAAAGCCGATTAATATTACGAAATCAGATTGTATTAAAAAAAATATTGAAATAAATAACTTATAAAATTTGCAGATTTAAAACGGCCGCCATTTTAAAATTTTTGAAGGTAATTTACGAGGTAACGTAAATTGTTGAAGCTGCTAACAAATTCAATTTATTTCAGTTTATTTATTTTTTAAATAATCGATTTTATCAAGAACTACTACGGTTAGATTGTAACTAATTAGATGTGTACTAACTTACGGAGCTGAAACATGGACTATAACATCTGCAATGGAAATCAGTCTCTACATTTTTGAGCGTAAGATCTTAAGAAGAATACACGGTCCTGTGTACGGTAGTAAAACTGAGAGCTGGAGAATTTGCAAAAATAGTGCGTGTATACGCTGTATTGGGATATCTGTGTCAGCCATTTATTAAAGTGCTCCTCATTCAAGACGGAAGATGGAATGCCGAGGAAACTGCTGTTTGGAAAAATTCTTGGGAAGAGAAGAGTGGGACGGTTACGCAGAAGATGGCTACCAGACAGATGTTGAGGGCAACCTGCGGAAGTTGGGAGTGAGCGGATAGAAGGGGAAGAAAAGACGTAGAGAAATTTGGAGTGGCATTATTAGGAGAGGAAAAGCCCACTCTGGGCTGTGGAGCTAACTAGAACAAGAAGAAGAAGAAGAAGAGAAGGAGAATATAAGAAGAAGAAGAAGGAAAAAAAGAAGAGGTAGTAGAAGAATAGAAAGAAAAAGAAGGAAGAGGAGGAGGAGAAGGAGGAGGTAAGGAGGAGGAGGAGAAAGAAGAAGAAGAAGAATGATGAAGAGAAGAAGAAGAAGAAGAAGAAGAAAAATAGAAAGAAGAAGGAGAGGAGATCGTGAGAAGGAGGAGGAAAAGGAAGAAGAAGAAAAAGAAGGAGGAGGAGGAGAAGAAGAATAAAAAGAAAAAGAAGGAATAAGGAGGAGGAGGAGGAGAAGGAGGAGGAGGAGAAGGAGGAGGAGGAGGAGAAAGAAGAAGAAGAAGAATGAGGAAGAGAAGAAGAAGAAGAAGAAAAAAAGAAGAAGAATAGAAAGAAGAAGGAGGAGGAAGGAGAGGAGGACGTGAGAAGAAGGAGGAAAAGGAAGAAGAAGAAAAGGAGGAGGAGGAGGAGGAGAAGAATAGAAAGAAGAAGGAGGAGGAGGGGGAGAATGACGTAAGGAGGAGGAGGAGTAGGAAGAGGAAGGAAAAGGAGGATGAGGAGAAGAATAGAAAGAAGAAGAAAAAGGAGGAGGAGGAGGAGGAGGTGAGGAGGAGGAGAAGAAGGAAGGAGAGGAAAGAGGAGGAGAAGGAGGAGTATGCGAGGAAAAAGAAGAAGAAGGAAAAGAAGAAAAAGAATAGAAAGAAGAAAAGAAGAAGAAGAAGAAGAGGATTTTAAAGGAGAAGGAGAAAAAGAAGAAGGAAAAGAAATACATTTGTTAAAACAATTTTGAAGGTATTTTTGTCCCTAAATATTTTAAGAAGTTTGTCTAACATAACCTCACTACTGTGTTAGAAACGTAAATTTGACTTGTTGAATTAGTACTTTTAAATACTGCTGTACGAAGAATTTTATGAGCAGTTCGAGTGGAGAGTGTCTAAATTTGACTAGCCACGTGAGTAAATATTTTTCTCTCGTTTAAAAAAGTGACTATTTGCTCACTTTTAGCACAAATAATTATAGCAAAACGTTTTTCAGAAAGCTTCTGCTGGAAACTACAAACGAAAATGGCGGCTTTTGTTGTTCGTCTTAAGCTGTTTGGATTGAGTTAGAGTGATAAAGAGCGAGACAAAGATAATCTGAGCTAATTGGTCGGAACCGTATCACCAGTCTAATGATGAACGGTTCTGTTACGTCCGAAGTCACTGTTACGTTCTGTCACTGATGAACGGTTCTGTTACGTTCAAAGTCACTGTAAACCAGATCAAAGAAGCGGTAAATGTATTTACAGTGTGCCATTGTGAAACATAAATCTGCTTAGACAAGTTTAATGCAGCTAATTGGGTCACTCTGTCGCCGACAAAGTTCTGTCTTCAGCTTCAATTGGGAACACATTTTGAATAACGAAACATGATTTTTTTTAATAGTTCTGTTTTAAAGCCTTCAAATAAAGGCAACATACGGTTTATTGTCATTACAATACATTATTTCTCATTCACCAGTTACTACTGTTTTTTTTATTGTAACGTAGCCACCGGACCACATATTCAAATGATTAGAATTATGATCTATTCTTACCGTCAGTGGTCTAGCCACTCACCTCATAAAGGATACCGCGGTTTCGAAACTCTATCGTTTCATCTTCAGGCCGTGATACAAAATGTTAAATACCTCTGTCGAGTTTGTCACAAAGTTAAACAAAACATTAAATCATACATCACAAACACTGAGCACAATTACACGTTTAAAATATTCATCATGCAATTCGGCTTGGCCAAGCTACACACGCGACTCGTACAGCGTTACATTACGGACTGCTCTCATTACATTTAATTGTGCTCAGTGTTTGTGACGTGTGTTTTAATGTTTATTTTTGACTTTGTGACGACCTCAACAGAGGGATTTAACATTTTGTATAACGGCCTGAAGATGAAACGATAGAGTTTCGAAACCGCGGTAGCCTTTATGAGGTGAGTGGATAGACCACTGACGGGAAGAATAGGTCATAATCCTAATGTTTTTTTTTGTTGTTGTTATTTTAAGGCGAAAAGCACATTGAGGCTACTATCGCATCCCTAAATGGAAGTGTGAGTGAAACGTATTAAAGTCGTAAGTGTAGTTTTGTAAGTGTGTGTGTTAGACTCGGGTAAGCCGCCTCGGTGGTCTAGTGGATAGCGTACTGGGCTTTCACCCCGAGGATCGTTCGATAAGGGCTTGGCATTTTCATACGCTATTAATCATCCCACCGTCTGCATTAGCCCAAGTGTGCACAATAGTCGGACGTTAAACACCAAAAAAAAAAAAAAAAAAAAAAAAAAAAAAAAAAAAAAAAAAAAATAGACTTGGGTAATCTAAATCCTCCAATAGATGCAGCTAATCTGCACCCCTTGCGAGGTCGTCAGTTACGGAAAATAAACTAAAAAAGAACCTCTATAGGTTTCGTTAAAATTTATTCTTGTATCTCATGCTTGAAAACAAATGTTGAAAGTAGTAAGAAAAACCAAAATTTACTTTTAAATATACAGGATGTTTCTGAAAACCGTTCCCAAAAGGATGGAAATGTTTCTCCCTGATTATAACTAATAAAACGTTTATATAAACCCAAAGTATGTCCGAAAATAATCCATTTTCAACTAGCCTCCATTTTGTTTCTTTAACAAAATTTTATATATCTCTAGAACGATTCAACCAATAGAATTCAAACTAAGAGCGTTTTTTACGTGATTTGTGAGTTTCCTAAAGGAAACTCTGTTTTTTTAATAATTTTTGGGCCTCATGGGACCACTTTAGTTTAAATTTCAGTTCTTCCTAACATTGGGCTGTAATTTTTTCTCCAATAATCCCTCATTCGATCAGATCGCTGCTTCCTGACGGCATCTGTGATCACCACCTTCTTGTGTCTTTTCAGTTTATCCACTTTAAATTTATTAGTCTTAAGAATGCATGTTATTT
>CM040183.1:86966882-86974382 GCA_022606455.1 Callitettix versicolor | reverse complement strand
GTGGCTTCTGGTACCGCGATCAAAGGGCGTACCGTGCAATGATCGTTTTTTTTTTTTTTTGTGTTTAACGTCCGACTATTGTGCACACTTGGCTAATGCAGACGATGGGATGATTTATAGCGTATGAAAATGCCAAACCTGGCCGGGAATCTAACCGTAGTCTACAGTAAAAAGGTAACTCTTTTTTTGAGCAAAACAGATCCATTATCTTGATCTAAAACAAGTGTTCGAATATAATGCAAGAATCCACTCTTCCACTCACGGGATCAGAAAGTTTATACCAATCCAAACTGCCATTTCAAATTTCACTCCCCGACACAATGTGCCCCTCCACTCGCAGTAAGGCTAACCAACGAATACGAGCGATTGTTTTACCTGATTATTTTGTGGGTCGATTAAAAAAGTATTGTATTGTTAACTGTGGGCCGCAGGTCTATTGCCGACGGCCATTTAAAGGAAGGAAATCGAGGGGCGACAAAGGGTCGATCCATCATGCCGACTGGGTCGCCATTGTTAGCGCTGAATATTTTTGGATGCAAATAAGGCTTTTTGTTTGTTGTTATTTATTTTTGTTAGCGTGCGAACAGTTATTTAAGCGTGCAATGAAATATCAAATTAAAGGTGCCCTTTTATATGTTCATTTAGATTTTTATACAAATTTTTATTCGAAATTGAGCGTTGAGACAAATTCCAACCTTGAGTCATGCGAACTTTTTTGTAGGCTAGTTAAATAACGTTCGTCACAGATGCTTTTCTTTTGTAAAATAATGAAAAACGTTTAGGCCTATATAACAATGATCGCGGCACGCAACTGTCTCGCTGACGTTATATAAGCGAATTAGCAAAAATTTCTTTATCTCACCCATTTTTAAATTCCGATTTCACCATCACATTAAGCGTTTTGAACTTTTTAATTACACTGAAAATACGAAAGCGAACCCTGACCTCCGTCATGAAGTTTCTTAATTTCAACGAATTTGGAAAATTCAAAAAACTGATTTATTCCACTCTTAACGCTAATTGCGATATTAACATCGGATTTTCAAAAAAAAATGCAGAAGAAAAAAGTATTTTTTAAAACTGAAATAGCCGCCATTTTGAAACTTTCGAACGAATTTTGCTACTGAATCAACTGTTCTAATCTAGCATTGGTAATCTTCATGCCAAGTTTGAATCAAATCGGACCAATAATGCGAACTTAAGTATGCTAAAACACACACACACACACACATTCATATATATTATTATTATTTGCGCATAGACCCTGTTGGATCACGCAAAGCACTCCGACTCATGTCTTGTTCCTTCTAATCCTCCAAACCTCCTCATCCTGTCCCCATGGATCCTCTTCCGCTCCTTCGTCCATTTACCCCTGCTCTCTTTGGGATTTCAATCTCTGGGACCTTCTAACCGAGCATCTTTCTCCTGTATGCGTTCCTATCTTCAATGTCTGTTTAGTCTATTTCTGCGTCATGTTCCATAGTCTATTCTGGCTTGTGCGATCCACGACGTTGTTGATTTGAGACCTTGTATATACTTAAGGATTCTGTTGGCAAGTCTCGTTGTTGGGAGTCTACTGATGTGTCCATAGAACCGAAGCCTCCTTCTTCTGATATCTGCTGCCAGGTTCGATATCTTCTCTGTGGTCTTCCGGGAGTGCAACCTGTATCCATCTTCTGTTAATCTCGGACCAAGGATCCATTCATATATATATATATATATATATATATATATATATATATATATATATATGTGTGTGTGTGTGTGTGTGTGTGTGAGTGTGTAATACATATATTATATATATATATATATATATATATATATATATATTAAACGATCCTTCCCTCAAAGTGTGATCCAGTTATCAGGATCATTGCTCATTTCGAGGTCCCGGGACTGGGTCTTATCATATTGGTCGCTCCAATAACTCATTTTTCTAGTGTGAATTCTCCAATTAATCCAGAAACACTTATTTTACCAGCTATCCGCCATTTTGTTGTTTTTACTAAATAACTTATAACCTTAGAACGGCTTTTAACCTATTTGGCTGAAATTTTTCAAAGTACCCGACAAAAAAATCAACGTTTGCAATAATTCAGAAACAAAAACTTTAATGCAAATTACTCAAAAACAGTAAATCCTTTTTATATTCTTCTTCTTTTCTGCAAGGATTATTATCACTGTGTTTAGTACAACGATCTGCCTTCCCTAGCTTCGTCAATTCTATTTTCGTTGACGCGTTTCGGAGAACCTCCATCTTCAAAAACTATAACCATACTCTATAGTATGGATATACTATGATATCCATGATATACTATGAGTATGGATACAGTTTTTGAAGATGGTGGTTCTCCGAAACGCGTCAACGAAAGTAGAATTGACGAAGCTAGGGAAGGCAGATCGTTATACTGAACACAGTGACAGTAAATCCTTTTAAAAAAAAGTTAAATGTAATTTTTAACGCTTACTTTAAAACTATGAAAAATGTCTAACAAAGGACGAGCTAATTAGTGTGTATTGTTGAACACTGTATACACATTATTCGTAATCAAGTGAATTTAGGTCTACCAGTGAGCTGACGGTTTGTCCTTTCGTGGCTCAGAGCTGTAATTTGTGCTTATGAAGAGTTAAAAACAGGCAACTGACTAACTTTTTTTTTATTTAATATTAATTTGTTTAAATTACATATGCACATAGGTTTGCTAATTAGTATGTTTAATTATTATTAACAAACACCGTTTTACTGTGGGAACAACTCAGACATCACAATTATTAGAGCATTAACAGTTGAATAAATTGTATACAAGATTGATAGCCGCCTCGGTGGCCTAGTGGATAGCGTACTAGGCTTTCACCCCGAAGACCCGGGTTCGATTCCCGGCGAGGGATTGGCATTTTCATACGCTATAAATCATCCCATCGTCTGCATTAGCCAAAGTGTGCACAATAGTCGGACGTTAAACACAAACAAAAAAACAAAAACAAAATACAATATTGATGTTTTATATTTGTAAATGACGTAGGTAATTGTCCATTTTCATTAATATCGGTTGTGTATAATTTCAATTTAGTAATAAGGTCAGCAATTGGAACCACAAAAACAAACAAAAAACATTGATTTTTTTTTCATTTACATTGGTCAGGTTTTTCCGACTGCTACAATTTTTTATTTAAAAAAATGTATTTTTGAGTTATTTTCAATTAAAAAAATTTAAATGGCTGTCATTTTGGAAATAATTAATTTTCTTTTAATCTTTACTGTTTAAAAGGTAGAGTAACTTTGTTGCGGAGAAGGTATGGGTGAATATTGCTGAAGTTTGTGCTGGACAGAGAAATATATACTGATGTAAAGCAATCTGACTTCAAAGCAAACTGTGTAATTAATTGTTGATCAATATATTTATTATATAAACTCTTCAGTATTGATGCACTTCTTTGAAACAACTTTAAGATTAAAGGAGCTTGTGTGGAGGCTTGTGTCAGTTTCGGTACTGCGTACAAGCCCTTGTTCACTGCTTACATAATCGATTATGCAAATATCACTAAGTGCACTTTCAGTAATAAGTAACTTAATCAGGCTTGTTCTCCGTTCCAGCTAGCATGCGAGCAAATTAAATTGATTTTCAATTTTAGTTTCGCAAAGCTGAAGAAGTCGTTTAAATAAAATAAATTTTTACTTGTAACCGTATTTGTGTAAGAAAAGTTCTGTTCAAAAATACATATGTGTTAGCCAGTGAGTACTTTTAAGGTACAAAATGCGCAGTTGAAAGGCTTAAGAGATTGATTGATAGCTTAGGGATTTCAACCATTCAGTTCTGGCTAGTTAAGGTTAGGTTAGTTAGGTTAAATTAGGTTAATTAATGTTAGGTTAGGTTAGTTAATGTTAGGTTAGGTCAGGTTAATTAATGTTAGGTTAGGTTAGGTTAATGTTAAGTTAGGTTAGGTGAGGTTAATTAAAGTTAGGTTAGGTTAGTTAATGTTAATTAGGTTAGATTAATTAATATTAGGTTAGGTTAGTTACATGTTAGGTTAGGTTAGTTAATGTTAGGTTAGGTTAGGTTAATTAAAGTTAGGTTAGGTTAGTTAATGTTAAGTTAGGTTAGGTATTGTTAAGTTTGGCTCAGGTTAGGTTGTAAAAAAACCTAATTGGTCAAATGGCTCAATAATCGCGGCACGCAACTGTCTCGCTGATGTGTTGAAACGTCTGTGATAACTAGACTGATAAGAACTAATTTGCTTTTAACATCAAACGAAAAGCGTACTGTAAATCCAGTCTGGAACCTACGATCTTGAGATGGGCAGGTTCGGAGATATTGCAGACTGTCCTATGCTTTCAACACCCCTGATATGTCTAGAAACATTCTTTTAAAACGCGGCACGCAGTTGTCTCGCTGACGTGATAGAAGCGAATTGCTAAAAGTATTTTCCTTTAACTTACACTCTTAGAAAACGTAATTCCACTATAACAAATTTCCGTATTCTAGCAATTGAAACTTTCAAATTACACTGAAAATACGAAAACGAACCCTGACCGCCGTCAATTTTTTTTTAATTTTCAACTGGTTTCGAAAAATTAAAACACCAATTTATGCAGTTTTTACGGCTGATTACGACTGTAAAAATCGAATTATCAAAGAATCTTAAGACAATAATGTTATGAATTTGTAAATATTTGAAATACAGTAGCTGCCATTTTGAAACTGTTGAACGAATTTTTCTGTTTAACGAACTTATCTAAGATATTAAATTAATCAAATTTTTCGCCAAATCTGAATTAAATCGAACCAAATTTACGAGTTGTTATTATATAAAACCTCTAATTTATATATATATATATATATATATATATATATATATATATATATATATATGTGTGTGTGTGTGTGTGTGTGTGTGTGTGTGTGTGTGTGTGTGTGTGTGTGTGTGTGTGTGTGTGTGTGTGTGTGTGTGTGTGTGTGTGTGTGTGTGTGTGTGTGTGTGTGTGTGTGTGTGTGTGTGTGTGTGTGTGTGTGTGTGTGTGTGTGTGTGTGTGTATGTATAGACATTGAAGATAGGAACGCATACAGAAGAAAGATGCTCGGGTGCAAAATCCCAGAGAATGAAATCCCAAAGAGAGCAGGGGTAAAATAGACGGAGGAGCGGAAAAGGATCCATGGGGACAGGATGAGGGAGGTGTGGAAGATTAGAAGGAGCAAGACATGAGTCGGAGTGCTTTGCGTGATCCAACAGGGTCTACACGCAAATAATAATACACACCACACACACACACACACACACACACACACACACACACACACACACACACACACACACACACACACACACATATATATATATATGACACCTCAAAACGTGATCTATAGGTCAGGACCGGTGTTCATTTGAAGCTCTCGGGTCTGGGACTTACCATGAAGCCGCTCCAATAGTTAACGTTTCCAATAGAAATTCTCTAAAATCGAACTCTTGACCAGCTAAGTATATTTTTTTTTTATTTCATACTTCGTAACATGGTTTGAGGTTTGCCCATTCAAACAATTTCAGTCAGCCTACATTGTTTCCGCCTGTTGTATTTGAACCGAATTTTCCAGTTGAATCGGTGAATTTGAAAAAGTTTGTGCAACACTTTTGGAACCCGTTGTGAGTCTGCCAGTACTTGACGGCATCGATCTCGGCTGTTAGTAACTTTCTAATTAAGTTCTTTGCCGAACAGAACAACCCAATAAGTAACATTGTCGTCTGAACCGAATTAACATCTAAACGAGTTTTAAAACTATTTTATAAACAAACAGGAAAGTTTTAAACGATATCGCTCGCTGTTCTTTGAGTCATTGATTATGTTAATACGACAGAATAGGATAGGTAAGTGTTCTGTGACGTTGGTAATCTTCGCTTGGATCCTGATGTAAAGGGCTTATGCATTGTAAGGACCTGCTAGATTTTAAAATTTATAAATATATTATTTTTTTAATAATTAAGATTAATCTTTTTTAATAGAGGAATATGTTATTTGGGCACTTGAGATAAACCTAAACAAAAACGAAGTACATGTGCATTAGAAGACAGAGCGGGAATCTTCCATTGGAATCTGATTTTACCAGTACATTTAGCGTTAAAGCTGCAAAAATTAGCTGTTGGAATTTTCAAAAACATATGAATTTAACAAATTTAATTTGCCTTTAGTCAAAGTACATTTTTGTTATTTTAAGGTAATTTTAAAAGTTGAAATACATGCAGATTTCAACTATGACGTATTCAGATTTCAAAAAAGAAAATTTACTTTTTGAAAATTTGCCACCATCACGTGAGTGAGGCCGTTAATAATCTGTGCTTCGTTCTTGTCAAGGCCGTCGAGGAACTCCTTAGCTTGTCTTGTATCTCTGTTTCCTTAACACAGGATTTATATATCAGAACTTTAATATTATTTTATTGTAAAGTATACATTAATTACATTAATAATTATTTTATTTTACTAATTATTTTGAGTTTTTATATGTGTGTTTAATATGTAATTAAAAAGACATATACTTAAACATATACGACGTGTGTTCAGAAAATAACGAGAATTTTAATTTTTTGAATAAAATATTTATTTATTCTTCTACATTGATGTTGTCGCCTTCAAAATAGTCCCCATTGAAGATTATGCACTTGTGCCGGCGCTTCTTCCAATCCTCGAAACACTTATCAAACTCGATCTTTGAGGCCTTTAGTTCTTTCAGCGATGCGGTTTTAATGTCATCTAAGGCTGTAAAACGACAGCCCTTTAAGGTTCTCTTTATTTTTGGAAACAGGAAAAAGTCACACGGAGCCATGTCTGACGAATATGGAGGCTGGGGCATCGTTACAGTACTGTTTTTGGCCAAAAATTCTCGAACAAACAATGAAGTGTGAGCTGGTGCATTATCGTGGTGCAAAAGCCATGAATAGTTTTTCCACAGACCCTGGCGTTCTTTTCGCATTGCTTCTCGCAAACGGCGTTGAACTTGTAGGTAGTACTCCTTATTGACCTTTTCACCTGGTGGCAGGAATTCATGATACATTATGCCATTAATATCGAAGAACACAATGAGCATAACCTTCACGTTCGACCGCACTTGTCGAGCCTTTTTCGGTCTTGGCGAGCCAGAATGCTCCACTGGGATGATCGAGCCTTAGTTTCGACGTCATATCCGTAAGCCCATGTTTCGTCACCTGTTATAATACGTTTCAGTAATTCTGCATCGTCGTTGACTTCATTTAGTGACTCCTGAGCAACTTCCATTCGCCGCTGTTTTTGTTCAAAATTCAACAATTTTGGAACGAATTTTGCTGCCACAAATTTCATACACAAAACATTGGAAACAATGTCATGATATGATCCAATCGATATGCCAACATCATCAGCGATCTCTCTAATTGTGATTCGGCGATTGTTCATAACCATTTCTTTCATTTTTTCCACGTTTTAATCGGTTGTTGATGTGCTGGAGCGTCCTATACGTTTGTCATCTTCAACGTCTT
>CM040183.1:86949382-86959382 GCA_022606455.1 Callitettix versicolor | reverse complement strand
ATTATTACACGGAGTTTTTTTTTGGGTTTTATAAAATGTACCGTTGAACCGAACTTCAAAACAATCGGTCAGTGCGTTTGGGCAAAACTGTGTACTTTTTATTGTAAATCAAAGTACGCCATCTTGAAATAGAACGGAATGGGGGGGAAATCTTGTACAAACTATTTTTGGCTTTATGCATGGTACTTCCGTACCGAATTTCAAAATAACCGCCGAATACGTTTGACCAAAATTGCGTAACAAACACACAACACAATTCGTTCGCTCAATTTGTAATTAGAAAATCTACACTTTCCGCCCTTATTTAACGGACAATCCTCCAAAGGACACTTCCAGTCCTCAGAAATGAACTGGACATCTTTGACGGACGGACATGTACACTGAATGTCTCGCACAAAGAGCTCTTTGTATACAAGCCTTAAAAATATAAAATAAAAACATACATTTACGAATGAAACTGAATAACTTGGGATTTACATATTTTGATTGTATTGTTATACGGCATAAAGTAAAAGTATAGGGTATTTTTGTTTTTATCTGTTGGCAACATGAAATGTCTTATGTAAATTCAACCGAGCTTCACATAAAACAAAATATTTTAAAAGTCCGCCTCGTGTGCGACAAGATGTGCAGAAATCTTTATGTTTCTTTCTTTTCTTGTAATAAAACGGCAAGTGATAGGGCGAAATGGGCTGAAAACCATTTAAATACAGTTATCCTGTATTATATATATATATATATATATATATATATATATATATATATATATATATATATATATATATATATATATATATAAAGTAAATTATATTTCAAATTAAACAAACACTAAATATTATTCTTTTTATATTCTTCTTCTTTTTCTGCTAGGATTATTATCACTATGTTCAGTATAATGATCTGCCTTCCCTAGCTTCGTCAATTCTACTTTCGTTGACGCGTTTCGGAGAACCTCCATCTTCAAAAACTATATATATACTCCGATCTATAGAGCATAGATATAGTTTTTGAAGATGGAGATTCTCCGAAACGCGTCAACGAAAACAGAATTGACGAAGTTAGGGAAGGCAGATCATTATACTGAACATACTAAATATTATTCTTATATTGACAAAATCAAACAATTGTCAATATATTTAAAGTCATTTGTATTTCGATGTGCTTTAACTGAAATAAATAGTTTACAACTATTTAACTTTATGTCCATTTTGTAGTTGTAAAATCGGTTTGTCGGTTATTGCTAAAGTTTTGATTATTTATGAAACATGACAAGTAACGTTTATACTTTATATCGGTAATAAATTAGGAGAAAACATCAGCGTTAAGGATAAGTGAAAAGCTCCAGTTTCAAACCTACAAGCTTAAGGTGAGCAATTTCGGAGACGCGTCAGAGTGAAAGTTGCTTTAACCACCTCGGAAAAAACCAAAATTGACCGTTCTTTAGTACATTTTTTTTTTTTTTTTTTTTTTTTTTTTTTTAGTTTAACGTCCAACTATTGTCCACACTTGGGCTAATGCAGACGATGGGGATGAAAATGCCAAGCCCTCGCCGGGAATCGAACCCGGGTCCTCGGGTTGAAAGCCTAGTACGCTAGCCACTAGACCACCGAGGCGGCTCTCTTTAGTACAAAATTAACTCTAAGGCGTGAAGGCTCGATTCTTCTTCTTCTTCTTTCGATGAGGCCTGCTAGGGACCACGTGACGATTTCAATTCTTCACACTTAGCTGTTTTCCCTTCCGTTCCCGCCAATATTCCCTCATCCTTTCACTATGCAGCCTGTTTCTGTCTTCGGACCACTTCACACCAGGTTTCTTCTGCAATCTTCCTTGGAATCCCTCCATACTCAATATCCTCTTTCTAAAAATCTCTCTGTCTCGATGATTATTATTATTATTTCTCGATTAAATGTAAATATCTTTTAAATCAAACTTTCTGCGCTGTTTTATATAGTGAAATCTTAGTGTGTGTGTGTGTGTGTGTGTGTGTGTGTGTGTGTGTGTGTGTGTGTGTGTGTGTGTGTGTGTTTTAAGGCTAGAAGCACATTGAGGCTATAATCGCCTTCCTAAATGTAAGTGTGAGTGTAAAGTGTAAAATTCGTAAGTGAAGTGTTGTAAGTGTAAGTGTTAGACTCGGGTACCGCGAGGGACATCTAAATCCTCTGCAGGGTCTTCGTATATCACGAATAATTTAGAAAAATCGTATGAGCTGATTTTGTGAAATAGGTCTATTTTTGTATAGCTTTCGAATCAGGTTTTTTTTTGAGTGATACAGGCAGGAATTTCAGAATTAAATCTCTCTTAAAATAAATATTAAACAAATAAACACGTTCTCATAATAAAGCGCTAACAGTTTTGATAAGAACTGGATTAAATATTCTTGGTTATTCCAGAGCCCCGGAAACTGCTTTACATACATTTATTTGTTCCGTATTTTATTGCGAAAGAAAAGATATACATTTACTGTAATACCAGTATAGTTAAAAGTTTAATGCTAGTTATTTTCTTTTTAGTTTTCTTGACAATGAATAAATTAAACAGCTTAAACGATAATTTAAATCCAATGATTACAAAACCCTTTAATTCTACTTATAAAGGGTTTGTATCTGTCACAAAAAATAAAACGGTTTTCAAATAACTAATATATTGCCAATTAACTCTCACCAAGTCCCAAGAACTGCAGCACGTCCGGGGGAACTTGGACCTTGCAGCTCATTTCGCACGACCCAATTAGTTTCTATTGGAACTGTCAAAGCGAATTTCCTAGAAGCAAAGTCAAGCAGACTTAAGTACGCCTGGTATTCTCAAACCTGTGCAGTACGCTATCTATTTATGAAGCATTAAGCTCCCATAAGGCTGATCAATAAAGATCACTATAGGCTACCAAACAATCGAGTTCACGATAGATTATTAATAAACAATCAAGTTCACAATAATCTGACAAACAATAAAGTTTATAGTGGATTTCTAAACAATCAAGGTCACAGCGAACTATTAAACAATCCGTTTCAGAATGTGCTACTAAACAATCAAGTTTATTGTAGGCTATCAAAAAAAGACAATATATATTATTAAACAATCAAGGTCACAGTAAATTAATGAACAATCAAGTTCACAATAGTCTGACAAACAATAAAGTTTATAGTGGATTTCTAAACAATCAAGGTCACAGCGAACTATTAAACAATCTGAATCAGAATGTGCTACTGAACAATCAAGTTTATTGTAGACTATCAAAAAAAGACAATATAGATTATTAAACAATCAAGGTCACAGTAAATTAATGAACAATCAAGTTTACTGTAGACTACTAAAAAATAACTATAGATGGTTAAAACACGTTGAGAAAAAACTACTAAACTTTCAAGTTCAAGGTTACTAAACAATTAAGTAGACTGTAAAATAATACATACATTAGATTATTAAACAATCAATTTCAAAGCAAACTTCTAAACAATCTTGCCCACAGTTAGATACTAAAAAATCAAGTTTATTGTAAACAACCGAGGCACAGTAGACTATTAAATATTCAAGTTCCAGTGTGCTTTTAAACAATCAAGAACACTGTGGAAAATCACAAAATAATATTTTCTGATAAACCATTAAGTTGACATTCAAATCCTAAACAACCACCTTAACAATAAGTATCAAATAATCACGTTCACTGTAGGCTACAAAGCAGTGTTTTTAGTAAATCACTAAACAATCTCGTTCACTGTAGGCTACAAAGGGAGTTATTGTAGTAAATCATTAAACAATCACGTTCACTGTAGCCTACAAAGGAGTGTTTGTAGTAAATCACTAAACAATCACATTAACTGCATGCTACAGAGGAGTGATTGTAGTAAATCACTAAACAATCACCTTCACTGTAGGCTACAAAGGAGTTATTGTAGTAAATGACTAAACAATCACCTTCACTGTAGGCTAAAAAGGAGTGTTTGTAGTAAATCACTAAACAATCACATTAACTGTATGCTACAGAGGAGTGATTGTAGTAAATCACTAAACAATCACGTTTATTGCAGGCTACAAATGAGCTATTGTAAATGTAGTAAATCATTAAACAATCATATTAACTGTTTGCTACAAAGGAGTGACTGTAGTAAATCACTAAATAATCACGTTCACTTTAAGCTAAAAACAAGTGACTGTAGTAAATCACTAAACAATCACATTAACTGTATGCTACAAAAGAGTGACTGTAGTAAATCACTAAACAATCACATTAACTGTATGCTACAAAAGAGTGACTGTAGTAAATCACTAAACAATCACATTAACTGTATGCTACAAAAGAGTGACTGTAGTAAATCACTAAACAATCACATTAACTGTATGCTACAAAAGAGTGACTGTAGTAAATCACTAAACAATTACATTAACTGTATGCTACAAAAGAGTGACTGTAGTAAATCACTAAACAATCACATTAACTGTATGCTACAAAAGAGTGACTGTAGTAAATCATTAAACAATCACATTAACTGTATGCTACAAAAGAGTGACTGTAATAAATCACTAAACAATCATATTAACTGTATGCTACAAAAGAGTGACTGTAGTAAATCACTAAACAATCACATTAACTGTATGCTACAAAAGAGTGACTGTAGTAAATCACTAAAAAATCGCGTTAACTGTATGCTACAAAGGGAGTGACTGCAGTAAATCACTAAACAATCACGTTAACTGCAAGCTAAAAACAATTGACTAGTAAATCACTAAACAATCGCGTTCACTATAGGCTACCACGAATATCTACAGTAAACTATTAAACAAGTATATTGCTGACTACAGAAGAATGACTTCGCCGTAAACTACTAACAATCAGTGTCATAATAAAGTACTAAACAATACCGTTATCTTTTAATTACTAAACAATCATTTTCACAGTAATAAATTACTAACTAAACAATAAAGTACTCGAAACCACAAAACAATTAATTTAACGGTACATTACTAAAGAATGAATTTCACAATATACTATTAAACAGTGAAGATCATAAAGAACATTTTCTATCATTTCACGCTATGTTGTCGAAATATTAAATGTTTATGAAGATCAAAAATACCGAAGAACTTTTCTGCAACATACACAAGAATGCTATTGAACAAATCTTTGTAATCCAAATATTACACTGAAAATATATCCATAGTATCAAACCTTTAAAATTTTTTTTTTAAATTTCTAACTTGTCAATGCGATAACGAAAGAGAGAAAGAATATTCACATAATGCCAACCTAAACAACATTGCAAACGTTGGAAACAGTGTCATAAACAGGCGTCACGGTGTTTGCACTCTCATAAGAGCAATAAATTCAATATAACAGCCGTTATTTGGTAATTTCCATATTATTACGTTCACAGCCATTATTACAACTACAACTGATGTTCTAACACCACTGCCATGTAAATTACAAGTCCCAATACTGTTCGCGTTCACTATATTGTCAATTAAAATTTATATGTTTTCAATGTATTGCTTATTGTTGGCAGGCCTGTATGTTGCAGCTGGAATTTGATTGCGTTTAAAAACACCACTAACATGCTACTGATAGGAGAACAATAGATCAGGGAGGCATAGTTTCTTATAGGCATTTTTACTGCTTGCTGATGTAAGGATCGGTCTAAAAACATTGTGAGTCCTACGGTCAATGCAATAATTATTTACAAATGGCGAATGGTTCATTTACGTGAAATATAAGAAGCAGTAGGCTAGGTCCACCCACTAACCACAGAGTAATATGTTTTTACGTTTGATGTTAATTTGTGATTAAGATTAATATTTTGAACTATCGTAATTTTTTTTCCTAAAGAGGGGTACCGAAACACCGTTCCGGCGCATTTTTCTTCAAATCACGCTGCTCTTCAAATCGGAGCTTATTTTATACATCACCCCCCCTACACACAAACACTCATTCTTTCTCCTTCTCTCTCTCTCTCTCTCTCACACACACACACACACACACACACACACACACACACACACACACACACACACACACACTCACACTCTCTCTCACACACACTCACACATACTCTCAAACACTCACACACTCTCTCTCAAACACACACACTCTCTCCCCTCCCTCTCTCTCCTCTCTCTCTCTCTCACACACACACACACACCACACACACACACACACACACACACACACACACACACACACACACACACACACACACACACACACACACACACACAAGTTATAGAAGCGGACAGACGTTCAAATAATATAAATCTTTTCTTTAAACTCGAGGAACCTGGAAACAAAACAACCCATGGAAACTTCAAAACTAATATTAAACTTGGTTTATACTAATTATGTTAGGTTAGGTTATCTGGCGTTATGTTAGGTTAGGTTATATCAGGTTAGCTTATGTTACGTTAGGTTAAGAATACAATTATCGTAATCAGCGTTAAAATCGGCATAAATTAGCATTTTTAATGTGTTAAGTGAAACCGTAATACGTAGTGCACATTAACAGTGAACACTAATTTAACATTATTCTATTTTGCAAACAACTTGGCAAAAGGTAAGTCACGGTTTGGTAAAGACAAAACAAAACTTTATCGGGGCCAAAGTGACCCAATTAGCACTAAACTCGTCTAAGCAGATTTACCGGAAGCGATGTTTCACAATGGCAACACTGTAAATAAATTTACCGCTGGTTTGATCTAATTTACTGCAACTTGGACGTAATAGAACCGTTCAACGGTAGAATGGTGATACGGATACGGCCAATTAGTTCAGATTACCTTTGTCTCGCTCTCTGCAACTCTAACTCAATCTAAACAGACGAAGGACAAACTAAAAAGTCACCATTTTCATTTATTGTGGTTAACAACAAAACATTTTGCACGATACATTACGTTCTTAAATGTTTTTTCCTTACCGACCAATAATTTTCATTCAAATAATAAACAATTTATTTACTCATTTACATTAAATAAATAATTTAGTGTGTGTGTGTGTGTGTGTGTGTGTGTGTGAGAGAGAGAGAGAGAGAGAGAGAGAGAGAGAGAGAGAGAGAGAGAGAGAGAGTGAGAGAGGGAGAGAGTGCGCGTGTGTGTGTGAGAGAGAAAGAGTGTGTATGTGAATGGGAGTGAGAGAGAGGGAGGGAGAGAGTGAATGTGTGTGTGTGTATTTGTGTGTGTGTATGTATTTGTGTGTGTGTGTGTGTGTGTGAGTGTGAGAAAGAGAGAGAGGGAGAGAGTGCGCGTGTGTGTGTGAGAGAGAAAGAGTGTGTATGTGAATGAGAGTGAGATAGAGGGAGGGAGAGAGTGAATGTGTGTGTGTGTATTTGTGTGTGTGTGTATGTATTTGTGTGTGTGTGTGTGTGTGTGTGAGTGTGAGAAAGAGAGAGAGGGAGAGAGTGCGCGTGTGTGTGTGTGAGAGAAAGCGTGTGTATGTGAGTGAGAGTGAGAGAGAGTGAATGTGTGTGTATTTGTGTGTGTGTGTATGTGTGTGTGTGTATGTATTTGTGTGTGTGTGTGTGTGTGTGTGAGTGAGTAAGTGTGAGAAAGAGAGAGAGATGGAGAGAGTGCGTGTGTGTGTGTGTGAGAGAGAGAAAGAGTGTGTATGTGAGTGAGAGTGAGAGAGAGGGAGGGAGAGAGAGGGAGGGAGAGAGAGTGAATGTGTGTGTGTGTATTTGTGTGTGTGTGTGTGTGTGTATGTATTTTGTGTGTGTGTGTGTGTGTGTGTGTGTGTGTGTGTGTGTGTGTGTGTGTGAGTGTGTGTGTGTGTGTGTGTGTGTGTGTGAGTGTGAGTGTGTGTGGTGTGTGTGTGTGTGTGAGAGAGAGAGAGAGAGAGAGAGAGGGAGAGAGAGAGAGAGTGAGGGAGGGAGAGAGTGTGTGTGTACTAAGTAATGTACAAATATTTACTCATTTTAAACAGGTTAGGCCAACTAGCCATGTTCTTTCAAGTGTGTTAAAAAATCAGTGATTTGTAGACTTATCGATTTACGTTCTTACTATAAGAAGTATAATAAAAGCTTGGTGTGAAATAATTGATGCATTAACTTTCTCACAACCAATTATGTCCAGAAGAAATACGTTTTATAATTACTGACAAGAAGCGATCCAAAAGTATTTTTGTTTACCTTACCTTATTTTTTAAATCATAAATTTCACCATCCTAAAAGGCATTTTATACCTTAGCATTTTAAACGTTCTATTTGCTTTATAGTACGAAGATGAACCCTGACCACCGTCAAAATAAATTTCTTAATTTCAACTTTATGCAGTTTGTAAAGTTGATTACGGCAGTAAAATCAGTTTTTCCGTGTAAAAATATGGATTTTTTAATATTTGAAACGGCCGCCATTTTGAAATTGTTGAACAACTTTTGCTGGTTTGTTGTACCAGGTTTGAATAAAATCGGACTAGAATTGCGAAGTGAACAATAATATATTTATATTTAAATTTTAACGTTCGAAGAAGAAGTGATCTACAGATAAGAATCAGTGCTCATTTCAAGGTCAAGAGGATAGATGGTTTGGATAGCTCATTTTCCATTGCAAATTACCTACATAGGGGAACATTTGATTGTCAATATTATTTTTCTTTTTTTATTTAAGGACGAAAAGCACATTATGGCTATTATCGCCTCCCTAAACGTAAATGTGAGTGTAAAGGGTCAAAAGTCGTAAGTGTAGTGTTGTAAGTGTAGGTGTTTGTTAGACTCAGGTACCGCGAGGGACGTCTAAATCCTCTCAATAGGTGCAGCTAGTGTGCACCCCCTGAGGGTAATTGTCAGTAATACAAACGAGCATTACGCAAGTAAAGCTAACACATTTGTAATAAATAAATTTTCGGTTAAAAAAAGAAATTTAAAACACGAAATCAACCGGACGGCTGCACGAACGCAAGCAAGCACATACACGAACACACACACACACACACACACACACACACACACACACACACACACACACACACACACACACACACACACACACACACACACACACACACACACACACACACACACACACACACACACACACACACACACACACACACACACACACACACACACACACACACACTCAAACACACACGCGCGCACGCACACACACTTTCTTTCTTACACACACACACACACACACACACACACACACACACACACACACACACACACACACACACACACACAGGACAGACCTACAAGGTAATACAAACCTTTCTGTAAACTCGATAAACCTGGATAGGAACTGTTCCATAAAAATTTCAAATTGTTTTCTCCATAATTAAACTGGTTTTGCACTTCATTTAGTGTGAATTTAAATAGGAACACTCCGCGTTTTACTGAAGGTAGTTGTGGGAAAAACTATATTTTTTTCAGTTCATTAATATTTGATAACAGGCCAATGTAGTTCGTTTACATCTTACGCGGAGCTAAGATTTTGATTCCGATGAATAATTCGTCCATTCGCTTCCGGCTGTGAAGGGGCAAATTGTATTAAAACAATAAATCGTTGAAAACGCTCTTTGTGAACATCTTAAATTCAGGTCTTATTGAAAACTGTAATTTTAATGCAATTTTGTTGCACAAGTGTCATTGTTTTTATATTACTATTTATGTTTTCTGAACGCGAATTTTAATCGTGTTTACCGATTTACTACCATGAGCGTATTTAGATCTTACGTTAGGTTAGGTATATTAGGTTAGGTTACTTTATGTTTTGTTAGTTTAGCTTATATTATGTTAGGTTATTAGATTAGCTTATCTTATATTAGGTTAGCTTATGTCATGGTAAGTTAGGATAGGTTGTGTTACGTTATGTTAGGTTATGTTACGTTACGTTTTGTTATGTTGGTTTAGCTTCTGTTATGTTATGCTAGATTAGTTTATATTATGATAAGTTAGCTTATGTTATGGTAAGTTAGGTTAGGTTCTGTTAGGTTAGGTTTATGTTACGTTATGTTATGTTACGTTACGTTTTGTTATGTTGGTTTAGCTTCTGTTATGTTATGCTAGGTTAGCTTATGTTAT
>CM040183.1:86911882-86941882 GCA_022606455.1 Callitettix versicolor | reverse complement strand
AAGTCTGGTGCACTTTCTGTTTTTGTTTTTTTTTTATTTTGAAAAGAAAAATGAAATTTTATAATATCACGAATAACATACAAAAGTGCACGAATGTAAACACATAATAATCTTTCATACATTTTACGTTAATACTACCGTTCGGTTTTGTACCAAAAATAAGTACCTGCGGTATTGAAATTCCACACGGGGTACCTGCAGGTTCGTCAGAACACCAGGGAAATCTCACGCCACATACTAGTTTTCCATTTCATGACATTACCATAAAATAAAACCGACTTAAAACCGATAAAAGGTTTGCAAACGAAGTTCCAGAATCAGTGTAACGTGTGCCCGTTAGAGTGCAGGTATGGGCTGAACAGCTGATTGGTAAAAACATTGTTGAAAACAATATTTAAATCATTAATGTATCCAACACAAATAATTATTGACCGAATCTGTTTTGAAAGTTGGTAAGACCAGCTAGGCTACTTCTGAAGCTGCGTCCACACCAAGCAAACATCCGTCAAACATGGCCAAACACGTTCGCGCAGGTAAATAACTCCGAACATTTCCAGTTTGTCCCCAAAAAATGTTGGGACAAACATAACTGGACAAACTTTTTGTTCGGCATTTGAACAGTCTCTTTCAGCACTTCCACGTGAGATATATTTTTGTGGAAGGTTAAGTATTATTAAGTAATGGATAGAGAAGTGCGGTTACGACTACGTGTATTACAGCTGCTTTCGTTGTGATGAACAAAACACGTCGACGTAGGTGGTTTTATGTTTTCTGGGTGTATTTTTGTCAGCCAAAAAACCTAAATATTTCAAACCCCGCCAAGGTTTTTTCACTTCACTAGTACCCATTCCTGATTTTGTTATAATAATCTTCTCTCTGCGGTATTGGGAAAGTAGAGATTCAATTTTTTCTTCACTTCTTCAATATTATTAATGTCTAACTCTTTAGAAATTTCTGAATATGCATCTCTTCTTTTATATTTGTCTTTATAAAGTTTGTCACTTGTATTCCATAGTAACGGTCGTAGTTCGTATGCCTGAGTCAACTGCACAAGTCGTCCTTGGGTCCAAAATTTTTGCTTATCTTTAATGTACATCAAAAACACAACTGTCACTTAAAATAATCTCACAATAATCTCAAGGTGCATTAAGGTGCATTTTGCAAAAATTTGATTTTGACGCCATTAAACTGCTTACCCAGTCCAAATTTAATAAACAACGTACAGCCAATACTATTATAGCTAGAGACTTGAAATTTTCAGGGTACCTTCTTACAACAATGTCAAGTTGCACTAAGAAAGAATTTTGCAAAAATTTGATTTTTACGCCATTAAACTACTTACCCAGTCCAACTTTAATAATCAAAGTATAGCCGAGACTATAATAGTTGAAGATTTGAAATTTTTAGGGTTACCAACACATGTAGCGGTGCACTGAAAAACGATTTTTCAGTATTCACCCCCTAAAGAGATAAAAATGACGTACAATAATTTTAATTGGAAAAATATGTTTTTCGTCCGACCTTCTTAAAACGTAACATAGTCACTCTTAAATATAAGTAATGAAATATATTTTTCACCATTTCCCAAAATTCATCCAGTAAAGAGAAAAGGTGGTAGAAAATGTAGAAAAAGGTATACAATTTTGCATTGAAAAAATATTTGTTTTGGATCGTATATTCTAGAAATATGCTATGAAACACAAATAATGAAACACATATTTCAACATTTTTACGAATTCATCCCATAAAGGAATAAAAATGTAAAAAGAGGTATAGTTGGAGAAAAAGAGTGTTTTCATTGGAGAAAAATATTTTTTTATCGGCTTTTCTTAAAAGTAAACAACATATTCTAAAACACAAATTATAATACAAATAATTCAGCATCTCCCCCACCGAATTCATCCCCTAAAAGGACAAAATTATAAAAGTGGTATAAATGTTTGTATTGGAGAAAAATATTTTTTTTATCGGCTTTTCTTAAAAGTAAACAAAATATTCTAAAACACAAATTATAATACAAATAATTCAGCATCCCTCCCACCGATTTCATCCCCTAAAAGGACAAAATTATAAAAGAGGTATAAATTTTGTATTGGAGAAAAATATTTTTTATCATATTTTCTTAAATTTGAATGGAACACGTTTGAAGACAATAAAACAACATATTCAGGTTATAATATTTTTTCATATTCACTGTAAAATAATCATGAGTTTAGATAATCACGCTTTTATTATTACATTTTTTTATATTTCTAAATTATTATATTACTGAAAAAGTTTAAGTTTCGTGGGCGAAGCCGCGACGGGTAATGCCAGTTAATATAACCTCATTTTAACAGAAGAAGAAGTCCTATAAGTGTTCAACGTCTTGTTTTATATTATTCTACATTATTCTCTTCTTTTTCCCATTATTGCTTAAGGTCGCCCTGACCCAGTAGTTATTATTGAAGTGGAAACTACTTCCAGCAGTGAGCCAGTTACAGTCATGCACAGTGACTGCTTAAGAGACCAGTAACCGGTTTCCAGAACGATAATTAACTTAATTAATCCATCATAAAACTTAATATTTAATTAAATAATAAATTTTGGTTCCTATAATTGATTAGAAAAGCTAATAGAAAATTATACTCTTATTAATTTACTATTCTAATATCGGTGAATGAAATATTTTAGTTGTAGATTAAAAATTATTTGTATTCCATTTCACAAAATTTATCACGTTGTTCAAACTTCATTTGTTACTTTTAGTTGAGCTAATTTATTTTATTTTAATTATGACTAATAATTTAAAAAAATTTATTTAGGTTAATATTTCTTATTAGTTTACTGGTTTGTTTAAATTTTATCATTATATTATTAATGTTATTAATTTTTTGAAGCTTTTTTAATTTTTTTTTTGAAGCCCCGCAGATGGGTGAGACTAGCTGCACCTACGGAGAGGATTTAGACGTCCTTCGCGGTACCCGAGTCTAACACACACTTACACTTACAATACTACACTTACGACTTTAACACTTTACACTCACACTTACATTTAGGGAGGCGATAATAGCCTCAATGTGCTTTTTGCCTTAAAATTAAAAAAAATAAAATAATTTTTTGAAGCATTGCTTCTTTATGCGCGTTATTGGGCAAAAAGAATTTGTTTCGCATCACGCTCGAGCTGTATACGGTGTCATTTTATATATAACTTATAAAAATGTACATTTATTTATATACATTTTTTATATTACATATATATACATTTTCGTCTGCATTAGCCCAAGTATAATATACATATATATATATATATATATATATATATATATATATATATATATATATATATATATATACAATGATTCACTGTATACAAAACGTATTGATTTATTAATTTATGTATAGATTATAACATTATAAGAGAAAAGGTTTGGATACGACAATTTAACTTTAGTTTTATAATCATTTTTGGTGGGGTTATTTATCTATTAGTGCCAATAGATATACAAATTAGGCTAATGCTATTGATTTTAACGTACAAATTGTCAAATTTTTATTTTTGATAGCCTTCTAGAATTATCTTGATAGTCAAGAATAAAAACCAAGTATACTTATTGTTTATTGCAGAGTTAATATTTACAAGGTCATATTTTCCTAAATTAATTTTTTTTTAAATTAATTAAAGGTCTTTATTTTGTTATTTTGGTTTTCTTTCGCAAATCGTAAAATAAAAAAATTGTAGTCGAGCCAAAATATATATTAAACTATTTTTTTTTTTAACATCTGACTGTTGTGAACACATGACTAATGCAGACGATGGGATAACATCAATTTATCAGTTATATTCTTATTGCCGTACGTGGCAGTCAGGGGACTAGCCGACAGAAGCCTTGCTTACACTAAATGTTTTAGAAATTAACACATATGTTCATAACATTGTAGAATTATTAATATATAAATTTCATTTTTTTTAGTACCTAATTATGGGTTTATAGACATTATTAGTTTAATGAGCACTGATAGCTCCGTGGTATGAGCTTAGGTTTGTGAGTGCCCGTGGAAACATTAACCTAATAATGCCTATAAACTCATAATTAGGTACTAAAAAAAATGAAATTTATATATTAATAATTCTACAATGTTATGAACATATATGTTAATTTCTAAAACATTTAGTGTAGGCAAAGCTTCTGTCGGCTAGTCCCCTGACTGCCACGTACGGCAATAAGAATATAACCGATAAATTGATGTTAGGCCATATTTGCAATGGTCTTAACAAATATAGAAAAATTATGATAATGGCAGTTTAGACGAAGTACTAAGAGAAATATTGGGTTATTTAATTGGTAGAACATTAACATCGTTAACACACACTCGCGCACGCGCGCGCACACACACACACACACACACACACACACACACACACACACACACACACACACACACACACACACACACACACACACACACACACACACACACACACACACACACACATACATACACACATACATACACACATACGCACACACATACATACGCACATACACACACACACACACACACATACAGATTAATTCTTCGTATGAAGAATTAAAAATCATATTTAAAACACACACATACTCACACATTCTCTCACACACGCGCACGCACACACATACACACATACATACATACACACACACACACACACATACAGGTTAATTCTTTGTATGGAGAATTCAAAACTATATTTAAAAAACACACGCACGCACACACGCACTAAAAACACACATTCTCTCACACACGCGCACGCACACACATACACACATACATACACACACACACACACACACACACACACACACACACACACACACACACACACACACACACACACACACACACACACACACACACACAGTTTAATTCTTCGTACGAAGAATTCAAAATCATGTTTAAAAAATACCCCCCACACACAAACACACATACACACACACACACACACACACACACACACACACACACACACACACACACACACACACATACAGGGTGATTCTTCGTATGAAGAATTCAAAATCATATTTAAAACACACACGCACACACGCAGCACACACACATGCGCACACACATGCACACATACATACACACATACACAAGCACGTACGTACGCGCTTCGCGCACACACACACACACCCACACACACACAGGTTCTGCTTCTTACGATGGCCGCTTCAATAAATACCTCCTTTCTTCAATCAAAAATTCACTAATAATAACAAATTTCAAATATTTAACCTATTTATTGTAATGTAATGATTCTAAAGAAATATTTACGGGTTTGACAACGTGACCTACAAAGAACATAAATCATTAATACTGTTTTAATTATTCGTGCAGTGATATGAAATATTAAAACGAAATTTAAACTTTAAACATCATACTCTCCTTGTAATATAAGATTCTGTAACACTAACACAAAGAAAATATTTAAGTTAAAATTCTGAATAAATATCCCGCGCTAAAGAATATATAAGCTTACGTTCTGTGTGAATTCAAAATTTCTTATTTAGTCCAAGTAATAGGTCGACAGCCAGGAAAGCTTAGCTTCGCCCTTAAATATTAAATTGCAGAAACAAAAGGGAGATAGCGCTGTCGTAGCTGACAGCTTGGATTTATCCAAGTAATAGGATATTTCCATAACAAAGTAAAGCCTGTTTATGCATGACGTCACAACATATTTCTGTTGTTGGGATGCGGACTCGGTCAAATAAGAATATCTCTTTCGGAAGACTTAAATATTTTATTTATATTGACCAACTTATATTTGAAATAATCGCGGAACGCAGATGTCTCGCTGACGTAATAGAAGCAAATTTCCGGAAATTTATCTTACTCCTTTAGAAATTCTGATTCACCGTCATAATCAGCTTTAAAATCTGCATATATTTAAACTTTCAAATTATTTCTAAAATACAAAAATGAACCCTAATTGCCGCCAAATTATGTTTTTAATTACAATGGCACTTGAAAATCATAATTGACCAGCATCTACAAAGACAATCGTTTCAAAATTTCCCAGAATCATTTGGAACGTTATGAAGAAGATATTTTGTTGTTGTTATTTTAAGGCTAAAAGCAGATAACATTATATATCCTATAACATTTTTTTTTTTTTTTTGTGTTTAACGTCCGACTGTTGTGCACACTTGGGCTAATGCAGACGATGGGATGATTTATAGCGTATGAAAATGCCAAGCCCTCGCCGGGAATCGAACCCGTGTCCTCGGGGTGAAAGCCTAGTACGCTATCAACTAGGCCACCGAGGCGGCTATATATTGTATAACATATATTATATAACATTATATATTATATATAGCCACCCTAAACGTAAGTGTGAGTGTAAAGTGTAAAGGAACGTCTAAATCCTCTCAATAGGTGCAATTAGTCTGCACCCCCTGCAGGGGTTTTTATAAAGAAGAAAGAGACACATTTCTTAAGCGAATAATAACCGTTGATGAGACATGCGTCCATCATTTTGAGCCAATGAGTAAACGATAAAGTTTGATGAAAACATCCTTCAACTCCTCAATCAAAATTTCATAACTCAGCTGTCTGTAGGAAAGGTTACAATGACGATATTCTGGGATATAGAAGGTCCAACTTCGGTTGACTTCAAACCTAAAGGTCAAATAATAAATAGTGACAGCTACTGTGAGCTACTGCGTTTATTGAAGTCAAAAATCAAATCCAAAAACGTGGTAACATTTCAAAAAATTTGATTTTGCTTCGTGTTAACGCTCGACCTCATACGGCTTAAAACACAGTCCTGTGCATTCAAAATCTCTGTTTTCAGCTGCTGGTCAACCCTCTTTGTAGTCCATACTTGGCTTCAAGCGATCTTCATCTTTTCGGTCCATTAAAAGAACAGTTGCTAGGGAATCATCTGATACAGAGACTACATACACACACGCGCGCGATCGCACACACACACACACACACACACAAACACACTCACACACACACACACACACACACACACACACACACACACACACACACACACACACACACACACACACACACACTCACACACACACACACACACACACACACACACACACACACACACACACACACACACACACACACACACAAACACACACATACACCCACACACAAACACACACATACACCCACAAACACACACACAAATATGTACAAACAAACAAACAAACACACACACACACACACACACACACACAAACACACACACACACACACACACAAACACACACATACACCCACAAACACACACACAAATATGTACAAACAAACAAACAAACACACACACACACACACACACACACACACACACAGACAAACACTCACACATACACACACAAACACACACACACACACACACATACACACACACACACACACACACACACACACACACACACACACACACACACACACACACACAAGCGGTGCAAACGTTTCTGAACACCAGGCCGAAAACCTTCTTCTAGGAAGGAATTCGAACACTGGTTAAAAGATGGACTAAGTGGATAGAAGTAGGAGGGTATTATGTTGAAAAGTAATGCTTATCTTATGTAAGTAAAATAAATTTAGAGATTTTTTTCAGTTTCTCTTTACTTGTTCACTTACTGTCGTGTGTGTGTATAGACACGCACACGCACACGCACACACACACACACACACACACACACACACACACACACACACACACACACACACACACACACACACACACACACACACACATATATATATATATATAAAATAATAATTGTTATTATTATTATTATTATTATTTGCATATAGACTCTGTTGGATCAGGCAAAGCATTCCGACTCATGTCTTGCTCCTTCTAATCCTCCACACCTCCCTCATCCTGTCCCCATGGATCCTCTTCCGCTCCTCCGTCCATTTTACACCTGCTTTCTTTGGGATTTCATTCTCTGTATACATACATATATATATATATATATATATATATATATATATATATATAAATCTTCAAAAATTCTTTAAGAAATAAAAAGCCTATTTCAAGTATTCTGGTTTTGATGTTACTATGACGAGAGCTCTGATAGTTCCTTTTCCTGACAGAAATTCGTCAATTAGCCCGTTTTAATTTCACCTTCCCTTTAATACGTTTATCATATGCTACGAAGTAAACAAAAGCATACTTTGTTATTTTTAACACAATTTCCGGTGATAATTTACTGCACTTCCGGTTTACGCCTGTTATTGATGTTTGTACTTCCGCTTGCTTGGGAAAGCACACCTGGAAAAACATAATGCTCGGATCCATGTTCCGGTGTTTTAGCGACCCCTTGTTTTGGATTCGTTTTCCCCAACTTGGTTGGCAAACATCACAAGATCATAGATTTAATTGACTTTCCGTGTAAGAGGCGAGGATTCCTCCGCCAGGCTCCGGTAGGCTTCGCCTGCAGACTCACTGGGGCAGATCGTCAATTTGAAAACAATTCAACCCTATCAACATTTTACGGGAATCACGCTTCAATTTACTGAAGCATGTTTCAGTTTAAGTTATCTTTTGCAAAACGGGCAAATTAATATTTACAATCTGCTTCTGCGCAATGGAATGGTAGAAAACCTACAGCCAAATCTCTCTCACTTTCAAATAAATTATTTAGAATAGCCGTGTCTTTCTGACGTCATGGAAGCGAATTTCCACAAAAAAATATTTTCTTCTTCTTCTTTTCGTTTCACCCTCTTTGGACTACGCTGAATCAATCATTTCTTGCGCGCTGTACTTTTCTTTGTTCCCAGTAGCTCCTCATTCTTTCCGATCTTCTTTTCCTCTCATCTTCCCAAATGACAGGTTTAGATCTTATTTTGGTTTTATCTTGGAATCTTATTCTTTCGTCCTTGGTACTTATCTTAGCAGTTTGGTCAAGCAGTGAATTTTCTGTAATTTTTAATTCTATTAGGTCTTTTTCAATTTCTTTAAACCAGTTCGGTTTTGTTTTACGATTATGGAAAAAATCAAACACCTGTTTCGTCAATCTATTGGAGTTCATTCTAAGAAGATGGCCGTAAAAATTTATTCTCCTTTTTCTCATAGTATCTGACAGTTTTTCAATTTTCTTATAGAGAGCCTCATTTCTTATATATACTACCTTATTATCCTGAAATTTTGTTCCTATAATTTTTCTTAAGATTTTCCTTTCCGTTATTTCAAGCTTTTCTATCTGGCCTATACGATTCATGGTTAATGTTTCTGCTGCGTACAGTGCTTCCGGCTTGATCACTGTTTTATAATGTTTAATTTTGGACCCCCATGAAAGGGATTAAACTATTTTTCATATTATCATTTTTTTTTTTTTTGAACATTGATTTCATCATAAACATCAACCGAGTTAAAAATTTATAATGTTTAAACATGAATTACTCAAAAACTTTATAACATTTTGTTAATATTTTTCACCAAGAAATCTTTCTTATAGAAAACAAAGTGAATATACTGAAATATTAGTATTCTTACATTTAATAAGCTAAAAAAAGTTGTTTTAAAACTTTGACCACCCTGTATATTTTGTTCCAGTGCATTCATGATAAAGAACTTTTCAAATCATTTTTCAACCATCCTTCTACGTCTATCAGAAATTTAGACAAGAATTATACACCATACTTTTGATACATCCCCCCCCCACACACACACACACACATATATATATATATATATATATATATATATATATATATATATATATAATATAATCCTTTCAATATAAAAAAAAATATTCTTTGGTATCCAGAACGTGTGTCCAAAGGTGCTTACCGTGATGGCAGCTAAAAAAAATATAATAAAACCATTTTGCACGAGATCAAAGAATTTTTTGTAAGAATAGTAATTGTTAAATACATCCGATGCTTTGAGCAGACGCGGCTCAGTTTAATTACAAGTGTTGCCAACATTTGCACACACAAATGGAATGAAAAGCTCATTGTGGAAATTAAATTAAAGGTAAACGCCGCATTACAAAGGGCAAAAACGAACAGTGTTAAAACGCACACAGCCCTATCTAAAATTGAAAACTTTCACCCTTTCACAAAATAAGGGCGGGCTGTCTGGGTGGTCGTGCAGTTCACCGAGTAACAACGAAATTAAAATTATTAAAGCAAAGTTTTTTCGTTTTAAACACATACTTCAGAGTCTATCTACTCTACAGAAATTTAAATTGCGAAGGTTTTGTAAATTGTGTTCAGAAACCATCCAGAAGAATTTTTGAGAAATAGTTTTGCAGGACAAAAAAGAACATAATTGTACATAACCTATCTACGTACGCTTAATATCTTGTCATTCTGTCTTCTTTGTCTTCTTCTCCTTCTTCTTCTCCGTTTCTTTTTCTTTTTCTCTTTCTTATCCTTTTTATTCCACTTCTTCTCCCCTTTCTTCTTTTTCTTCTTCTTCTTCTCCTTCTTCTTTGTCTTCTTTTTCTTGTTCCTCTCTTTCTCTTCTCATTCTTTTCTTCTTCTTCGTCATCGTTTTCTTGTTCCTATATTTTTCCTTCTCTTCTCTTTCTTTTCTTCTTTTTCGTCTCCTTTTTTTGCTTTCTCCTTCTTTTTCTTTCTTGTCTTCATTTTCTTCTTCTTCTTCGTTTTCTTGTTCCTCTATTTCTCCTTCTCTTCTCTTTCTTTTCTTCTTTTTCTCCTTTTTTTGATTTCTCCTTCATTTTTCTTTCTTGTCTTCATTTTCTTCTTCTCCTTCGTTTTCTTGTTCCTCTATTTCTCCTTCTCTTCTCTTTCTTTTCTTCTTTTTCGTCTCCTTTTTTTGCTTTCTCCTTCTTTTTTCTTTCTTGTCTTCATTTTCTTCTTCTTCTTCGTTTTATTGTTCCTCTATTTCTCCTTTCTTCTTCTCTTTCTTTTCTTCTTCTTCGTCTCCTTTTTCTTGTTCGACGGTTTCTTCTTCTTCTCCATCTTCTTTTACTCCTTTTTCTTCTTTTTATTGCTACTTTTTATTTTTCTTCTTTTCTTTTTCTTCTCCCTCTTTCTTCTTCTTCGTCACCTTTTTAATGTTCCTATCTTTCTCCTTCTTCTTCTTTTTTTTTCTTTTGTTCTTCTTCTCCTTTTTCTTCTTCTTAACGATCGAAAAATGTTATTTTCAAAGAATGATTTAATTTTGTCAAATCTCCTGTAAGGTTAAGTTCTAACTGACATTCCATCTTACGTGTGGTATTCACGATAGTCGATAGCCTGCTGGTTTTCCGTCTCTAGTAATGTCAACCATTTTGTCTACGTGATCATATTTCCTTCTCCATCAACTACAAACTCCACCTTGCATGCTGCTGTTATGTCGTTCTTTCCTACACTAAGTGACTTTCCTACGACGATTATTAAAGAATTCATCTTGTTTTTCTTAAGATGCTATTTCTTTTATTTGTATCAGCTGGCGTCTCGGTACCACAAGTTAGCAACAGAGAACTTATTGCCACTTTATTAACAATGCTGTTGTGGTTTTTTCCCCAGTAATATCCCTTAAACTCCCTCGCATTATTAAGGTTTTGAGTTCTGATTTTATAAACTGTGATGACGCTTTCTAGAAAATGAATATTCTTTCAACTCTTTTTAAAGATGTCAACTTAAAATTCGAAACAATTGAATAAGTAATCATTTGGTATCCCTGTGAAATAACTAGACACCTTATTAAAGTAAAAACACTAAAACTAGAAGAGGTTGAAAACACAAGATAACATAATTAATGTATTTTTTTAATGTAATTCTATTCCAATATTACTTGCGTGTTAATTTATTTCAATTTATTAACAAATTAACAATTAACAAATTTCAATAAATTTCTCAACTCAATACATCCGAACCTTCAGGCCATTGTAATTTATTGTTTAAATGTTTGAGACTATAATATTTTACAATTATCTTGTGTTCGATACCCGGAAAACCCGTTCAAATGTTTCGAAATCGCGATAGTTTTCAAAATTCTAAGGCATTTAACGTATCACAATGATCGCCGATTTTGGTGTTGAAAATATATTTTTAAAAAATGATAAATCTAAAACTTACGATTTTTTTAAAGTTATTCAAGGATATTTTAAATTGTTTCCAAAGAAATCGATTCAGAAGCAATCGATAGACACTAGGAAATTATATCGGTTTGTCTAAACGATTTTGCGCAAAATGTTTGACGATTTATCACGCATTGCTTCGAATTGATACAATTACTTAAGCTATGAATTTTCGTAAGGCAAAATTTAAACAAAAACTGTTCAACCGATTTAAAAAAAACAGTTTCCTTGTGTTTCGACTTCATGCGGAACGAACATTTGATGGAAACCGTACACGAGAAACCTTCCGCAATATGTTTTCACCATTCATTGTATAACTGCATTACGGTCGAACCGTTATTAAAATGCATTCGTATTTCGAAATACAATACACAACACACTCATTGTTCGCGCGTCATTTTGCTTTTAATCAAAAATAGCTGAACTCATTCGTACACTATTTCTGGACAAAACAATACAAATTTAATTTCAATTTCCTCCCCACCTATCACGAGAGAACAAACGCAGCGGTGTGTACGCCATTGTTGAAACTAATTAGTTGTGACCGTTATTGATTCAACATAGAAATATGTTTATATTCATATACAGGTCGAGCTGAAACTATACGGAGTCTCTCGAGAGTGTTGTTTTAACTAAAGGGTCAAGACTTCCATTGATCCTGGGTTTCCTGCTCAGATATGTAGCATTGTGCACCATTGTTCACAGGTTCAACCTTCCTAATCCTACCTTAGGTCTTTGGAGAACAGTGAGATGCTTCGGATGATATTGTTCTGATCTATCGTCCATCCCCTACGCCAGAGAGTACCTAGAGACTCAAATATTTTTCTGTCGAAGACTGGACAGTCAAAAAAAGTATGTTTTGAACTGTTTCCTTAGCAAATCCACATTTCCAACACAAAACGATTTGTCATATGAAAACAACATTTGTATAAATGACTGCGGAATGTCCAGTTACCCGTCACTCTCCACAGATCTGTCCTGTTTAGCCTAAGGGCCTCGCCTGTTTGGGACATAGTTGGACCCGCAAGCATCCCCTTTGACTGTAAAACA
Organism: Callitettix versicolor; assembly: GCA_022606455.1. Classification (NCBI taxonomy): domain Eukaryota; kingdom Metazoa; phylum Arthropoda; class Insecta; order Hemiptera; family Cercopidae; genus Callitettix; species Callitettix versicolor. Next base: position 86,928,791 of record CM040183.1, on the reverse strand, counting down.
CCGACCGTCCTCCAAGACCTATGGTGTTTCCTTGAAACACATTGAGAGACACGCCTCCGTTGTAGAGTATACGGTACTCCACATGCCGGTATATCTTCTTCTTCACAGCACCAACATCCTCCGGCGTAAGCTGCGTTCGCAATCTCTTACCACCAGTTTCCGATAAGCCACCGGAGAGGGCCCAACATGCCGATTGAGCACCAAATCTTCTTACACCCCAGAGGGTTCGGTTTCATTTGGATGCCCAACAGCGTGGTGCTTATCCTCACAAGCCAGAAGACTTTCTTTTTGGATACAACTTTCTCGTCTCTGGCAAGGCTTCTTCAATCCTTTACTTTCATAGTTGATCATGGGAAAGCCTTACCTTCGATACAGCTCCCTGATAACCATCTTACAGATTAAGCAGGACATCCTCCTCCATGGACGACAGATGTACCATGCTTAATTTGTCTTGACAAATTCCTCTTGAGGAATTCATTCGACCCCAAGCCCGCACTCCTTGGAATGTTTTGGCCTCGGGTCCACACTCCCCTATGATTCATTAGTCTTTCTATTGGTCTCGGCCATATAATTCCCACGAGTACCGGGTTTCTAATAGTCTATTCATTCAGTACCCCTTTTAAAGGAATAACGAGTAAATACTATTGGGTTCCTTCTTGTGCCCAGTAGGCCCTGTTAAAGACATTGATATGGCCTCACTGTCATTCAACCTTCAGCACGGACCGCACAACACCTTGGCTTAGTTTGTCCAGGAATTCTTAGATTTATCCAGCTCCGGATGACCTTGCCAAAGTGCCGAACTCTCGGAATGGGATTTTCTATGAGCCCATTCAAGAATTGATCTTATAACTAAAAATGTGAACACTTCATATAAACATACGTCCGAAAAAGCTTCATTTTCCACTAATAGTTTATTTTTTTATCGAAATATGTTATACACCAGAATGGTTCAATAATTGAAATTCAAATTTAGCACGTTTTTATCTGATAAAAGCTTAATTGCAAAAAAACAACTACATTTTCCCGTTTTAAAATGGCGTACTTTCGATCATTTTAAACCAAAATTATTCAAAAACGGTAAATTTATTTGAAAAATGTCTGGATGCTTTTTTGTAGCCCTTTTAATTTCTCACCGAATGGTGTAAATTTTAAAATTACATTGTTTTGCTTCATTCCGACATGTTTGTAAAAACGCTTTTCATATTTTTAGAAAACAAATCCCTAGAGATAGTTTTCACACTGTATGATTTTTAGAGTAATAATCTACGTGAAACGATTCATTGAAAACATTTAGGTTTTTTTCAAACTTTTTTTATTGTCATTCTGATTGATCTGTCAGTTTCGATTCCGTTGATTTTAAAATATTGAAAGCAATTGTGAATTTAAAGTCTCGAGTTTGGGTCTTACCATGACGGCTGCTCCAATAGGTAATTTTTCATACGGAAATTTGCTTATATCAATTATCTAGTTCTATTGCACAAGATGCCCTAAGGTGATTATCATTGATCTGTTGTATGCGTAATTAATTAGACAGTAAATTAACGGATTGGCTGAATTAACACAGTATTATAATATTACTGTTTGTTATTCCTGACGTATCACCAATTACGCCAATCACTTCTCCGTAAGCTTATTGAATTTAGTAACTTAATAATCTATATAAATATAATAAACGTTTTCCGCAATAGAAATCTAAAATACTTCGTGATTTGTTATACATTTTGAATAAAGCAAACACTTTAGAAGTTAGGTAAGGGTTTTTGCAATTTCCTTCAGCAATTCGAAGTGGTAGTCCCTTAATTATTCAATGCAACCGGATAAGCCTGACACAGAAGGTTAGAGCGCCCTCTATGATCTGCCTGAATTTTAATGTAACCAGTCGATCTATGGTATTCATTGATCATCGATTATACAGTAGAATCACGACTAACCGACATGTTAATTATGTTAACTGACATTGTTAAACAGTCTTTTATAAGTTACTAGCATTACCCGTCGCTGCTTCGCCCACGAAACTTAAACTGTTTCAGTAATGTAATAATTTAGAAACATAAAAAATATATTAATAAAAGCGTGATCATCTAAACTCGTGATTATTTTACAGTGAATATGAAAAAATGTTATAACCTGAACATGTTGTTTTATTGTCTTCAAACGTGTTCCGTTCGAATTTAAGAAAATCTGATCAAGAATATTTTTGTCCAATACAAACATTTATACCCATTCTATATTTTCGTCCTTTTAGGGGATGAATTCGGGTGAAAATACTGAATTGCGTGTATCATAATTTGTGTTTTAAAATATTTCGTTTACTTTTAAGAAAATTTGATAAAAAATATTCTTCTCCAATGCAAACACTCTTTTTTCTCCCATGATAACTCTTTTTCCATTTTTATTCTTTTAGGGGATGAATTCAGAAAAATGTTGAAATATGTGTTTCAATAGCATATTTCTAGAATATAAGATAAAAAAAATATTTTTTTCAATACAAAAATGTACCCCTTTTTTATATTTTATACCTTCTTTCAATCGCTTTAGGGGATGTGTTTTGGGGAAATGGTGAAAAATATATTTCATTACTTATACTTAGGAGTGATTATGTTACGTTTTAAGAAGGTCAGATGAAAAACATATTTTTTCCAATAAAAATTGTTGTACCTCATGTTTACCTCTTTAGGGGTTGCATACTGGAAAATCGTTTTTCAGTGCACCCCTTTTTCAGTGTATCTCGACAATGTTGTAAGAAGGTATCCTGAAAATTTCAAGTTTCTAGCTATAATAGTATTGGCTGTACGTTGATTATTAAATTTGGACTGGGTTAGTAGTTTATTTGTGTTAAAATCAATTTTTTACAAAATCCTTTATTAGTGCACCTTGACATTGTTGTAAGAATTTACCTTGAAAATTTCAAGTTTTTAGCTATAATAGTATTGGCTGTACGTTGATTATTAAATTTGGACTGGTTAGTACTTTAATGGCGCAAAATCATAAAAATCCTTTGTCAGTGCACCTTGACATTGTTGTAAGAATGTACCTTGAAAATTTCAAGTCTCTAGCTATAATAGTATTGGATGTACGTTGTTTATTAAATTTGGAATGTGTAAGTAGTTTAATGGCGTTAAAATCAATTTTTTTTTAAATCCTTTATTAGAGCACCTTGACATTGTTGTAAGAATGTACCTTGAAAATTTCAAGTCTCTAGCTATAATAGTATTGGCTATACGTTGTTTATTAAATTTGGACTGGGTAAGTAGTTTAATGGAGTTAAAATCAATTTTTTGCAAAATTCTTTCTTAGTACGCGCTTACATATTAAAACGAAGGTATCCTCAAAATTTCAAGTCTCTAGGTTTTATAGTTTGGGCTGTACGTTGATCAGTCAGTCAATCAGGACATTGCTTTATATATATATATATATATATATATATATATATATATATATATATATATATATATATATGTGTAATAAATAATAAAAGCAACCTTCTAGACAACTGGACACGTCTTATTTACAGCATAGGCGACGTCAGCTGATACTAATTACTACCCTAAGCAAAAAATGATAATCGAGAAAGATCCTACCATCTAGTGGAAAGGGAACAATTCAAATAGTATTAAAAAAATCCGAAAGATTCTATAAATGTTTCTATAGAAAGGTAAACATTTTAATATAATTTACGATAATACCATTCAGCGTATAAGTCGATCACGCAACAATCACATGATCATTTTGCTGAATACTTGTTAAAAGATTAAGTATGGATTATTTACTGTATTAAAGACCTATGTACGTAAAATTTGTTTAATACTCGAGTTAAATAGAAAATTTAAGAGTTGTAATACGTTTTTCAAAATAATAATAATAACGAAACATTCTTTGCAACGAAGAGCCGAAGGTACGGATGGTCCGTTTCTGTTATACGTCACCCCAAAGTCCCAAGAATGACGGTTAATCGAGACTCTACTGTAATTACCTTGTTTGTTGAACATAACCTCAAATGTTTTCATATATATTAACGATACATGTTAAAATAACGTGTATTCAGTTAGTATTACATAGGTAGGCCAATTACACAGTATGATAATTTTTAAAAACGCTTTGTGAACGCTAAAGTTCGGAAATTATTCAATTAATTTTTGTATGTTTGTAGTTTCAAAAGGAGCCTACGTTAATTTCGCGAATTGCACTGTTTTCTCGATACTGACAATTATTTCCACCAAAAACATACTTTGGAATGTATGCTTAGTGCTATTTGAAGATGCCTTACTAAAATTAGTGTAAGAAAAAAATCGTAATTATGTAGCGAATAATATATATATATATATATATATATATATATATATATATATATATATATATTATTATTATTATTATTATTATTATTATTATTATCTGCGCATAGACCCTGTTGGATCACGCAAAGCACTCCGACTCATGTCTTGTTCCTTCTAATCCTCCACACCTCCCTCATCCTGTCCCCATGGATACTCTTCCGCTCCTCCGTCCATTTTACCCCTGCTCTCTTTGGGATTTCATTCTGTGGGACCTTCCAACCGAGCATCTTTCTCCTGCATGCGTGTCTATCTTCAACATCTGTTGAGTCTATTCCTGCGTCATGTAGGTCTATTCTGACTTGTGCGATCCACGACGTTGTTGATTTGACACCTTGTATATACTTAAGGATTCTGTTGGCAAGTCTCGTTGTTGGGAGTCTACTGATGTGTCCATAGAACCGAAGCCTCCTTCTTCTGATATCTGCTGCCAGGTTCGATATCTTCTCTGTGGTCTTCCGGGAGTGCAACCTGTATCCATCTTCTGTTAATCTCGGGCCAAGGATCTTCCTCAAGATTTTGCGTTCTTCCTTCAAAATATCCTCCATGGTAGCTTTTGTGTAGAGTGCTAGCGTCTCGCTTGCATATAATACTTCCGGTTTTATGACTGTGTTGTAGTGTCTGATTTTTGTGTGCGTCGACATATATCTCTTATTGTAGATATCACGCGTTATACCAAGAGCCCTCTTCATTCTCAGTAGCCGAACTTTTGCGCAGCCTTTATTATTAATAATAATTATATATGTATATATATATATATATATATATATATATATATATATATATATATATATATATAATAATATATTATGTATATATATACATATATATATATATATATATATATATATATATTATCCAAAAAATGATAAATCGATTTTGAAAAAGATAATCCTAATTAACATTTCTCTTCAACAATTAGGGAAGTAGATTTTTCGGGGTTAACAATTCACTACATTTGAGCAATTTTTTTTAATCTTTAAAAAGCTGGTTTAAAAAAAATCAAGAAAATATGACTCAGACTATGGGCAAAAGAGGCCTAAATACCGAATTTCTTCATCGATTAGTTCAATTTCCAGCGAATGGTCTCTCTGATAAAAATGCCAGTATTTTTGCTGCCATTTTGAAACGGATGAACGGCCGTGACAGGTAACGTTTATGAACAGACTAGTAGAAAAATCAGTAATTGTTCATTTATGAGATATTATATTACACATTGTTTGAAAATTCGCTTCCATCACGTTAGGGGGCTGTTACGAGCTGCGGACAATACAGAACGAAATACGTAATTGAGTTTTTAAGGAAATTTAATTGCCTGAGGATTTATAAACAAAGACGTCCTTAAAGTATCCTGTTATTGTATTCAGTTAAGTCGGTACCTAATCCCCTGTTCCCTATTCCAGGATAATTACCTACTCCCCAGTACATACTGTAATACAGTATCGGGATCGTATGATAACTAAATGCAAATGCTAACGGTGTACAGCGTTATAGTTGAAAATGTTTTGTTCTAAGATTCTGCTAGAACATATATTTCTTTATTTTTAGAATGTAAAACATTAAGTTAGGTTATGGTTATGTTAGGTTTAGATTATTTACTTGTTAGGTTACGTTAGGTTATTCACTTATGTTATATTAGATTATTTACTTACGTTAGGTTAGGTAATTTACTTGTTATATTCTGCTAGATTATTTATTTGCAGATTAGGACAGGTTAGGTTATATATTTATTAGATTAGGTTATTTACTTGTTAGATGCTGTTGGGTTATTTATTTGCAGATTAGGACAGATTAGGTTATATACTTATTAGGTTAGGTTATTTACTTGCTAGATGCTGTTAGGTTATTTTCTTGCAGGTTAGGACAGATTAGGTTATATACTTATTAGGTTAGGTTATTTACTTGCTAGATGCTGTTAGGTTATTTATTTGCAGATTAGGACAGATTAGGTTATATACTTATTAGGTTAGGTTATTTATTTACAGATTAGGACAGGTTAGGTTATATACTTATTAGTTTAGGTTATTTACTTGTTAGATTCGGTTAGGTTATTTACTTGTTAGATTCTGTTAAGTTATTTACTTGCAGATTAACACAGGTTAGGTTATATACTTATTAGGTTAGGTTATTTACGTGTTAGATTCTGTTAGGTTATTTACTTTCAGAGTAGGACAGGTTAGGTTATTTACTTGTAGTACGATAATTTTTCGTGAGTGCATTCGGTTTAAACAAATGTTTAAGGCGCATCGTGTGCAGTTTTTTCTGTGTGATATGTCAGTTTTAATCCGTCACGCCCGTAAGGAAACTCTCATTCGGGTATTGTCGTAAGCGAAGTCAATGCGACTTTATAGATGTACTTGCCTTTCCTTACTCTTGACTCTTATCACGGGAGTTGCTGCCGTTTGGCCAGTATTTTGTTGTGTCGTGAGTTACCGCTCATTCTATTTACATTTTTACTAATGGGAACATTAGTAGTTAGGGTAATTATATCCGCCCATACACAGCCCCGCAAGCACGGTTAATGCTAAGGTAGACTGTGAGGCTGCCCAGTGCTCCGTTTGATACACCATTACGCAGATGCATTAATTCCATCATAATGTTAAATTTTGTTTTTTTTTTTGTGTTTAACGTCTGACTATTGTGCACACTTGGGCTAATGCAGACGATGGGATGATTTATAGAGTATGAAAATGCCAAGCCCTCGCCGGGAATCGAACCCGGGTCCTCGGAGTGAAAGCCTAGTACGCTATCCACTAGGCCACCGAGGCGGCTACATAACGTTAGAGGTTATGTAGAATAGTGAATGTGCGTGTCTTTAGTAGATTAATGAGTGTAGTATGAGCTAGAGGTACGGTGGGATCGCTAAACCCATCAGCTGCTCATTTCAGCTGCCTCCGCCGGCAGATTGACAGAGAAGTGTACTTGAAAACCGGAAGTCTTTCAGCCAGGGAATTCTATTGTAAGAGATCACTGGTTTTATGGAGTATCTGAACAATACAAGATTGCGTCATGAAGAAACTGTGTATAGACTAAGAGGAATGGATGAACAAACTTCTGGTTAAATATGATTGTGATGCTCCTGTCAGCAAAAACTGTCGCCACCAAACAGCTGATTCTGAACAACAGCTGTTTTGTTTTAATTTTTAGGTTATGTTTGTTCGAAACTAAACTTTTTGTTCGTTATAAATAATTCTAATCTCACATTATTGTACATAAAAATATTATTACCTAACTACATTAATCTTCCGTTTTAAAGGTAAGATTTTATGAACGTACATGAGAACGGAGATACATTTAAGTATGCCCAATGAACCGTAAGTGTCACGTGACAAGGTACAAGTCAGCTGTGAATATTTGTTCCGCCTGTTGATACCAAGACCGTGCTCCGTCTTTATTGACATTCCTTGTATCGGGAAACATTTATAGTGTGAATTGCCAATGCAACGCGCTGCCAACACTTTGCAATAAACACTACCTGAATATCACATAATAAAGAAACTGTTTTTTTAGTTGTCTTATGAGATAAATATTCAATAACACAATTCTTATTGTAAAGAGAATGACTGTTTATTATCAATATGCAAAATGAGATAGTTACTGAATGTTTTGATACTTCCAGTCTTGTGAGTCCAAAAATTGGACTTTATTTAGATGTTTTGATTATGCTCCTGCACATCCTTAATCAAATTTATTAATTTGAAATTTTAAAATTAAAAAAAAAAGATTATTTTTGATATTTTTTTGTAAATAACAAAAAGTGTAAATTTCAAAATAACAATTTAAATAACGCATTGTACCAGTGCAGTTTTAAGCATATTTATACAAATCCGTTTCGGGAATATTCATTCAAAAACAGAAGAGTCAACGAAAAAAATTTCAATGTAAGGAATTTGAATTTTTTCGTTCAAAATAAAAAAAAACTTTGAACACAGTCACTTCTGTCCACCGTTTTTTTAAATTCGATACGTACGCTTTGATTATTCTGTATGCATAAACAAAATTTGATTTAAAAAATTTAATGACCAATTTTTTTTGTTCATTACCCGGATTACCTGAAAAAATAATTCAAATTGACGAAGTTTGTTTTACAATTTTAAAATATTTATTTGAAGACTAAATGTTATTTAAAAAAGTGTTTGTTAATAACACAAATAGATACATACTGAGAATATATTTTATCGAAAAAAATCCAACTTTTAAATCATTTTTAATTGATTTTACATTTTAACAACTCCTTTGTTAAATCACATAGATTTCCCCGGGGAAATTCAATCCCGCCGTAAACAACGTTTATCAAATATCACTATGATGTTAATTTTTGTACAACATTGAACATTATGTTGAACTCTTAAGCCTGCATAATTACTTCGTTGCCAAAATTGTGTCTGATAAACGATGGAGTCATTTCCGTAGTGTTTCCGAAATTCTTCAAACTTGTTTAAGCGAAAATTAAGAATCAAAAATTATTATTTTTTTAAAATTACCCCTAAACAATAAAGAGGGAGTTGCAAAGGTAATTTTTATTAAAAATGTGAAATTATCAAAAATCAAGTCTAAACATTTGCGTACACAAATAAAAAGATTCTAAAGCGATTTTTGATTTAATTTCCGTTTTTTTTAACAATTTAGGTAAGATTTCAAAAAAATATACACTGTCAACGCAGTTTAGAGTAGAATTTAAAAATAATATTTTAATTTTCCTGAATTTAATGTAACTCAGTACGAAGTAATACACTATTGGTTGCCATTTTAACAGATTTAAATTTTATAATGCGTTTACATGTATGGTGATTTGTATGACGTGCAAGTCAAATATACATTTCTTGCATCAGCTCCAAGCAAAAAATTACTTTTACGACTTGGATGAGTTTATTTATATGTGTTTCTGGTTATAACAGTTTTTGTTATTTATTAGATTTAAATTAACTGTTTACTCGGCTGACAGGTTTTGATTTGTTGGCAAATTCAGTTGTATTTAATAAGCAAGTTTGTTTTATACATTTTGATTTACTGTGTTGTACAGTTTTTAAATCCTGTGCCATCTTCTAAAGTGAGTTAATTAACCCACATGGTATAGATGTACGCACAATGAGCTTTCTTCTTAAAAATTCTCGTTTCCACAAACTACGGGTTCTTTTTTAGATTTATTTACATCAGTGCACATGTTGATAAATATAAAAACTTCTTATTATAGACATGGTTTTATTGTACAAATTTAGAAAATTTGCGCTTAAAACTACTGCCACTGACCTTCAGAAATCATATTAAAAAAATAAATGATTTATGTAAGCGTAAATGCAGGGTATTTTACGCAGTGTAAAAAAAATAAATAATTTTTACGAACTATTTGACATTTATGAGACTTGTATGATCATAGTCTCATTGTTATTGTTAAAAATATCAATAACAATAATAATTATTATTTTATTATTATTATTATTATTATTATTATTATTATTATTATTATTGCTATTATTATCGTTATCGTTATAGTTATCGTTATCGTTATCGTTATCGTTATCGTTATCGTTATCGTTATCGTTATCGTTATCGTTATCGTTATCGTTATCGTTATCGTTATCGTTATCGTTATCGTTATCGTTATCGTTATCGTTATCGTTATCGTTATCGTTATCGCCATCGTTATCGTTATCGTTATCGTTATCGTTATCGTTATCGTTATCGTTATCGTTATCGTTATCGTTATCGTTATCGTTATCGTTATCGTTATCGTTATCGTTATCGTTATCGTTACCGTTACCGTTACCGTTACCGTTACCGTTATCGTTATCGTTATCGTTATCGTTATCGTTATCGTTATCGTTATCGTTATCGTTATCGTTATCGTTATCGTTATCGTTATCGTTATCGTTATCGTTATCGTTACCGTTACCGTTATCGTTATCGTTATCGCTATCGCTATCGCTATCGCTAACGCTAACGCTAACGACTGTTACTGTTTACTGTTACTTTACTATTTATTATTGTTATTACTGTTACTTTACTATTGCTGTTACTGTTACTGTTACTGTTACTGTTACTGTTACTGTTACTATTACTGTTACTTTACTGTTACTACTATTATTATTATTTCACTGTTACTGTTAAGTCCTCATGTATCCTAATATAAACGTGCCATTAAATTCCTCTGCACCAGTAACAGATATAAATAGTTAAAACACTCAACAAAAATCAAGAAAGTTATATACCAAGCGGGGAGTGATAATCTAGTATTTTAATAGAGTAAGTGAAAATAATAAATTAGGTTTTAGTCATAATTATTAAGTAATTAATAAATTATTAATAGGTTTTTTTTTGTTTTTAAATTTTACTTTAAGGCGAAAAGCACATTGAGGCTATTATCGCCTCCCTAAATGTAAGTGTGAGTGTAAAGTGTTAAAGTTGTAAGTGTAGTGTTGTAAGTGTAAATTTGTGTTAAGACTCGGGTACCGCGAGGGACGTCTAAATCCTCTCAATAGGTGCAGCTAGTCTGCACTCCCCAGAGGAGAATTATTAATAGGATAACTTCCATCATTCCAGGTCTCAATTTTACGTTACTGGTAAAAAAGTACTCAATCAGGTCAACATAACCTCAAAATAAATAAATTAAAATAAAATTTATGAAACAGAATTATACAAATTTCTAGTTTTTATTTTATAAATCCACTAATGCTTGTTGTGTAACAAGTGTTATGAAATAGAGCCAAGGCTACGTATTCAACCTGCAATTAATAAGTATTACAAATACGCTGTTATAATTTGTCTTTGCCAAGCTGAGTGATTAATTAATTAAAACGGAAAGTGAAAAATGAGTCTGGCTTGAAGATGTCTCACGGGGACCTGCGTAACAATATGTGCTAAGCTCGCCTCACGCAGGACCTGTGGGATTTGGTCCTTCTAGTGTAATTTATAAAATTGAGAACAATGATCATAATGGCACTGAATGAAATAAACTTGTCAGTGTAATGAATATGAAATAAGAACTGCAGGATTAGAATTTCTGCACCTTTACTTATATTCGCGAAACGCAGATGTCTCGCTGACGTGATAGGAGCCAATTTTGAAAAGTATTTTTTGTCTTTACCGTACCACTTTGTAATTATCATAATAAGCATTACAATCTGCATATATTTGCGCTACAAACTTTCAAATCACATTAAAAATTCCAAAACGAACCCAAACCGCTGCAAATACATTTTTTTAAATTTCAATAGTTTTACAAATTCAAAATGGTAATTTATGTAGAATTTAACGATGATTGGTGAAAATAGATTTTCAAAAAAGTGTAAAAGTTTTGATTTTAAAAGTTTTTTTAGACCGCCATTTTGAAACTGATGAACGAAATTTGTCAAGCTCTTACCAAAAACGTTTTTAAGCCAAGCTAAAATAAAATCATATAAAATAAATTACGAACGTGAGAATGCCTTATAATAACTGATCTAGTAGTCATTATGTCGAGTACAACGATCTGCCTTCCCTAGCTTCGTCAATTCTACTTTTGTTGACGCGTTTCGGAGAACCTCCATCTTCAAAACTATATCTATACTTAATAGAGTATACTATAGAGTATAGATATAGTTTTTGAAGATGGAGGTTCTCCAAAACGCGTCAACAAAAGTAGAATTGACGAAGCTAGGGAAGGTAGATCATTATACTCAACATAGTGACAATAATCTTAGCAGAAAAGAAGAAGAATATAAAAAGAATTTGATCTAGTAGTGTTCATTTCAAGGTCATTGATCTGGGCCTAAATATAAATACCGCTATATTAGTGCATTTTCCAATCAAAATTCTCTAATAAAGGAAACAACGTGTATTGTTATTAAAAATTGAACATGAAACGTCAGTATTAACTGTAAATTTAAAGCATAAATTGAGGTGATTAATTCACCAAATAAGGGAAAATACGGGTAACAACTACTCAATAACAAAACAGCTGATCAACAGTCTCTCCGTTAGTGATTTTGAGGTTATGTTTATTATAATTACTGGAAATACGTTGTATTGGCAATTCACAATTTATAAATATTTCCCGATTCAAAGAAAAACGTCAATAAAGATCGAACACGGTTCTTGGCATCAACAGGCGGAACTAATATTCACAGCTGACTTGTTCCGTCACGTGACACATACAGTTCATTGGGCATATTTAAAAGTTTCTCCTTTCACACCTACTTGTGTACATAATACGAAATCTGTACGTTTAAGATAACAAGCACTTCGGAATTATTTTTAACTAACAAGGAATTGTTTATTAGGAAACATAACCTAAAAACTGGATGTCGTTAGGGATCAGTTGTTTTATTAGAGAAAATAATAATAACAACAACAACAATAATAATAATAACAATAATAATAATAATAATAATAATAATAATAACAATAATAATGGATGACATGGCCTTACTAGCTGAGACATTGGAAGAAGCTATGGAACAGACTCTTGAACTCCAGAAGCAAGCGTTAAAAATGGGACTTAAAGTATCATTTGAAAGACTAAAATATTCACAAACATACAAAAACCATACCAAAAAACTTCAAGTGGGAGAACAATACATTGAGATAGTGAAAGAATTCAAATATCTTGGGGAATGGATCAGCTGGAACGTCCTAGAGAAAAAAGCTATGGAATCTAGGAGAAATAAAGTTGAATTAGCCTTCCAACTTACCAAGGACACATACAACAAGAAGTCCCTCTCCTGGAATACAAAGATAAGGCATTATCATACGGTAATTAAACCAGAAGCCTTATATGCAGCTGAAACATTATCTCTCACAACCCAGGGCCCACTTGAAAGGCTGGAGATCAAAGAAAGAAAGGTATTACGAAAAATCTTAGGCCCCAGATTCTGTAACAACCAATTACTCCACTTCAGTATTGAAACTCTTTACCAAAAAACTGAAACACTATCAGGCACAATAAGAAAAAGGAGAATTGATTTTTATGGGCACATCCTCCGAATGGACAAAAATAGACTAACAAAAAAATTATTTGACTACTTTCGCAATAGAAGAACCAAACCACTTTGGTTTAGAGAAACAGAGAAAGACATAACAGAACTGCAGATCACTGTCACTATGCTCATGGACAGAACAGCCAAAACAATAACCAAGGACAAGAAGCAACGGTTCCAAGGCAAAGTCAAATCCATGCGAACGATCCAAATCTCTGACGAAGAAAGAAAAGCAAGATCACAACGATTGAAGCAATACTGGGCTACGAGGAAGGCACAGAACATTAAAAAGTGATTGATTTAGTGTACCCCAAAGTTGGGTGAAACAAATACAGAGAAGAACAATAATAATAATAACAACAATAATAATAATAATAATAAAGTAAACACTTCCATTTCGTGGAACAACCTGACGAAATATATGTTTATTTAAATATCTGTTTTGTTAAATTGTTTGAATAGAAACCAATATTAGAACTTAATTAATTATTTATATAATTAGGATTATGACCAATTTTCCGTCTAGTAGTCTATTTACTCCCCTTGTAAAAGCTACCGCGGTTTTGAAACTTTACTGTTTCATCTTCAGGCCACAATACAAAATGTCAAATCCCTCTGTCGAGCTCGTCACAAAGTAAACAAAACATTGAAAACACACGTCACAAACACGAAACACAATTACGCGATTTTCATTAAAACGCACGATAAAATTCGGTCTGGCCAAACCCTATCGTGCAACTCGTATGTCGTTACAGCAAATTTTTATGCTTTTTAATAAAAATCGTGTAATTATGTTTAGCGTTGCGACGTCTGTTTTCAATGTTTTGTTTGACCTTGTGACGACCTCGACAGAGGGATTTGACATTTTGTATTACGGCCTGAAGACGAAACAGTAAGGTTTCGAAACCGCGATAGCCTTATAAGGTGAGTAAATAGACCACTAGACGGAAAAAAATTGGTCATAATCCTAATTATTTCAATATGTGGTCCGGTGGCTGTGTTGCAATAATGAAATTATTTGTAATTTAATGATTCAAATAAAGTTATGAAAATTATACTTTTGTTATCGTAGAAACGCTAAATTTAATTATTATTAAACATTCACTTCTTATGAAACCTTTTATCCTTTTTAAAGCTTTGTTTCGTTTAGTTTTCTCCTTAAATTTGAAACAAGGCCTTTAAAATAAGACTTCAGTTACCTTTCTACGACTTTCCAATCATTTCAAATATCTTTTTAAGAATTGACCTCGCATAATTAAATATTGTCACTTACAGCGAGCATGATCTTTTCTGTTTATAACGGACGAACTCGGCAATCCTCGAGCTGTGTTTCTGTTTATAACGGACGAACTCGGCTATACTCGAGCTGTGTTTCTGTTTATAACGGACGAACTCGGCTATCCTCGAGCTGTGTTTCTGTTTATAACGGACGAACTCGGCAATCCTCGAGCTGTGTTTCTGTTTACAATGGACGAACTCGGCTATCCTCGAGCTGTGTTTCTGTTTATAACGGACGAACTCGGCTATCCTCGAGCTGTGTTTCTGTTTACAATGGACGAACTCGGCAATCCTCGAGCTGTGTTTCTGTTTACAATGGACGAACTCGGCTATCCTCGAGCTGTGTTTCTGTTTACAATGGACGAACTCGGCTATCCTCGAGCTGTGTTTCTGTTTACAATGGACGAACTCGGCAATCCTCGAGCTGTGTTTCTGTTTACAATGGACGAACTCGGCAACCTCGAGCTGTGTTTCTGTTTACAATGGACGAACTCGGCTATCCTCGAGCTGTGTTTCTGTTTACAATGGACGAACTCGGCAATCCTCGAGCTGTGTTTCTCTTTATAACGGACGAACTCGGCTATACTCGAGCTGTGTTTCTGTTTATAACGGACGAACTCGGCTATCCTCGAGCTGTGTTTCTCTTTATAACGGACGAACTCGGCAATCCTCGAGCTGTGTTTCTGTTTATAACGGACGAACTCGGCAACCTCGAGCTGTGTTTCTGTTTATAACGGACGAACTCGGCTATCCTCGAGCTGTGTTTCTGTTTATAACGGACGAACTCGGCTATACTCGAGCTGTGTTTCTCTTTATAACGGACGAACTCGGCTATCCTCGAGCTGTGTTTCTCTTTATAACGGACGAACTCGGCAATCCTCGAGCTGTGTTTCTGTTTATAACGGACGAACTCGGCAATCCTCGAGCTGTGTTTCTGTTTATAACGGACGAACTCGGCAATCCTCGAGCTGTGTTTCTCTTTATAACGGACGAACTCGGCAATCCTCGAGCTGTGTTTCTGTTTATAACGGACGAACTCGGCAATCCTCGAGCTGTGTTTCTGTTTATAACGGACGAACTCGGCTATCCTCGAGCTGTGTTTCTCTTTATAACGGACGAACTCGGCTATCCTCGAGCTGTGTTTCTCTTTATAACGGACGAACTCGGCAATCCTCGAGCTGTGTTTCTGTTTATAATGGACGAACTCGGCAATCCTCGAGCTGCGTCAATGAACACTCCAGGTAATATTTTTCTAACGATGGCTTTACTCTCAAACTTCGTATAAAATAAAATAAATACATAAGATTTTACTGAACACCGCACAGTTGTGTTTACGATTATGACGTATTTACTGACACAAACTGTCGATAAGGTAGACACTACAGAGGATATGAAAGGGAGAGAAGAAGGGGTGGATGAACTCACCCTTGTTGCAATCGGCTTACGTTTCTGCGCAACTCTCAGCCTTAAGCCATCTTCAGTTAAGCTGGGCATTAACATCTGCCTGATATTTTAACAACACACGAAAACAAAGATTATAAAACCTGGATTTTTGTTTTTGAATAACACGATTGACGTGTGCGTTAAAACTTTGTGTTGTTAATTTTTTTAAGTAATAATAAAGGCCAAGTATTTTAATATCAGTAAGGTATGTCTGGGAAAATGTTCACTTTCTAGTAATATAGGAACAGATAGAAGTTAAATAATTGGCATATTTGTATTTGTATACTTGTATAACATATATTATATGTTGTAATAACATATTTGTATAACAATTTGTATAACAATTTGTATAACAATTATTAAAGTTTGTAATTCCAGACAACTAAATTCAGTTAGGCATTTCGTTTAATAATACGCCAAAAAAATCAAGCTCTTTTGAGTTGCTTGGAAACTAATAAAACTTTCCAAAATGTTTGCTAGTTCTATTTTAATCATTGGAGCAACCATCATGGTAAGTTCCAGATCCATGTCTTTAAAATAAGTGCAAATTCTTTAGAACATTCCTTTGAGGAATCGTTAAAATTACATCGCGAGCCTATATATTGTGTATACCCAGTAAAACCAGTTGAACAGTTTCAAAATGGCTGTCATTCCAAATCGTTTTCCACATTTTAACTGTTGTGCATTTTTCAACCGTTAAACTGATTTATCGATCTGATCTAAGTTTTGAAGCAAATCGGACTGAAATTGCGGAAATTAAAGTATACTGTAATTTGTTAAAGCTCATAAAAAATTGAAATCTGTCAGGATCGGCGTTTATTTAAAAATATCGAGTCTGGGTTTTACCATGATGGCAGCTCGAATTGATCATTTTACAATTATATTTCGGAAATTAGGATTATG
>CM040183.1:86899382-86904382 GCA_022606455.1 Callitettix versicolor | reverse complement strand
GTGCTGGGGCGTCCAGAACGTTCGTCATCTTCAACGTCTTCAAGGCCTTCTTGGAAACGCTTATACCACTCGTAAACTTTTGCTTTACGCATAGCAGACTCACCATAGGCCTTTGTTAACATTACATTTCATTTTTTTTTTTTGTTTAACGTCCGACTATTGTGCACACTTGGGCTAATGTAGACGATGGGATGATTTATAGCGTATGAAAATGCCAAGCCTTGGCCGGGAATCGAACCCGGGCCTCGGGGTGAAAGCCTAGTACGCTATCAACTGGACCACCGAGGCGGCTTGTTAACATTTCACACACTTTTTTACACTTTATTCCATTTTTTACGCAAAATTTGATACAAATTCTTTGATCCATTTCTTTTAACAAACGAAAATCGCCGAGCTCATAAAAACACGACTAACCTTAGTGGCTGTCACAGACAAAGTCAACAAATGAAAACAGCTAAAAGTTTTATTATACTTCAAGGGCATGTATACCAACATAACAAAGAACGTGTTTAACAATCGGACTCTACAAGCCCGCGAAATTTAAAAATTCTCGTTACTTTTTGAACACATCTCGTAAATAGAAAGAGAGAGAGACACACACACACACACACACACACACACACACACACACACACACACACACACACACACACACACACACAAACACACACACACAGTTTGAGAGAGAGAGAGAGAGAGGGAGAGAGAGAGAGAAGGAGGGAGAGAGAGAGAGAGAGGGAGGAGAGAGGAGAGAGGGAGGGAGGGGAGAGAGAGAAAGAGGTTAGGATTTCACTCTAGCACTGTAACATACTTTTTTGGTTCTTTTGAACAGAAAATACCGTTGTAAAATAATCCTTCAGTAAGGCCTATTCGGGGAAAATTTGCTTGAGAATTCAACGAATCAAGCCATAAGAAGCTTGTTATGTAAGCGTAAAGTTGGCTCATTTTTCACTTTCCGTTTTAATTAATCATCCTGAGTTCAGCAAAGGACAAGTTTAAATTACAAAACACTTGTAACGTTTACACACAAAGTTACGTCCTGAAATATGTCAGTAATTCCTTTTGTTTCCCCCTGAAGAGTTTCCGGTTGAAAAGCACTTCCACGGCATTTCTTCTGGTATTAATAATCACAAGGGGAAAGTGTATTGGACATTAAAAAAAATTAAAATCGCTTTATTTGTTGATATCTTTTATGGTTTTAAGCGAATATGCATTGAGAAATGCGCTGTTGGAGTGGCCATCGGTGTGGATCCTGGACTTAAAAATGAATCATTCAATTTTCATTTTTTTTCGTTTTATCCGGGTGGCCACCAAATGCGGAGCGGAGTTACGTTGAGTTGAACCGACTACGCATTCAAAACCTAAGCCAACCTAACCTAACCTATTTTATAAAGATTTTA
Organism: Callitettix versicolor; assembly: GCA_022606455.1. NCBI lineage: Eukaryota > Metazoa > Arthropoda > Insecta > Hemiptera > Cercopidae > Callitettix > Callitettix versicolor. Next base: position 86,902,982 of record CM040183.1, on the reverse strand, counting down.
AAACGTATTAGAACTTGCAAACAAAACGTCGTGGTTTCTATATGTGCTAAATATTTTGTTCCGCATTAAGTTCAAGTGGCCACCAAATTCGGAGCGGAGTTACGTTGAGCTGAACCGACTACGCATTCAAAACCTAAGCCAACCTAAAATAATCTATTTTATAAAGATTTTAAAACGTATTAGAACTTGCAAACAAAACGTCGTGGTTTCTATATGTGCTAAATATTTTGTTCCACATTAAGTTCAAGTGGCCACCAAATTCGGAGCGGAGTTACGTTGAGCTGAACCGACTACGCATTCAAAACCTAAGCCAACCTAAAATAATCTATTTTATAAAGATTTTAAAACGTATTAGAACTTGCAAACAAAACGTCGTGGTTTTGTATATGTGCTAAATATTTTGTTCCACATTAAGTTCAAGTGGCCACCAATTGCGGAGCGGAGTTCCATAGAGCTGAACCGACTACGCATTCAAAACCTAAGCCAACCTAACCTAATGTTGTAACCTAACCTATTTTATAAAGATTTTAAAACGTATTAGAATTTACAAACAAAAGGTCGTGGTTTCTATATGTGCTAAATATTTTGTTCCACATTAATTTCAAATGGCCACCAAATGCGGAGCGGAGTTACGTTGAGCTGAACCGACTACGCATTCAAAACGTAACCTAACCTATTTTATAAAGATTTTAAAACATATTAGAACTTACAAACAAAAAGTCGTGGTTTCTATATGTGCTAAATATTTTGTTCCACATTAAGTTCAAGTGGCCACCAAATGCGGAGCGGAGTTACGTTGAGCTGAACCGACTACGCATTCAAAACCTAAGCCAACCTAACCTAATGTTGTAACCTAACCTATTTTATAAAGATTTTAAAACGTATTAGAATTTACAAACAAAAGGTCGTGGTTTCTATACGTGCTAAATATTTTGTTCCACATTAAGTTCAAGTGGCCACCAATTGCGGAGCGGAGTTACATAGAGCTGAACCGACTACGCATTCAAAACCTAAGCCAACCTAACCTAATGTTGTAACCTAACCTATTTTATAAAGATTTTAAAACGTATTAGAATTTACAAACAAAAGGTCGTGGTTTCTATACGTGCTAAATATTTTGTTCCACATTAATTTCAAATGGCCACCAAATGCGGAGCGGAGTTACGTTGAGCTGAACCGACTACGCATTCAAAACCTAAGCCAACCTAACCTAATGTTGTAACCTAACCTATTTTATAAAGATTTTAAAACGTATTAGAATTTACAAACAAAAGGTCGTGGTTTCTATACGTGCTAAATATTTTGTTCCACATTAAGTTCAAGTGGCCACCAATTGCGGAGCGGAGTTACATAGAGCTGAACCGACTACGCATTCAAAACCTAAGCCAACCTAACCTAATGTTGTAACCTAACCTATTTTATAAAGATTTTAAAACGTATTAGAATTTACAAACAAAAGGTCGTGGTTTCTATACGTGCTAAATATTTTGTTCCACATTAATTTCAAATGGCCACCAAATGCGGAGCGGAGTTACGTTGAGCTGAACCGACTACGCATTCAAAACGTAACCTAACCTATTTTATAAAGATTTTAAAACATATTAGAACTTACAAACAAAAAGTCGTGGTTTCTATATGTGCTAAATATTTTGTTCCACATTAAGTTCAAGTGGCCACCAAATGCGGAGCGGAGTTACGTTGAGCTGAACCGACTACGCATTCAAAACCTAAGCCAACCTAACCTAACCTATTTTATAAAGATTTTAAAACGTATTAGAACTTACAAACAAAAAGTCGTGGTTTCTATATGTGCTAAATATTTTGTTCCACATTAAGTTCAAGTGGCCACCAAATGCGGAGCGGAGTTACGTTGAGCTGAACCGACTACGCATTCAAAACCTAAGCCAACCTAACCTAACCTATTTTATAAAGATTTTAAAACGTATTAGAACTTACAAACAAAAAGTCGTGGTTTCTATATGTGCTAAATATTTTGTTCCACATTAAGTTCAAGTGGCCACCAAATGCGGAGCGGAGTTACGTTGAGCTGAACCGACTACGCATTCAAAACCTAACCTATTCTTTTATTGTAAGTGCGGCCACTGAAAACGAAACAGAACCCGGTGACGCCGCTTGACTCCGCTCAGTTCCGTTACGCTTTCAGTGCCCGCATTTGTATTAAACATGACAGGCGAATGCATAGTCCGCTCCGCTCCGCATTTGGTGGCCAACTGGCCTTAGTTTGGAACAAAATGTTTAGCACTTATAGAAACCAAAATGTTTTGTTTTGCAAGGTTTAGTACGTTTTAAACCTTTATAAAATAATTAAAAAAAAACTAATGTATTAATCTGACAGTTATTTCAGTCACTGAGTTATTACTAACGTTGTAGACATTTTATAGCCTATTGTTTTTATTGTAAGGGTAAGGCCGGGTAGCCACCAAATTCACAGCGGAGCTGCGCTGAGCTGAGGTGAGCCGAGCGGGGCGAAATGAAGATGAACGACAACCGGAAGCAGAGTCCAGTCAGTTTAAAGAACGCGTTTGTATCTTTTAAATCTAAATATTTAGACCTGTAACGGATTCTAGAAACTATTATGTTTAAGAACCGTAACCTAGGTAACGAGAATAATAAGTTTCGAGGCGTGGTCAGCGCGGTGGGGAAATCAGAGCTTTAAAACCGAACCTATACAAATTCTAAGCTACGCGGAGCGGAGTTTAGCGACGCCGCTTGACTCCGCTTAGCTACGTCACTCTTTACATTAAAAACAACAGGTTAACTTTTGAATGCGTAGTCGGTTCAGCTCAACGTAACTCCGCTCCGCATTTGGTGGACACTTGAACTTAATGTGGAACAAAATATTTAGCACATATAGAAACCACAACGTTTTATTCGCAAGTCCTAATACGTTTTAAAATCTTTATAAAATAGGTTAGGTTACGTTAGGTTAGGTTTTGAATGCGTAGTCGGTTCAGCTCAACGTAACTCCGCTCCGAATTTGGTGGCCACTTGAACTTAATGTAGAACAAAATATTTAGCACATATAGAAACCACGACGTTTTGTTTGCAAGTTCTAATACGTTTTAAAATCTTTTAAAATAGATTAGGTTCGGTTTTGAATGCGTAGTCGGTTTAGCTCAACGTAACTCCGCTCCGAATTTGGCGGCCACTTGAACTTAATGTGGAACAAAATATTTAGCACATAGAAACCATGACTTTTTGTTTGTAAGTTCTAATACGTTTTAAAATCTTTATAAAATAGGTTAGGTTAGGTTTTGAATGCGTAGTCGGTTCAGCTCAACGTAACTCCGCTCCGAATTTGGTGGCCACTTGAACTTAATGTAGAACAAAATATTTAGCACATATAGAAACCACGACGTTTTGTTTGCAAGTTCTAATACGTTTTAAAATCTTTATAAAATAGATTAGGTTAGGTTTTGAATGCGTAGTCGGTTTAGCTCAACGTAACTCCGCTCCGCATTTGGTGGCCACTTGAACTTAATGTGGAACAAAATATTTAGCACATATACGAGGGTTGATGAAATATAAACGAGACTGACTTTCTAAAAACTTTTCCGTTGGACATTGAACTCTAAAGGG
>CM040183.1:86886882-86894382 GCA_022606455.1 Callitettix versicolor | reverse complement strand
ATTCGAGTGTTTTTTCGATAAAGGGGAGGCTGGAACTTAATAATATAAATAATTACCTTTCATTTCCTTTTAAAAGTGTACTTAATCTAATATTTTACTTAAGTACTAATTATACTCAATCAACTGTTAAATAGGGAATAATATTCTTAATACTACTTTGAATATAATCAAACATTATTTTCTTACGTCAGTTTTTAATTAGGAACAACAGTTTTTAATTGAAATCTAGTCGAAGAAATACTTCAATACATTTTACGATGATTCTTTTTGCAAATAATTTTCTAATTACTTAACATAAACGGTATAAATAACGTTATTTTCATTACAAGTTAATTATAAAATTGTGTTTTTATCATTAGGCAATATTTAATTAATGAAATAACGTTAATTTGATTTTGCTTTAAGCAGAAAAGAATTGTTTTAATTAACGAAAAATGTTAATCAATATAACGGAATTATTTTCATAATAAATAGTGTTTTATCTAAATACTTGTAAATAATCAGTAACGTTATTTTACGGTCACAAAATTTATGAAATATTGATTATTACTATTTAAATTAAAGAAATAACGTTATTTTATAAAATTAAACGTATTCATGAAATTAAAATGAATTTCAGTTACCATACAATAAATATTTGAGAAGATAAAGTTATTTCGTTTTTTTTTTAACGTCCGACTGTTGTGCACACTTGGGCTAATGCAGACGATGGGATGATTTATAGCGTATGAAAATGCCAAGCCCTCGCCGGGATCGAACCCGGGTCCTCGGGGTGAAAGCCTAGTACGCTATCCACTAGACCACCGTTACGGCTCCACGCCTTTAAAGTTATTTCGTGCACGCATTAATCAAATATATGTTTATTACCAAGTATTAGTTAATTAAGAAAATAATGTTATTTTATGGAAGTATTCATCAAGGAAACGTTGATTTTTGTTTATTACCAAACATTAATTTATTACGAAATTATTTTTTTTATTATAAACAAACTCGTCAAGAAAATGTTGTTTTTACAACATTAACTCGCTAAAGAAATAATTTCATTTTATAATCGAATTCATTTTATTACCAAATATTAATTAATTAAGGAAATAACGTTATTGTCAACACAAAATACGATCTTGGCATTTGTCTTTACGTATCAAGTTTTAATTTTTAATGAAATTTTATTTTTGTAAAAAAAAAAAACTAGGCTATTTGTATTATCAAAGTATTGTATCGACCTAACCTGTCGTTCAGATTTATTTTGTAAATTTTTATTTAATTTTATGTTCTTCAAATATTATAGGTCTAGATTATTTGTATTATTTCATTGAAAGATTGTTGTTTTGTATGTATAATGTATAAATATGTTTTGGATATAAGAAAATTTTCATGTGATGTACAAATTATAAACTTCCAACAAACAATTTTGTTTTTACAATTACTTCCTTCGTCTAAAATTTAATTTTAACAATTCCTTTAAGGGTAAACAGAAACACGCTGTTTTACAAAAAAAAAAAAATTATTGTTAACACATTTTCAATACTTGACAAAATTTAATATAATTTTTATCAAGTATGTTGTAAAAAAATTCTTAGTAAAATAATAATATTTTTAGCATTAAACTTTGATAAAAAATACTCTTTTCACTGAACTTTAATTAAGAAACTTGTCTTATTAAACATTAATCTTGTACACACGCTAACTTTAATTCTTGAAATATTTTCCAAAATAAACTACGTGTCTTTAATCACTAAACAATTAAGACAATAAAGTTTTATCACTAAATTTTAATAACGGAATAATCTCCTTGTCGTCCAACATTGATTAAGTTTATATGCAACTCTTTCCTTTTAGTTAAATCTAGTAATGTTTTCTTCCGCAAGAAATAAAATTTTTCAAATGAATAGTGTTTTTTTAAATAAAGCAATAACGTGTTTACCAATAAAACATTTATTAAAAAAATATTACTATAATCGTTATCGTTGAACTAAATAATTTTCGCTTTAAAATGAAATATTTTTAATTAACTTTAACAGAAAAGCAACGCTATTGACAATTGAACTTAAAAGTAATTTCTCAAGACAATTCCTGATTTTTATTATCGTTAACTAACCAGTTCTTTTCTTAACCAAAACAATGCTCATTTTAGATTTATCGTTTAAACACCAAGAGTATGTTGGTGATAATAACATAAACCACAGTAAAATGTACAGAAAACATCTACGATAATCAGTTAAACGTATACATTATATAGGCACGCAGCTGTCTCGCTGATGTAATTGAAGGGGATTTCCAAAAATATTATAATTTTTTTTTTAATTTGTTCGTTAACATAATCAGGCGTCTAAATAAATTAGCATTTAAAATTTTTAAAATGAACCTTGACCGCCTTCAAGTTTATTTTGATTTTTTCAATAGAATTTGAAAAACTAAAATTTTAATTTATGCAGGTTTCAACGCTGATTACCAAGGTAAAATCGACATTTTGAACTTATTTAACGGCTGCCATTTTGAAACGGTTGAATAAATTTTACTAGGTATTGAAGTTATTCAAGTTATTAAAAATCGATTTTTGTACCAAGTACAAATCGGTCAAAAATTATTCGAGAACGTTTAGAGTTCTAAAACTGCAAATGATCGGTGCTCATTTCAAGTTCCCAGCCTATTGGAAACTCCAACAGCTGATTTTCAAATGGAAACTCGTTTACGTAAATTGGTATGTTACTTGGTATTTGAACGTTTGCTTTATTAGAAATACTGTGAACTTTCTGAAAACATTTTGATAAAATAGTTATCAACAGTTTCTGAACTAATACACACTAAACATTCGAACTGTAATCCTTGAAGTGGTTTATTTAAATTAAACAAACTACATTATAAAAAACTACATTTTTGTTTAAATATCTAAAGTTACAAGGACCGTATCAGATTTTCCAGATAAAAGCAAAGTTGGAAAAAGTTTCTCGCATTCAAAGCGGAAGACAATAAAATGTTCCAGTTTCACTACGGAACTCCGACGCGAAGCTGTTTTGGTTTTAATAAAAGACGTTCCCGTATTAGAGGTGAACATTAATTGAATTGGATTTAATTAAGGTTACCTTTTTAATATGCAAAGTTACCGTAATATTTGTGTAAAAAGTCTGTATACAAAAATAAGGTTTTGCTACGTTTGTAGAAATAAGTTTAGTTTTAAAATTTACCCGTTGGTAGCACTGAATCTTAATAGTTACGTTAGGCCTAATTAACAATACATTACTCCGCTATTTGTCGAAATAAAATTATAATCGATATATTATTTTATTGGTATCGTATTAGGTAATGTTGCCGGTTTTTTATATTTTATTTTTACTTTTAAAAATACGGGACCGAAAAATACAGAACACAATATGTGAAATATAAAAATCGCAACACATTCGCACATACAAGAATTTCAAAATGAGAACACGTAATTTTACATTAACAAAGAGCTAGGTAATTTGTATCTTGGATTGTTATCAGTCTTAAGAGCTTAGATGCAATATGGCCTATAGTGTCCACAGAATCTTGACTGGAATACTTAAAAAATACACAATCTCTCAGTCAAAGAGATAACTTCGCTGACGTAATGGATTTGAAAAATCACATAAACGAATATTTTAATATGCGAGTATTTAAAAATACCAAAACAACTTCAAATTTATCAAAATCGGTTTATCAAATTTTATTTACACTTTTTTGTTATTTGTGTTTCCACTATATGTAATCATAACCATGAGTTTAATTGGTATGTTACTTGGTATTTGAACGTTTGCTTTATTAGAAATACTGTAAACTTTTTTTCTGAAAACATTTTGATAAAATAGTTATCAACAGTTTCTGAACTAATACACACTAAACAATCGAACTGTAAAATTGAAGTGGTTTATTTAAATTAAACAAACTACATTTTTGTTTTCAATTAAAGTTTGGCTTTAATTTTGTTCAATTTTGTTGTGACTTGGCGCTGAAATTGAAATTAATGACATGTAAACATGGAGAGTTTATCAGAAAAAAATCGATCTTGATAAATCGAGAAATTATTTTAATTATGTTTCGGGATTTTTCCTGTGGTTCGTGATTTAAAAATCAGGTGTTTATCAGAAAAATTAAATTTTGATAAATCGAGAAATTATTTCAATTATTTTTTGGAATTTTACTATATGACTCTCGATTTAAAAGCAGAAGTTTAACGGAAAAAAATTAATTTTGATAAATCGAGAAATTATTTTAATTATGTTTCGGGATTTTTCCTGTGGTTCGTGATTTAAAAATCAGGTGTTTATCAGAAAAATTAAATTTTGATAAATCGAGAAATTATTTCAATTATTTTTTGGAATTTTACTATATGACTCTCGATTTAAAAAGCAGAAGTTTAACGGAAAAATTAATTTTGATAAATCGAGAAATTATTTTAATTATGTTTCGGGATTTTTCCTGTGGTTCGTGATTTAAAAATCGGGTGTTTATCAGAAAAATTAAATTTTGATAAATCGAGAAATTATTTCAATTAGTTTTTGGAATTTTACTATATGACTAAAACAAAAGCAGAAGTTTTAACGGAAAAAAATAAAGCAGAAGTTTTAAAAGTTAAAAAGCAGAAGTTTAACGGAAAAATTAATTTTGATAAATCGAGAAATTATTTTAATTATGTTTTGGGATTTTTCCTATAGTTCGTAATTTAAAAATCGGGTGTTTATCAGAAAAATTAAATTTTGATAAATCTAGAAATTATTTCAATTACTTTTTGGAATTTTACTATATGACTCAATTTAAAAAGCAGAAGTTTATCGGAAAAAATTAATTTTGATAAATCGAGAAATTATTTCAATTATGTTTTGGAATTTTTTTAATGACTCGTAATTTAAAAAGCAGAGGTTTAACAGAAAAAACAAAAATAAATCTCGATAATATCGAAAAATTATTTTGGTTATATTTTGGGTTTTTTCGGGTACTTAAGAATTACAAAAAACAGCGTCAATTTTTATGAAATTCTAATTTGTACGATTTGTTTAAGGGTTGCAGGTCTGAAAAAGAGATTGAAAATATATTATTTAAAGTAAAAAATGTCTCGATGCATATTGATTAGAAGAAACTGAACCAAAATTTTTAAATTTTGAATTCCTTTTATCTCTGTAGCGATAAGCAAACAGGCAAAAATTCAACACCACTTTTTGAAAAGAAATCATTGAAAAGTTGAAAAGAAAAGCATGGAAATGTACAACCTTAACATCGTTTATTAGAGATTTTCCACTCAAAAAAATGAAATACTTGAGAGGCCATCATAGTAAAACCGAAACCCGGGAGCTTGAAATGAGCACTGATCCTGATCCTTTATATCACTGTTTGGGGGTAGTTAAAATGTGTGTGTGTGTGTGTGTGTGTGTGTGTGTGTGTGTGTGTGTGTGTGTGTGTGTGTGTGTGTGTGTGTGTGTGTGTGTGTGTGTGTGTGTGTGTGTGTGTGTGTGTGTGTGTGTGTGTGTGTGTGTGTGTGTGTGTGTGTGTCATGCTCAAGTTCGAAATTTTCATTCACGTTTTACGCTACAATTAACTCTGGTTAATTGGTTAACGATTTCAAAATGGCTGTCATCTTAAATCTTTACAAAATCATAACTTCCCCATCTTAATGTTTTAGAAAATCTTTTTTAACCATCTTACTTAGCCCAAAAATGTGCTGAATTAACATTTTGGGTTTTAAAAATACGTTGACATTAAAAAATTCAATTTTACGGAGGTCAGGGTTCAGTTTCGTAATTCGGAAAAGTTTAAAATTCATATTTTAATTCAGTTTGCAACGGTGAAATAGTTTTAAAAAGAAAGTTACTAAAATACTTTTTGAAAATTGGCTTTCAAAATGAACGTTTTGATATTAAAAACGTACTACTTAATGTAAAAAATGTTTCGAGTCATATTTGTAAGAGAAAACTGTATCTACAAGTAAAATGTATTTAAATTAATAATTTATTTTACTTTGTACCGATGTACACTGACACAAAATTAACGCAACTTTTTTGAATCAATAAAACGATTTGTTGATTAAAAAAAAGTAGAAAGTTACAAATCTTATGACCGTTTTATTTGTGTATTTTTTTAATTTCAAACTTTCTTTTGTTAAATAACACAATAATAGCAATTTAAATTATAAGGACAACAAGAAGTGAGCAACAATAACTTCTGTTCAACAATGAAAATATATAACAATGGATCATTCGTTGGTTTTTACGTTAAACGCTTTGATGGAAGATTTGTTGAATGTATCATTCGTTGCGTTTTACGTTAAACGCTTTGATGGAAGATTTGTTGAATATATAATTCGTTGTGTTTTAAATTAAACGCTTTGATGGAAGATTTATTGAATGTAACAATCGTTGTGATTCAGTTAAACGCTATGATGGAAGATTTATTGAATGTATCATTCGTTGTGTTTTCAGTTAAACGCTATGATGGAGGATTTGTTGAATGAATCGTTCGTTGTGTTTTGAGTTAAACGCTTTGATAGAAGATTTGCTGAATGAAACATTCGTTGTGTTTTCAGTTAAACGCTATGATGGAGGATTTGTTGAATGAATCGTTCGTTGTGTTTTCAGTTAAACACTTTGATGGAAGATTTATTGAATGTAACATTCGTTGTGTTTTATGTTAAACGCTTTGATGGTAGATTTGTTGAATGTATAATTCGTTGTGTTTTAAATTAAACGCTTTAATGGAAGATTTGCTGAATGTATCATTTGTTGTGTTTTACGTTAAACGCTTTGATGGAAGATTTGCTGAATGAAACATTCGTTGTGTTTTCAGTTAAACGCTATGATGGAGGATTTGTTGAATGAATCGTTCGTTGTGTTTTCAGTTAAACACTTTGATGGAAGATTTATTGAATGTAACATTCGTTGTGTTTTATGTTAAACGCTTTGATGGTAGATTTGTTGAATGTATCATTTGTTGTGTTTTACGTTAAACGCTTTGATGGAAGATTTGCTGAATGAAACATTCGTTGTGTTTTAAGTTGAATGCTTTGATGGAAGATTCCTTGAATGTATTGTGTTGAGTTGTTGAATGTAAAAGCATTGTGTTTTAAATTAAACACTTTGATGGGAGATTTGTTGAGTAAATCATTCGTTGTGTTTTACGTTAAACACTATGATGGAAGATTTGCTGAATGAAACATTCGTTGTGTTTTAAGTTAAACGCTTTCATAGAAGATTTGTTGAATGTATCATTCGTTGTGTTTTACGTTAAACGCTTTCATGGAAGATTTGTTGAATGTATCATTCGTTGGGTTTTACGTTAAATGCTTTGATGGAAGATTTGCTGAATGAAACATTCGTTGTGTTTTAAGTTAAACGCTTTGATGGGAGATTTGTTGAATAAATCATTCTTTGCGTTTTACGTTAAACGCTTTGATGGAAGATTTGTTGCATGTATCATTCGTTGTGTTTTACGTTAAACGGTTTCATGGAAGATTTGTTGAATGTATCATTCGTTTTGTTTTAAGTTAAACGC
>CM040183.1:86856882-86881882 GCA_022606455.1 Callitettix versicolor | reverse complement strand
ACAGCGGTCAAGGTTCATATTCGTATTTTTCAATATTACTTTTTCTGTTTTAGTGCTAACTATGCAGGCTGCAATGTTTATTATGACATGAATTTTTTTTTAAACGATTGCATTGTTACAAAAATTATCTTGTATATGCATTGTTACAAAATTATCTTGTATATGCATTGTTACAAAAATTATCTTGTATATGCATTGTTACGAAAATTATCTTGTATATGCATTGTTACAAAAATTATCTTGTATATGCATTGTTACAAAAATTATCTTGTATATGCATTGTTACAAAAATTATCTTGTATATGCATTGTTACAAAAATTATCTTGTATATGCATTGTTATAAAAATTATCTTGTATATGCATTGTTATAAAAATTATCTTGTATATGCATTGTTATAAAATTATCTTGTATATGCATTGTTACACAGCTGTGAATACAGTTTATTTAATATTCTCGACGTAAATACTTAGAGAGCCGCATAAACCGCCGGGGCAGTAAAGTAAGGTTTGCAGGCTGCAGGAAGGCATTAGGCACAATAAAAACCTACAGCCACTGCGGCGGCCATTACAGTAATAGCTCAATTTGTCTAGCGCTGGTTAAGTGAAATGAACTGCCTAGTCTTGTTAGCAAAACCCTTGGGCATCGTTTATCATTCATGTGTTTTTTTTACACAAGCTGTCATTATAGTTTGTACATAGCAGTCAAGTTAAAACGTGAAGACTATACTAATCGACAAAGCGTCATCTTGTCTTTACAATCTGGTATGGAGGAAAAATTTCTGTTAGCGAACCAAAAAGTACAAATCAAGATTTTTCGACTCCTCGTTTTTGTTATTGATGTAGCTCTTCAGTTATAACTCTTTTATTAATAGTAACATTTTCATCGATAATTTCATTTTTTTCGTTTTAATTTATTGAAGTGAATACTTCTTATGGCGGGGTATGGATGTATGTTTTGCACGGGAAAAAATCAGTTTGCCGTCACGCATCACGCATCACGCTCTTATTGAAGTGACTACTTCTTATGGCGGGGTATGGATGTATGTTTTGCACGGGAAAAAATCAGTTTGCCGTCACGCATCACGCATCACGCTCTTATTGAAGTGACTACTTCTTATGGCGGGGTATGGATGTATGTTTTGCACGGGAAAAAATCAGTTTGCCGTCACGCATCACGCATCACGCTCTTATTGAAGTGACTACTTCTTATGGCGGGGTATGGATGTATGTTTTGCACGGGAAAAATCAGTTTGCCGTCACGCATCACGCATCACGCTCTTATTGACTACTTCTTATGGCGACTATGTATGTTTTGCACGGCAGTTTGCCATCACGTATCACGCTCTTATGTAGTGACTACTTGCATGGCGGGGTATGGATGTATGTTTTGCACGGAAAAAATCAGTTTGCACGCATCACGCATCACGCTCTTATTGAAGTGACTACTTCTTATGGCGGGGTATGGATGTATGTTTTTCACGGAAAAAATCAGTTTGCCGTCACGCATCACGCATCACGCTCTTATTGAAGTGACTACTTCTTATGGCGGGGTATGGATGTATGTTTTGCACGGGAAAAAATCAGTTTGCCGTCACGCATCACGCATCACGCTCTTATTGAAGTGACTACTTCTTATGGCGGGGTATGGATGTATGTTTTGCACGGAAAAATCAGTTTGCCGTCACGCATCACGCATCACGCTCTTATTGAAGTGACTACTTCTTATGGCGGGGTATGGATGTATGTTTTGCACGGGAAAAATCAGTTTGCCGTCACGCATCACGCATCGCGCTCTTATTGAAGTGACTACTTCTTATGGCGGGGTATGGATGTATGTTTTGCACGGGAAAAAAATCAGTTTGCCGTCACGCATCACGCATCACGCTCTTATTGAAGTGACTACTTCTTATGGCGGGGTATGGATGTATGTTTTGCACGGGAAAAAATCAGTTTGCCGTCACGCATCACGCATCACGCTCTTATTGAAGTGACTACTTCTTATGGCGGGGTATGGATGTATGTTTTTCACGGAAAAAATCAGTTTGCCGTCACGCATCACGCATCACGCTCTTATTGAAGTGACTACTTCTTATGGCGGGGTATGGATGTATGTTTTGCACGGAAAAAATCAGTTTGCCGTCACGCATCACGCATCACGCTCTTATTGAAGTGACTACTTCTTATGGCGGGGTATGGATGTATGTTTTGCACGGAAAAAATCAGTTTGCCGTCACGCATCACGCATCACGCTCTTATTGAAGTGACTACTTCTTATGGCGGGGTATGGATGTATGTTTTGCACGGGAAAAAATCAGTTTGCCGTCACGCATCACGCATCACGCTCTTATTGAAGTGACTACTTCTTATGGCGGGGATGTATGTATGGATGTTTTTTGCACGGAAAAAAAAAATCAGTTTGCCGTCACGCATCACGCATCACGCTCTTATTGAAGTGACTACTTCTTATGGCGGGGTATGGATGTATGTTTTTCACGGGAAAAAATCAGTTTGCCGTCACGCATCACGCATCACGCATCACGCTCTTATTGAAGTGACTACTTCTTATGGCGGGGTATGGATATATGTTTTGCACGGGAAAAAATTCAGTTTGCCGTCACGCATCACGCTCTTATATATATTTTTGTTTTAAAATGTATTTTTGAAGTGAAAACTTGTATGTTCGCGCCATTATATTACTTACCCAGTCCAACTTATTATTATTTAGTTTTGTGTCAAGTGTTAACTGCCTAACAGTGACGTTTTATACGTTATTATATATTGGTAGGTGTGAATAACAAAAATATTTAAATGCCATTATACTACTTATCCAGTGCAACTGAATTATTTAGTATTCAGTTTTGTGATATGTGTTAACTGTAGGCTACAACAGTGACGTTTTAACAATATTTTATACTTCTTAATATAATATTTTAAATTTGAAAATTTATGTTGTGTTTTTGTTTGTTATTCAATCACACATTAACTACTGTACCGATTGAAATAAAATTTAAAATGAACATTGTTTAGGTACCTGAGATTGACAAAGATGTATTCCTGTTTTCAAAATCTGAATCCCTGTTATTATTTATTATAAAATTATTGTTTATAGGCTTACATTTGCAATGATTTTAATTGAAACAATCTTATAATTCCAAACAACCTGCCTTTAATAATTAAAATATTGCAGTTTCCTTTGAAGTTGGCATTTACAATGACAATAAGTCACAGGGTCAGATATTAAGAGTAGCAGGAATACATTTGGGACTCCGTGCTTCTCCTATGGTCAGTTATAGCCTATTCTAGTGTCGAGCAGCAAAAATCTATGTCTTGGCAAAAAACCATAAAATCATATAATATTGTATTTAAAAATATATTAAACTGAAATGAACGTACTCATGATTTTGAAAATCAACTATAAATTTTATTTTGTGGTGTAAAATATATAGCCATAACCCGTGATAAGAAGTGAAGGCAGTCATGCCACTGCCACCTTTTTCTAATCTTCGTAGTCTTTCTCGTTCATTTTTCCTAATCATTTAAAACACATTTTTTGAATAATTGTATCTACCATTTTTATTTAGAAATTTAATTTTTAACATAACCTCAATTGAAATGATATTGAAGCAACAACTGTCGTCAGAAAGCAGCTGTTTAGAAGTAGTCACAATTATATTTTTGTATATACAATGGCATGCATCGCGCAGACTCCAACATCACAACCAGCCCTAAAACATAACACGTGTTAAATTATTAGTTGTTGAGCAACTATATTATGTTTTAGGAGATATGTATCAATTTTTTGGATTGAAATTGTCTTCGCAAATAACTGTTCAGTTAAAAATGTCTTATTATGGGGTAATTGTGCAGAGTTAACTGAATTTTTACAAGCGTACGAGGTGTGTTCAGAAAGTAACAAGAATTTTAATTTTTTTAACAAAATATTTATTTATTCTTCTACATTGATGTTGTCGCCTTCAAAATAGTCCCCATTGGAGATTATGCACTTGGAGATTATGCGCTTCTTCCAATCCTTGGAACACTTCTGAAACTCGATCTTTGAGATAGCCTTTAGTTCTTTCAGAGATGCGCTTTTAATGTCACCTACGGGTGTAAAACGACGGTCATTTAAGGTTCTCTTTATTTTTGGAAATAGGAAAAAGTTACGGAGCCATGTCTGGCGAATAGGGAGGCTGGGGCATCGTTACAGTACTGTTTTTGGCAAAAAATTCACGAACAAGCAATGAAGTGTGAGCTGGTGTATTATCGTAGTGCAAAAGCCATGAATTGTTTTTCCACAGATCCGGGCGTTTTTTTCGGATTGTTTCACGCAAACGGTGTTGAACTTGTAGGTACTACTCCTTATTGACCGTTTCACCTGGTGGCAGGAATTCATGACGCACTATGTCATTAATATCGAAGAACACAGTGAGCATAACCTTCACGTTCGACCACACTTGTCGAGTCTTTTTCGGTATTGATGTGTTCAGAAAGTAACAAGAATTTTATTTGTTTGAAAAAATATTTATTTATTATTCTACATTGATGTTGTTGCCTTCAAAATAGTCTCCATTTGAGATTATGCACTTGTGCCAGCGTTTCTTCCAATCCTCGAAACACTTCTCAAAATCGATCTTTGAGATAGACTTTAGTTCTTTCAGCGATGCGCTTTTAATGTCACCTACGGGTGTAAAACGACGGCCATTTAAGGTTCTCTCTTTATTTTTGGAAATAGAAAACAGTCACGTGGAAAATGTCTGGCGAATATAGAGCTGTCTGATGAACACATAAAACATATATGATTTGTCAAATCTTTATAGTAAATTTTTAGGCCGATTTTATTCAAACTCGGCACAAAAATTGATCTTACTGGACGCTTCTGCAATTTCAAAAAGTCGGTACGGTATTTTTGCGTAACTTTCTTTTATTTGAAAATGTGATTCCACCGTTGCAATCAGCGTTAAAACTTGCATACATTAGCAATCTTAATTTTTCATCGAAAACTAGTAAAAATAAACCCGACTGGACGCAGATATCAATTATAGTGAAATTAGATTTTTAAAAAGATATTGTTATAAATTTGCTAGCATCACGTCAGCGAGAGATCCGCGTGCACTGATTATATTACTTTGTTATTCGATACTGTTGGTTGCATATAACAAAGCAAAATACGCATTTGCGTTTGAACCACTCTAGCCTACAAAGTTTAATCAGTAAATTGATATAACAGCAGTCACGCAACATTCTCGTCAATACAAAACCAACTCATTGATCCAAATACCCGCGTTTAATATTTAATAATCGCTGCACGCAGATGTCTCGCTGAAGGATTGATGGCGAATTTACAACGAATATATTTTTGTATAAATTGTTTCGTCAAGAAAATCTGCTGAATTTTCTAAATTTTCAAATAAAATTGAAAATACGGAAACGAATGTAATGGCGGTAATGGTTCACTTTTAAAATTGCATGTTGATTCTAATGGTGGAATCTGATTTTAAAAATTTGAATAATATTTTTTTTTGAAACTCTTTTTTACGCGAGAGAGGTGCGTGCAGTAATTTTTGTATATTTGACCGGACGTTATATTTAATAAAGTTCAAGATTTGGTTGGTTTGATAAAGGTTAAAGATTTGGTTAAAGATAAAGATTGGTTAGAACTAGTGATGGACAAAAGCGCTATTTTTGTTTAGCAGCTAATTATGTTAATGCTAATTAGAATTAGCAGTTAAAAATAACAGGTACAACTGCTAATTTTCTAGACTGCTAACAGTGGCATTGTTAGCAGGCACCTTAGCAGGAAAAAGCAGCTTCAATATTGCCACATTACGTTAGTCTTTATCTTGACAGCTGAGATAAGCAAATGCAGTGAGGATGCAGAAAGAGGTCCTACCCTTACTGCACTATTAATTTGTCTATAGGATTTGTAAATAAATTTCTGATGATAGTGAGAAATAAAATGAACATGCTAAGTTCAAAGATGCAATTAATTGTGTTCGGTTTGTCTTTTACGCACTGTCAAGTAATATGAAATATATTTTGTAGCACCCTTTTCTAAACCTATGATACAATAATAATTTTAATTAAAAAAATTAAACTAAATTAATTTTAATTTGATTAGAGCCATGTTCGATGTTTGTAATTAATTAAAATGCTATTTAAAAATATTATTGTATTTTAATACATGTAGGCTATCTATGTAGGCCTATTTTTTTTTAGATTTCTCTTATTTATTCATGTTCCTAATAAATTAAAATGTTCTTGTTAGGTATTATTTCAAGTATTTTATTATAGATTATCATAATGGTTCTGATAATGTTTATTTTTGTTATAATCACATTATTTAAAATAATATTGTCATTTATTATATACTATATTAATGTAATTATGATTGTGTGAAAAATCAAAAAATAAGTGTTTGAAGGACAAATAATTACTTCTTAATCTATAATTCTTATGTTTTAAAATATAATTTTAAGATAAATATTTTTATTATGTTAAAAGTATAAATTCGACTTGTTACATTTATTATTTATAAAAAACACCCTCATTTAAATTTACATTTAACAAAGAAAAATACGATACTGCTATGCAATCTGAATCTCAGGACAGTAGCCAACAACAATTAATGGAAAGAAACACTGACAATGTTTCCTGTTTAACAGTTACATTAACAGCTTCAACGTTAAACAGGTTCAGCAGTTAGCAATAGAGGTTAGCAGTTGGCAGGTCGGGAACAGTCGAAACAGTGTGCCATGGCTCTAAACAGTTAGATTAACAGCTTCAACGTTTAACAGGTTCAACAGTTGGCAGTTTAGCATTAGCAGGTCTTGTGTTATGTCCCTGCAATTCAACAGTTAACAGCTTCAACGTTTAACAGGTTCAGACAGTAAACGTTAGCAGCTGCAGTTACGTTAGCAGTTAGTACCGTAGCAGGTCGGAAGCAGTGTGCTCTAACCCTGTTATTTAACAGTTTGTTTATTATCTGTTATTTTAAGTGTGATTAGTAGTCTGCTAATGCTAAAACAATTTAGCAGTTAAAAAATAACAGATTGTTAAATAGCAACCCATCACTAGTTAGAACAATTTATCTTTTTTTTACGTATAACGTAGTAGGGGTTTATGTTAAGGTTTTTTTATTTGATTGTCAAAAATTAAAAAATCACCTTAGCACAAAAAAAATATGTACGCAATATGTACATTTTTATTTCCATAATTTACGTGTTTTTTTTTTTTTTAATTTCTGAATGCAATATTATTGTATCGAACTTATTAGACACCCAGTAGGCCTTGAACGCTGTATCTAGATTGCCTACCTTACCCCTTAACGTAGGAATAACATCCTAACCTATCAATTTCTCTAAAACATTTCAAAGAAGCCAACCAATCGCGCTTGTTGAACAATTACGATTTAACGCAACAATTAATAAATTATATGAAAACATTGCACAAACTTTCTCAGATTAAATTCATAATTTGCTCCGTTTTTAAAGCTAACGACAAAAACAGTAGCGAAATATTCACTACCGGAAAAATACTCCAGAAAAAGTGTAAGGATATACATACGTTTAGAATGTTCAACGATGCGGGCACATATCCCGACCCTTTGTGTAGAGGCTGTAACAAATGTAGGCTAAACATTTTAGCGCGTCTTAAAGGGCGAAATAAATTGTATCCTTGGTCAGCGAGTCAGAAGACACGCCCACGTAAGGGAAAAACACTGCCCAAAATCTATCGGTTAATGTCAAAGTAGGAAAAAGTAATACGTATAAATCTTTCGATAAAATAAATTACCCTTCGCATTCTTCGTACTCGTGGCGTAAACGTGTAAATTGCGTCCATCGCGCACGTGTTAGAAATACACAAAAACTTCCCGTGCCCATTTCTTGCTCAGTTTAGTTTTGTCGCCAAACGAAATGAAAGCAGTTTTTAATTCAAGTTTGTTTTTCTATTTTAACAATGATTATTAAAACACCAATTGAGATTTGAGAATTGGACAAATGAGCGATTGGAGCTGCCATCAAACGCAACTTTGAGATGAGCACCGATCCTGTTCTCTAGATAATTTTTGAGGGGGTTGTTAAAATGTTAAATATTGTGTGTGCGCGCGTGGGTGTGTCACTTTTACAATTTTGTTTATTATTATTATAGCAATCTAGTGCAACACCAATAAGCTATTTGTTTTGGACCTAAATTAATACATAAAAGTTATACTAAGTTCCATCCACTGACAGTAACCTAGTTCAGAACTAATAGTCTCTTAAATAGTGAGACTTAAAAACTACACAGTTCAAATGGTTTTACTCTTTTCAATCTTCTAACCGTGCCGTCGTTGTTGAGTAGCTGAAGGGCCTCGACATCAATGTGCTGATGTAGTCTTTGTTTGTGACTTTGAGCAAATTTTCTAACTTCACTATCGATAGTTGGAACTGCTAGGTCTTTATGCAAGTTGTCATTTCGGATGTACCAAGGAGCATCAACGATACCCCGAAGCACCCTATTTTGAAATCTTTGAATAAAATTTCTGTTACTTTGACTGGCACAACCCCAAAGTTGAATGCCGTAAGTCCATACTGGTTTAAGGACTTGTTGATACAACAGCTTGTTGTACACTGATAGGGAAGAACAACGACCCAATAACCAATACATTTTTATGAATTTTAGTTTTAACTCTAGTTTTTTCTTCACATGTGGCTTCCACATAAGTTTGGCATCTAATGCCATGCCAAGATATTTAGCTGTATTCCCGTACGGGACCACTTGATGATTAATAAAGACAGATCTGTGCTCGATGTCTATTGGTGAAATCAACATGCACAGACTTGGCCTCATTAAGTTTGATTCTCCACTTCTTAGTCCAATTTTGAACATCGTCTATAGCTGTTTGAAGTTTTCTGGTGGACTCAGTGTTATTTTCACTAACAGCTAAAATAGCTAACGACTATTTTTGCATACGTCAGCAAAAGTAACGATAATATTATTAAAAATTGATACAAAAATAAAGTTTGTTGCTAGGCTGAAAACGTATGTTACTTCGAAAAATCCTAAAACAGTTTCAAAATGACGGTACGGTCAAATATTGAAAAATTTATACCTTCTTTATCTTATATATATATATATATATATATATATATATATATATATATATATTTGATATTATAATTTCACCAGGATATAGGGTTTAAAAGATAAATGCATTTCATAAACTAATAATAAGGAATTTTCAATGTCCTTTGAATTTATTGAATTGAATTTCACTGACATGTAGAACAATGTCTCACATGTATTTATTATTGAACCTTTTTATACATAGAATAATATTTACATTATCATTATTATCATTGTATTAAAATATGAAATACACTCGGTAGTCGAAGTGGTTAAAGTATAGGTCAGTCTACAGCGTCACTCAGCTGCGCACCTAAAGGTCCTTAGTTCTAGCCGCAGTTGCTCCCGTTGCTTTTCCCTTACCGTTAACACTGATTTCTCATCCTCATTAGTCTAACTGGCATAAAGTATGTATGGACGTTAAGCAAAAAAAAAAAAAAAAAAAATTGACACAGGAAACCTAATTTTAAAGTTAGAATTATCAAGAAATATTGTGGAAATGTGAGGTTATTGAGATAAGCTTCTCTTGCTAATTCCATTTACATATTTTCCCTTGACCCTTATCAAAAAACAAATTGTGCACCATTTGGCCAGTTTTAACGTGTATCGTGTTTTAGGGCTGGTTTTGATGTTCGATTCTGCGGGGTGCGTGATACGAGACACATGTTTATATTGATAATTAACGGTATATTTTGCGAGTCGCAAGTCTTATATTAAATTGATTATAATTAAACATTTCTGTCTTTCAGCCGGGATCGAACCGGGGACCTAGCGCGTAAGAGGCACACGCGATAACCACTACACTACGGAAACTACGAAGAACTTTGACCATTTTAAGTACATTGAAAAAAATCGTTGATTTAATTTTTTTAGGTGTATTAAACGATCAGTTGTTTTATACTATTTCGTAAAGATCAGCTGATTTCATTGAAGAGCTGATAGTTCAGGTTGTGTTGTTGAAAACTAGCTATGTTAATTTGGTGTTTTTTTGAAGAAATTGTCGTAATTCAAATAAGAAAGGAAGAAAAAACGTGATACATAATTTTTATTTTTGGTTTAATAACACAGATTTTTTGTTATGCTTTGAGAGCCCGTTCATTTCACTTTACATTCATACTCAACTTATTCCTAAGAGTAGGTAGGAAAATGAGGTCTGCCCATACACAGCCCCGCATGCAGTGGTAAGGATAAGATACGAGGGTTGTCCGTAAAATAAGGTTCCCAATAATTTTTCACAATGAAAAACATGTTTACTTGCATTGAATAATACATTTTTGGAAAGCTTACACTTTTTCCTATTTTTCGACATAATCGCCGTTGAGATCGATGCATTTTTGCATACGGTGAACCATCTTTTGTATGCCTGAGTCGGGAAACTCTCCCGCCGCGCCGCGAAGGTAGCTTAAAACTTTTTCTTTCAGCTCCTCTCCGGTACTGAAATGCGTCCCACCTACGTGTTTCTTCAAATTAGGGAAGAGATGGTAGTTACTTGGGGCTAAGTCCGGGCTGTAGGGCGGATGTGACAGTATCCCATCCAAATTGGTTGATGTGACCAACCACATGGTTAAATGTGGTTAAATGTTTAACATGTGACCAACCGTTAAATGGTTAACGGGCGGTGTGCGGACGATCGTTGTCTCGATGGAAACAAACTCTATTCGTGAGCATGCCTCTCCTCTTGTTTTGAATCGCGCTGCGAAGGTTCCTCAGCGTCTCACAGTAACGCTCAGCATTGATTGTTGTGCCGGTATCCATGAATTTGCTAAAAATAACCCCTTTCTGTCCCAAAACACGCTCGCCATGACTTTGCCGGCAGACGGTGTTTGAACTTCCGCGGCTTCGGCGACTCTGGATGTTTCCACTGACGTGATTGTTCTTTCGTCTCCGGTGTCGTATAGTGTACCCAGGTCTCGTTCCCAGTGACAATGGAATCCAAGAATTTCTGACCATCGGTTTCGTAGGCCTGAACAAATTCGCGGGCCGCATCAATCCGTTGCCGTTTGTGGTCTGCTGTAAGCTGTCTTGAGACCCACTTTCCACACAAATTTTGCTATACCCTAAATGGTCTGTCAAAATTTTATCAATGAAAGTCTTGCTGACATCAGCGATCCCAAACAGTCACCCTTGCTTCTTTCACTTACGCAATCATTTCGTCCGAAAAACAGATGGACGTCCGGAACGCTGTTCGTCATGAAAGTCCGTCTTTGAATTTTCTGCACCATTTGCGCACGTGTTGTATGCTAATACATTTTCTCCGTAGACTTCACACAGTTGGATATGAATGTCCACCGGCGTAGTGCTTTTTGCACACAAAAAACGAATCACAGAGCGTAATTCGCACCTGGCGGGAGACAGAAGAGGCAATTCCATTATTAACGGCTACCAGGCCAAGACGAAGCGTCGCAGAGCGCTCGCGGAGTGGGGATTGGGAGCGGAGGAACCAAGCTGCAAGCCAAGGTCACCGAATCCCGCTTAACAACGTTCGCAGCGACTAAAGAGCCTTGGGAACCTTACTTTACGGACAACCCTCGTACATTGGGAGATCGCCAGGAATCCCAGGGCTCTGATTGGTTCATCATATAGAGTAGTGAATGTGTGTGTCTTGAGTGGATGAGTGAGAGTAGTATGCGCTCGGTACGGTGGGACGCTAAACTCATATGCCTCCACCGGATGTTTAGACCAATAGAACTGTACTTATATATTTTATAGATTAAAATCTCAAACAAATAAAGATTTTATAGTGAAAAATATACACGTGATGCCTATTAGCATCACAATAAGCTGAAAGTTGACTATAGCGAGTGCTTAATGGATTCTGAACGTGTTAAAATGAAACGCAAAATGTTTACATAACAACGATTTTTCTCTTAGCCTAACACTAAACGCTTTCTGCAGCGTTTATTTTTAAAGTCGAAACATTTTTTTATAAAATTGTTCTGGAATGTTTATTTGCAAAATTTGATACAATTTAATCGATGCAAAAACACAACTCCGAGTGCCTCGTCTTCAATATTGACGATGTTTTGTATAAAGATAATATTTTATATAATATATTGTTGTACCGACCCAAAAACATATCTATGGCCGTCTACAGCAGCTATTGATTGATGTCATATTGTCACTGTCCTTGTCAAGCTGGTTTATCTCGTTTTAATGATAACTTTGACCTCATCTATGATGTAGCTGTTGTCGAATCTGTAGCTGTTATCTTTATAGATACAGTTCTAAAACATGTAATATATGATTATTTCAAATGATTTTTGACATTGTAAAACTGTAAAATATTGAAAAATATTTTACGCTATCAAGCAAAAATTTGGTTCAAGAAAAACGTTGGTTAAAATGACTTCTTAGGTGTAGAGTTTTCGCAAAACGACCTCTTTTCTGTTCGTTGCCGAAACAAAACAAAAAATGAAACTGTAAAAAAAATTGTGAACATGTTTTCTAACAAATACATCCAATTGAGACAAAACGGGCCGCGATTTGTGCGCATGACTTGGCCAAAATTACACGGTACTCGAATGGTTCGATTCGCTCTATAATCGGATGTTTAAGATACGGTCGAAAACTGGGAATCGTTCCAAAAAAAGTTAAAAATTAACTTAAGAACAGTATTACTTTTTTATGTAGAACAACCACGAAACCAGATAAATATACCTTACGTTTTTTCTTCAATCTGTAAATGAGTGAAATTTTAATATATTAAAGGTAATGTACCATAATATATAAATTTAATAAAAAATATGATAATATAAATTATTTTTTTTTAAATCTGCATGTATTAGCAGTGCTTTGAAAATGTAAAAGCTAATTTGTGCAGATTTTAACGCTGATTAGACACACACACACGCTCGCGCGAACTACACACGCACACACACACACACGCATACAAAAAAATACCCGCAAAATACCCGCCCGCAGCAAACACACACGTGCGCACACACACACACACACACACACACACACACACACACACACACACACACACACACACACACACACACACACACACACACACACACACACACACACACACACACACACACACGACAGACACACACACACACACACACACACAACACACACACGCGCGCGCACACACATCCAAGCAAACACGCACACCAGCACGCACACACACACGACACACACAAACACACAAGCACACACACGCACACACACGCACACGCACGCACGCACACACACACACACACACAGTACACACGCACACACACACACACACACACACACACACACACACACACACACACACACACACACACACACACACACACACACACACACACACACACACACACACACACACACACACACACTCACACCAGCAGGCGCATACACACACACACACACACACACACACACACACACACACACACACACACACACACACACACACACACACACACACACACACACACACACACACACACACACACACACACACACACACACACACACACACATTCTACATACATATTTCTCAGCTTTTTTCAAACCAAATTTATTGACATGAACAACGTGACAAAATTAACGATTGTCTAAAATTCAGTACAGCTAGTGCATAAAATTCTGAAACACTGGAATGTTTTGAAATTGCACACGGAAAAAATACTGCACAAAACCTGTAAATACTGTCGAAATCCATCGCAAATTATTTGTTACTAACATCCTGTTGGTAGAAAATAAAAGTCGAAACCAACAGTTGACGTTCGAGATTGAACTGACAACACAAAGCTAGCATCGGTCCTGGGTAATAGATGACTGGACCTACCTACATTTGGAACTGGTTAATTATGTACACTTAGGTAGAGCTGTTGTCCGTGGCTGATTGGTTTTGTTTGCAAATTGCATCTGTAGTCGATTATTTATCACTTCTAATTGACACGTTACCACTGGGCTTATCTATAAAACTGTTGAAACAACAATTCGTTTCGCTACCATGATGGAAAAAAAATTGAAACGCATTTTTTAGTTCAAATTTTTTCAAAATCTAATTTCACCATTATGATCAACGATAAAACCTATTATAAATCTGCTTGTTTCACTTTACGTTAAACTAAAACAGTACACGTGAGGAACTCGGAGAGTTACCGACAGAAGCGAAGCTTTGTTAACGATATCTTTGCTGAATATATAATTATATTGACGATAATTTGACAAATAACTTGTTTTATTTAAATAACTATTTTTTAAGGCGTAAACACACTGAGGCTATTATCGCCTACCTAAATGTAAATGTGATTTTTAATTTTTTTTTTTTTTTTTTTTTTTTGGTGTTTAACGTCTGACTGTTGTGTACACACTTGGGATAATGCAGACGGTGGGATGATTTATAGCGTATGAAAATGCCAAGCCCTCGCCGGGAATCGAACCCGGATCCTCGGGGTGAAAGTCTAGTACGCTATCCACTAGACCACCAAGGCGGCTTAAAGTGTTAAATTCGTAAGAGTAGTGTTGTAAGTGTAAGTGTGTCTTAAACTCGGGTACGAGGGACGTCTAAATCTCTCAATAGGTGCAACTAGTTTGCACCCCTTCGGGGATTTATATAAATAAATACGTAAACCTAGCCTAGATTTTTTTTTTGTGTTTAACGTCAGACTATTGTGCACACTTGGGCTAATGCAGACGGTGGGATGATTTATAGCGTATGAAAATGCCAAGCCCTCGCCGGGAATCGAACCCGGATCCTCAGGGTGAAAGCCTAGTACGCAATCCACTAGACCACCGAGGCGGCTGCCGCGAGGTTCGTCCAGGTCCTCTCAATTGGTGCAGCTAGTCTGCACCCCCCTGCGGGTGTGTAAGTGTTTGTGTGAGAGTGTGTTTGTGGGTGTTGTGTGTTGTGTGTATGTTGAGTAAATGAGTGAGAGTAGATATTATTAGTAGTAGTATTATAAAAACCTAGCTTAGATATTATTTACTGTAGTTATAGTAAAAGATCAGTTGTTTTATGTCAATTCCTAACGATCAGCTGATTTCATTGAACAGCTGATAGGCTATAATACGTTTCAGGTTATGTTGTTAAAAACTAGCAATATTAACAACAATTATTATAAACGTTTATATTAATTTTGAATGCATTATAAACGGTTACAACGTGCACGTGTTCTTCAACTAAGGAAAAATACCGAAACCAACGCTTTTCTTTGTGGTTATTGTGGTGTTTTCTATAAGTAGTTACAGTAAAAGATCAGCTGTTTACGTCAATTCGTAACGATCAGCTGATTTAATTGAACAGCTGATACGTTTCAGGTTTATTGTTAAAACATAACAATATTAACAACAATTATTATTAACGTTTATATTAATTACGAATATATTATAAACGGTTACAACGTGCACGTGTTCTTCAACTAAGGAAAAATACCGAAACCAAAGCAGCACAATGTTTTCATATAATACACGTGTACTGTTATCTAAAAAAAAGGAAGAGACAGAAATAGACGAAATTCGTTTTCTAGTCCGTTCCATATTTCCGTTACATTTTCCCGTTCGGCAGGCTTTATTTCTATTCACTCTTCTCGCCAAAGCTAACATTAAAACCTTCGCTTCAAAATATGAAATTTAACCCTGACCATAGTCTAATTTATTTTCGCGTTTTGAAACCATGTATCAATTTTTTTGATTTTTTTTAAGGCGAAAAGCACATTGAGGCAATTATCGCCTCCCTAAATGAAAGTGTGAGTGTAAAGTGTTAAAGTCGTAAGTGTAGTGTTGTAAGTGTAAGTGTGTGTTAGATTCGGATACCGCGAGGGGGGTCTAAATCCTCTCAATAGGTGCAGCTAGTCTGCGCCACCTGTGGGGTTTTCATTTTGATTTTTTTTATGGTGTTTAACGTCCGACTATTGTGCACACTTGGGCTAATGCTGATGATAGGATGATTTACAGCGTATGAAAATGCCAAGCCCTCGCCGGGAATCGAACCCGGGTCCTCGGGGTGAAAGCCTGGTACGTTTGAACAATAGTTGATTATAAAAAGAATATTTCACGAACATGTAAATGGTAATAAGTAATTCAATGTGGGAATACTTCTTTAATATGTTTGTACCATTTATTGGCGATTTGCCATTGTAAAATGAGCTATTGAAACGGCCATCATAGTAAGCTCACTGGCACCTTACCTAACCTTTCGGTTACACGTAAACACTACAAGTGTAGTGTGTGTGTGTGTGTGTGTGTGTGTGTGTGTGTGTGTGTGTGTGTGTGTGTGTGTGTGTCTGTCTGTCTGTATTAGCACTTTCCTATTCGCCATTTTAGTTCAATTTTGATTCAAACTTGGCACTAAAATCGGTAATACTTTGGATTACTTCGTTACCCCTCACCCAAAAACAACGTCAGTTCGATAATTCCAAAATTACAACAATAACAAATTTATTTTTATTTTTTTTAAATCTTAAGTCAACATTGTTCAAATGTACAGAAATAGGCACTTATTTTGAATTTTATTATTTAAAAAAATGAAAATGAATTATTGTAATGGTTAAATGAGATTTTTTTTGAAATATTTTTGAAAATGTCCTTCAGTCGCGACAGATTTGTCGTATGTGTGACCACTAGAGGCGCAAAAACCACTGAACCGGTTTCACTGAAAATCTCACACTTTGTTCTTACTAGTGCCAGGAGTGTTTACAGAGTGATTTTACCGCTTTATCTCTTTCCGTTAAAAATTTATCTCCACTGCAAACAGTGTTTTGAGAGTGGTTTGAAATAAATCCGATAGATAGCGCTGTTGTTTTAACAATTTATAAAGTGAATTAGTATTTTAATATTCACGTCTAGCATTAGCAATATATACTGAAAATAATGTTTAGATTATATTAATGTGTAAAATGAAACTCTTTGTTACCCCCCGACAATGCCGGGTAATTGATGAAAATAAGCAACACACTTTGTAGTGAACAAAAATGCTCAGCGGCTTTTAAAAGTATTACGTTATGTCAACACCCAGTTTCACAAGCAGTCATGCGAAATTATCATTAACTCCTGGTGTTTTGCATATTTAATATTTAAATGAAAAAAGTACAATATTACTGTTTACAACGCTATTCTCAAATAAAGCAAATTACTTTAGTTTAATAGAAGTCAACGAATGAGTAATATGTACAAGAAATTAATTTGCTCTATGTTCAGTATAATAATCTGCCTTCCCTAGCTTCGTCAATTCTTCTTTCGTTGACGCGTTTCGGAGAACCTCCATCTTCAAAAACTATTTATATACTATAGTATTGAAATAGAGTATAGAAATAATTTCGGAAGATGGAGGTTCTCCGAAACGCGTCAACGAAAGAAGAATTGACGATGTTAGGGAAGGCAGATTATTATACTGAACATAGTGACAATAATCCTAGCAGAAAAGAAGAAGAATATAAATAGAAATTAATTTGCTTTTGAAAAATAGTAAATTTATACTTTTAAAATCAGGTTTACAATGTAAAATTTAAATTACAGCTGCACGACAAATGTACAACAATCAAAATTAAAAGAAATTTCATCTGCATTCATACACGGATAAGCGGATTATCTGTTAATATGCGCGGATTGATACATTTAGGTATTTAATGGAATTTTAAATTTTAATTAACGCAAACTTTAATTAATATTACGTAAAATAAATCCATTTTTAAAACAAAAGTAATTTTTTTATTATTTATTGAACACACAGTCAGTACGCCATGATATCCAGGAAAATTAGAACACGTATAGTTTCACAAAAGTACTTTTGTATTGTACGAGAAAATTCTTTTGTATTGTATGTTTCACCGTGGATCTCTCTGTCGTTAGCCATGTCTGCTATTAATAAGTGGGTTAATAAGCAACATGGATATTCCCATAAGCGCGTCTTAATCATGGTCCCATATGGGGGACTTAAAGTAGCAACAGACTTCTTGGGCAGAGACTCGGAAAATCATGGGGCGTATTACTGATACTATGGTCTGAGAGTGCACATGAACAGGATAAATACACGAGGTGTGTTCAGAAAGTAACGAGAATTTTAATTTTCGCGGGCTTAGAGAGTCCGATTGTGAAACTTTTTTTTATTATGTTGGTATACATGCCCTTGAAGTATGATAAAACTTTCAGCTGTTTTCATTGTTGACTTTGTCTGTGACAGCCACTAAGGTTAGACGTGTTTTTATGAGCTCGGCGATTTTCGTTTGTTAAAAGAAATGGATCAAAGAATTTGTATCAAATTTTGTGTAAAAAATAGAATAAAGTGTAACAAAGTGTGTGAAATGTTAACTTTTTTTTTGGTGTTTAACGACCGAGTATTGTGCACACTTGGGCTAATGCAGACGATGGGATGATTTATAGCGTATGAAAATGCCAAGCCCTGCCCGGGAATCGAACCCGGGTCCTCAAGGGTGAAAGCCTACTACGCTATCAACTAGGCCACCGAAATGTCAACTGAAATGTTAACAAAGGCCTATTGTGAGTCTGCTATGAGTAAAACAAGAGTTTACGAGTGGTAGAAGCGTTTCCAAGAAGACGTTGAAGATGATGAACGCCCTGGACGCCCCAGCACATCAACGACCGATGAAAACGTGGAAAAAGTGAAAGAAATGGATATGAACAATTCCCGAATCACAATTAGAGAGGTCGCTGATGATGTTGGCATATCGATTGGATCATGTCATGACATTGTTTCCAATGTTTTGTGTATGAAACGCGTGGCAGCAAAATGCGTTCCAAAATTGTTGAATTTTGAACAAAAACACCGGCGAATGGAAGTTGCTCAGGAACCACTAAATGAAGTCAACGACGATGCAGAATTACTGAAACGTATTATAACAGGTGATGAAACATGGGTTTACGGATATGACGTCGAAACTAAGACTCAATCATCCCAGTGGAGGCATTCTGGCTCGCCAAGACCGAAAAAGGCTCGACAAGTGCGGTCGAACGTAAAGGTTATGCTCACTGGGTTCTTCGATATTAATGGCATAGTGCATCATGAATTCCTGCCATCAGGTGGAACGGTCAATAAGGAGTACTACTACAAGTTCAACGCCGTTTGCGTGAAGCAATCCGAAAAGAAACGCCCGAATATGTGGAAAAACAATTCATGGCTTTTCGACCACGATAATGAACCAGCTCACACTTCATTGCTTGTTCGTGAATTTTTGGTCAAAAACTGTACTGTAACGATGCTCCAGCCTCTATATTCGCCAGACATGGCTCCGTGTGACTTTTTCCTATTTCCAAAAATAAAAAAAAGAACTAAAGGCTATCTCAAAGATCGAGTTTGAGAAGTGTTTCGAGGATTGGAAGAAACGTTGGCACAAGTGCATAATCTCCAATGGGGACTATTTTGAAGGCAACAACATCAATGTAGAAGAATAAATAAATATTGTTTTCAAAAAATTAAAATTCTCGTTACTTTCTAAACACACCTCGTATACCATTGTGAAAACTTGTGTAGGTTTTGCAGGAAAGAGGAGACTGCAGGATACGTAATCCTTCATTTTAATTAAAATTCTATTCACAAGATCAACGTTCTTATCGGCAGCAATCTGTTTCGTGGTATTTAATGACTGAAGATGTCTCTCGTTGAAACGTATGTCATGGAATAAAAAAAATAATTTCCGTAAAGCTATAAGTGTTCAACATTTCCTGGATTATATTTTTTTTTATTTTGAAATTACCTTTGGAACTGTTCTGTCCGTTATTTTATGTTACAAACGTGCTGAAGCTGTTAAATAAATGTTCATTTTATTGATTTATTACAATCTTAATCTTACAGAATAAATGAGTAATACATATCATTGATCTATAACATGTATTGGCCTTAGTGAACTAAATCATGCGGCTTATGACGCTTAAGTCGTCTGTTGTCCAATTCCACATCTAAGAGTTGGATGGCTTCGACGTTCGAATGATGTAGTCTTTTCTCGTGCCGAGAGGCGCAGTTTTGTATCTTCTTTACATACTTCAAGTCTAGGTCTGCATGAAGATCATCATTCCTCTGGTACCATCTTGCATTTGTCATTGCACGAATAATAAGATTTTGTACTCGCTGGATAATCTGTTGATTTGAGGGTTTTGTACAGCCCAAAGTTCAGAACCATTTGTCCAAATAGGCCTAATTACTGATATGTACAATAATCTCTTGCGGTGTTGAATAAATGAAGGAATACATTTCTAGAATTAATATTGCATTGCGACCTTTGTAGACGCCCTTCTTATATTCCAGAGAAGCACTTTTACATTACCATTTTAAGCCACAGTCGTTTATAAACTCTACGATCTGGAAGGGATTTAAGATGGATAGCTCCCCCCTTCTGTATGGTGACTTCCCAGTTCATTTGCTAATTGTTTGCAGATTGCAGATACTTGTTCTACTAATTCCTTTTCCATTTTTCTTACTCTCAACCTTTTTTACGTACGTTTTGCTCCATTTTGCTGGCTTTTTGTAGTGCAGTGAGATTCCGCTCATTCTATTTTACATTCTTACTCATGGAAACACCCACAAGTAGCTAGGTGAATGAGGTTCGTCCATACAGAGCCTTGCATGCATGGGTAAGGTACACTGGGAAGTCACCAAGTATCACGTGGCTCACTTTGATACACCATTAGGCCGGTCCATCACCATGGGTCGCTTTACATTTTAAAGTAGTGTCTTGAGTGTATGAGTGAGAGCAGTATGAGCTAGAGGTGCGGCGGGATTGCTAAGTCCATCAGCTGATTCCACCAAATTTGATTTATTCACTAAGCTTAATCAAATTTTATTAAATTTGCTGCGTTAGAGTGCTATCAGACACACACACACACACACACAACACACACACATATATGTATATATATATATATATATATATATATATATATATATATATATATATATATATATATATATATATATATATGTGTGTGTGTGTGTGTGTGTGTGTGTACATACGCACACACAACACACACACACACACACACACCACGCGCGCACACTCGCACTCGCACACAAACACGCACACACACACACACACACACACACACACACACACACACACACACACACACACACACACACACACACACACACACATATATATATATATATATATATATATATATATATATATATATTGTTATTTTAAGGCGAAAAGCACATTGAGGCCATTATCACCTCGCTAAATGTAAGTGTGAGTGTAAAGCGTTAAAGTCGTAAGTGTAGTGTTGTAAGTATAAGTGTGTGTTAGACTCGGGTACCGTGAGGAACATCTAAATCCTCGCAATAGTTAATCTGGACCCCCTAGGGATATATATATATATATATATATATATATATATATATATATATATATATATATATATATATATATATATATATATAACATTATAGGCTATTATCGCCTCCTTAAATATAAGTGTGAGAGTAAAGTGTTTAAAATTGTAAGTGTAGTTTTGCAAGTGTAAGTGTGTGCTAGATTCGGGTACCGCGAGGGACGTCCTCTCAATAGGTGCAGCTAGTCTGCACCCCCTGAGGGACCCCTGCGGGGCTATATATATATATATATATATATATATATATATATATATATATATATATATATATATATACTTATTTAAAACTACCCCTCAAGGGTGATCTAGAAGTTAGAAGTTAGGATCGGCGCTTATATCAAGCTCCCATGTCCTGCTGCTCGCTTACTGATATAATAAATTGTAAATTGTAGTAAATATAAAATTGTTAAAATTATTTTTCTATTTTCAAGAAAGTACAAGAACTTAGTCACTCAGGCTCTTAAGTAGGACGGCAACAAATGGACTTTTAAAATCAATGAACAAGCGTCGCTTTCCATTAAAAAAACATTTCTCCGTCAAGCGTTTGAAAGCGAGTATAAAACTACTCAGCGTAAAGTACAGCGCTGCGAACAGTCACAGTCTGGCTGAACGCTGCCATTTGCCTCATTTCCTTATTTTCGGCGTAAAATGTAATATCATTTTTTTCAGATTTACCCACTGAACTTTGAGACCGATTTAGAGAAACCTGAGCCCTCGTATTGTCACCATTGGAGATAGTTCGATGACCGATTGCTTATCAGGTGGTTTTTTTGAAATGGTTATGGTTTACGAGAAACTATTTGATAATTTTTATTGCAAAAATTGTTTTTTGATAGCAAACTCATATTGTTTGTTGAAAGCGAATTCGCATTGTTCGTTGATAACAAATTCACCATTGTTTCTTGAAAGCTAATTATTTGTTGATAGCAAATTCACCATTGTTTCTTGAAAGCTAATTATTTGTTGATAGCAAATTCACCACTGTTTCTTGAAAGCTAATTATTTGTTGATAGAAAATTCACCATTGTTTCTTGAAAGCTAATTATTTGTTGATAGCTAATTGTTTCTTATTTATTTGTTGATAGAAAATTCACCATTGTTTCTTGACAGCTAATTATTTGTTGATAGCAAATTAACCATTATTTCTTGTAAGCAAATTATTTGTTGATAGCAAATTCACAATTTCGTTGAAAAAAATTGTCTTTTGATAGCAAACTCATATTGTTTGTTGAAAGCGAATTCGCATTGTTAATTGATAGCAAATTCACCATTGTTTCTTGAAAGCTAATTATTTGTTGATAGCAAATTCACAATTTCGTTGAAAAAATTATCTTTTGATAGCAAACTCATATTGTTTGTTGAAAGCGAATTTGCATTGTTTGTTGATAGCAAATTCACCATTGTTTCTTGGAAGCTAATTATTTGTTGATAGCAAATTCACAATTTCGTTGAAAAAAATTGTCTTTTGATAGCAAACTCATATTGTTTGTTGAAAGCGAATTCGCATTGTTCGTTGATAGCAAATTCACCATTGTTTCTTGGAAGCTAATTATTTGTTGATAGCAAATTCACAATTTCGTTGAAAAAAATTGTCTTTTGATAGCAAACTCATATTGTTTGTTGAAAGCGTATTCGCATTGTTCGTTGATAGCAAATTCACCATTGTTTCTTGGAAGCTAATTATTTGTTGATAACAAATTCACAATTTCGTTGAAAAAAATTGTCTTTTGATAGCAATCTCATATTGTTTGTTGAAAGCGAATTCGCATTGTTCGTTGATAGCAAATTCACCATTGTTTCTTGGAAGCTAATTATTTCTTGATAACAAATTCACAATTTCGTTGAAAAAAATTGTCTTTTGATAGCAAACTCATATTGTTTGTTGAAAGCGAATTCGCATTGTTCGTTTATAGCAAATTCACCATTGTTTCTTGGAAGCTAATTATTTCTTGATAACAAATTCACAATTTCGTTGAAAAAAATTGTCTTTTGATAGCAAACTCATATTGTTTGTTGAAAGCGAATTCGCATTGTTCGTTGATAGCAAATTCACCATTGTTTCTTGGAAGCTAATTAATTGTTGATAACAAATTCACAATTTCGTTGAAAAAAATGGTCTTTTGATAGCAAACTCATATTGTTTGTTGAAAGCGAATTCGCATTGTTCGTTGATAGCAAATTCACCATTGTTTCTTGGAAGCTAATTATTTGTTGATAACAAATTCACAATTTCGTTGAAAAAAATTGTCTTTTGATAGCAAACTCATATTGTTTGTTGAAAGCGAATTCGCATTGTTCGTTGATAGCAAATTCACCATTGTTTCTTGGAAGCTAATTAATTGTTGATAACAAATTCACAATTTCGTTGAAAAAAATTGTCTTTTGATAGCAAACTCATATTGTTTGTTGAAAGCGAATTCGCATTGTTGTTATAGCAAATTCACCATTGTTTCTTGATATTATTTGTTGATTTCACAATTTCGTTGAAAAAAATTGTCTTTTGATAGCAAACTCAGTTTGAAAGCAAATTCGCATTGTTCGTTGATAGCAAATTCACCATTGTTTCTTGGAAGCTAATTAATTGTTGATAACAAATTCACAATTTCGTTGAAAAAAATGGTCTTTTGATAGCAAACTCATATTGTTTGTTGAAAGCGAATTCGCATTGTTCGTTGATAGCAAATTCACCATTGTTTCTTGGAAGCTAATTATTTGTTGATAGCAAATTCACAATTTCGTTGAAAAAAATTGTCTTTTGATAGCAAATTCATATTGTTTGTTGAAAGCAAATTCGCATTTTTTTTGTTGATAGCAAATTCACAATTTCGTTGAAAAAAATTGTTTGTGGGTAGCAAATTCACAATTGTTTGTTGATAGTGAATTGCTTGTTGGTAGGTTATTTCCAGGTGTTTGTTAATAAGAAATTCCCAATTGTTTATTGAAATTTAATTGTTTCTTGATAGCAAATTTGCAGTTGTTTGTTGAGAACAAATTGTAAATAAGAAATTTCCGATTGTTTATTGAAAGGTAAATATTTGTTGATAGAAAATTAAGAATTTCTGTTGAAGTGAATTGTTTGTTGGTAGCATTTTTCCAAATGTTTCTTCAAAATAAATAAGAAATAAAAATAAGAAATTCCCAATTGTTTATTTAATTATAGTTATTTGTAGGGTGCAAATTTACAATTGTTTGTTGGAAACACATTGTTTTTTATAGAAAATTACCAATTTCGTTGAAAGTAAATTTTTTGTTGATTGCAAATTTTCAATTGTAGGTTGAAAATAAATTGTTTTGTAATAAGAAATTTCCAATTGTTTATTGAAAAGTAAATATTTGTTGATAGCAAATTTCCAATTGTTTGTTGAAAACAAATTATTTGTTGATAGCAAATTACCAATTTCGTTAAAAGTGAATTGTTTGTTGATTGCCAATTTTCAATTGTAGGTTGAAAATAAATTGTTTTGTAATAAGAAATTTCCAATTGTTTATTGAAAAGTAAATATTTGTTGATAGCAAATTTCCAATTGTTTGTTGAAAACAAATTATTTGTTCATAGCAAATTACCAATTTTCATTTAAAGCGAATTGTTTGTTGTTAGCAAAT
>CM040183.1:86821882-86854382 GCA_022606455.1 Callitettix versicolor | reverse complement strand
ACAAAGTTTTTTTTGTGGTTATTGTGGCGTTTTCTATAAGTAGTTATAGTAAAAGATCAGCTAATGAGAAGCATCAACAGGAAAACACAGGGAATATACATCACACAAGTTCTGAGAGACCTCAGTGAAATAGGACTGAAAATGGATGATGCAATAGACAAATGTAAGGTAACACGCATTCTTAAGACTAATAAATTTAAAGTGGATAAACCGAAGAGACACAAGAAGCTAGTGATCACAGATGCCGTCTGGAAGCAACGATCTGATCGAATGAGGGATTATTGGAGAAAAAATTACAGCCCCATGTTAGGAAGAACTGAAATTTAGACTACAGTGGTCCCATGAGGCCAAAAAATTAAAAAAAAAGATCAGCTGTTTTATGACAATTCGTAACGATCAGGTGATAGGCTTTAATAAGTTTCAGGTTATGTTGTTAAAAACTAGCAATATTAACAACAAATATTATAAATGTTTATAATAATTTCGAATATTATTATAAACGGTTACAACGTTCACGTGTTCTTCAACTAAGGAAAAATACCGAAACCAAAGCTTTTATTTGTGGTTATTGTGGTGTCTTCTATAAGTAGTTATAGTAAAAGATCAGCTGTTTTATGTCAATTCGTAACGATCAGCTGATTTCATTGAACAGCTGATAGGCTACATTAAGTTTCAGGTTATGTTGTTAAAAACTAACAATATTAACAAGAAATATTATAAACGTTTATATTAATTTCGAATGTATTATAAACGGTTACAACGTGCACGTGTCCTTCAACTAAGGAAAAATACCAAAAACCAAAGCTTTTATTTGTGGTTATTGTGGTGTCTTCTATAAGTAGTTATAGTAAAAGATCAGCTGTTTTATGTCAATTCGTAATGATCAGCTGATTTCATTGAACAGCTGATAGGCTACATTAAGTTTCAGGTTATGTTGTTAAAAACTAACAATATTAACAAGAAATATTATAAACGTTTATTTTAATTTCGAATGTATTATAAACGGTTACAACGTGCACGTGTCCTTCAACTAAGGAAAAATACCGAAACCAAAGCTTTTATTTGTGGTTATTGTGGTGTCTTCTATAAGTAGTTATAGTAAAAGATCAGCTGTTTTATGTCAATTCGTAATGATCAGCTGATTTCATTGAACAGCTGATAGGCTACATTAAGTTTCAGGTTATGTTGTTAAAAACTAACAATATTAACAAGAAATATTATAAACGTTTATATTAATTTCGAATGTATTATAAACGGTTACAACGTGCACGTGTTCTTCAACTAAAGAAAACTACCGAAACCAAAGCAACACAACGTTTTCATATAATACGCGTGTACTGTTATCTAAAAAAAGGAAGAGACAGAAATAGAGGCGAAATTCGTTTCCTCGTTTCCGTTTCATTAAAAAGGTTCGGGACGCTTTTTTTATATTCACTCCTCTCGCCAATAAAAAAATGTATTTACGTCGATCAGGGTTTTTTATCGTCAATGAATTTTGAGAGTTTTTGGGCTGATTCATGCATAATTCTCAAACTCTACAAAAAAATCGATTTTAGAGATACGTGAAGAAGGTTTTTTCAAAAGTAAAGTACTTTTAAAATGCGGCCATTTCCTATCTTCAAAAAAATCATATCTTTGCTTATCTTTTGTAAATTCAATTATGGCAAAGCACGAGTTTGTAATATTAATATTGTAAAAATGCTTCTATCACGTCAGAAAAACAGTTGCATCGATAGTTCTGGAGATAAGCGCATCGATAACGTGGGCAGAAGGATAAATAATTGACTACAGATACACTTTGCTAACAAAACCAATCAGCCGCGTACAACTACTCTACATAAGTGTGCATAATTAACCAGTTCCAAATGGCCAAAGTGCCACACTCGTTGGAAAAGCCAGAACACAATCAATCTAGCCATCTATTATCCAGAAGTGATGCCAAGCGCTGTATTTCAATATTTATACTTATCAGTTCAGTTTCGAAACCAACCGTTGGTTTCGTCTTTTATCTTCTACCTACAGCGAGTTAGTAACAAATAATTTGTGATATTTTTCAATTGCTTATCTTCAGTAATTCCGAAATATTTCCGACTATTCTTACACATTAGCTACATTGAATTTTTGATAATCCTTAATTTTGTTTTATGTTCTTTTCTTTTCTGCTAGGATTATTATCACTATTTCAGTATAATAATCTGCTTCCCTAGCTTCATCAATTCTTCTTTTGTTGACGCTTTTCGGAGAACCTCCATCTTTAAAAAAACTATTTATATACTGGTCACCAATATTATAGCTCGTCCTATTTATATACATATGGCAGAAATAAGAAGACGTATGAATATTTTAGAGAACTTGGAAATTTTTAAATCTAAATTAAAGGGAGAAAACATAATAAATGAACAGATATCGTCGCAAACAGTTATTACGTTTAAAAATCTAAAAATTTTCAAAAATTAACAGTAGGGACGACCGTTGAAGAGAAAGTTTGAAAGGAGCCAATCAGAAGCGAGCACGTTAGGTTTAATGTACACGTGTTGAACGCAGGCACGTAAATAGAGGAGGGGTACGAGGTGGAGCTGGAAAGTTATAAATAGGACGATCCATAATATTGGTGACCAATATAAAAATAGTTTTTGAAGACGGAGGTTATCCGAAAAGCGTCAATGAAAGAAGAATTGACGAAGCTAGGGAAGACAGATTATTATATTGAACATAAATCCTTAATTTTGTGACGTATTTGTTTTTAAAAATTTGTATTGTATTTGTATAATAAATTGTATATATATATTATTATCTCCGCATGGACCCTGTTGGATTACGCAAAGCACTCCGACTCATGTCTTGTTCCTTCTAATCCTCCACACCTCCCTCATCCTGTCCTCATGGATCCTCTTCCGCTCCTCCGTCTATTTTACCCCTGCTTTCTTTGGGATTTCATTCTCTGGGACCTTCCAACCGAGCATCTTTCTCCTGTATACGTGCCTGTCTTCAAAGTCTGTTGAGTCTATTTCTGCGTCATGTAGGTCTATTCTGACTTGTGCGATCCACGACGTTGTTGATTTGACACCTTGTATATACTTAAGGATTCTGTTGGCAAGTCTCGTTGTTGGGAATTCTACTGATGTGTCCATAGAACCGAAGCCTCCTTCTTCTGATATCTGCTGCCAGGTTCGATATCTTCTCTGTGGTCTTCCGGAAGTGCAACCTGTATCCATCTTCTGTTAATCTCGGGCCAAGGATCTTCCTCAAGATTTTGCGTTCTTCCTTCAAAATACTCTTCATGGTAGCTTTTGTGTGGAGTTATATATATATATATATATATATATATATATATATATATATATATAGTTGGGTGATTGTGTGTGTGTGTGTGTGTGTGTGTGTGTGTGTGTGTGTGTGAGAGAGAGAGAGAGAGAGAGAGAGATAAAAAGATGGTTTAGTGTTAGTACGTTAACTTTTGCAATTTTGTCTCTCTCTAATTAAAACTTGGCACATAACGCTATTATGGTAACAGTTTGTACAAGTTCGTTAACCAGGCAGTTTCGTTTAGCAGTTTCAAAATGGCGATCGTTTTATTATTTTTTTAATTCATAAGTTTTTCATATTTTTTTGGGGGGGAATACGATTTGAAACCTTAATTAGGGTTAACACTGAATTTTCAAAATCCGTTGAAATCAAAAAATTTCTTACTACGATCAGGTTTCATTTTCGTATTGTCAATGTAATTTAAACGTTCAAAATCCTAATATATGCAGATTATATTACTGATTATACGAATTTCAAAAAGGGTAAGATAAAAAAAATGCTTTTGAAAATATATCACGTTAACAAGACAGTTCGTGCAGCGATTGTTTGTGCATTAAAATTGCCAATTTTCCGTGAAAATTCTTTAATAATAAACAAATGAACTGTTTGCAGGACAGACGACGAGTTAAAAAATAAAAAAACTCGCTTCACTTGTCAAAAAGAGCGTGGCATATTTTAATCAAAAAACCTTGTTTCCTGCTCAAAATAAAAGTTTAAATTCTGTTCCGGAAACACTTGGTTTAGGTTTTTCACAAAATGTATACATAACCTGAAAAAAGTCTCGAGTAAAATATCATTTTACAAAATCTAAATTCGTACTATATTTAGCTTTTAATCATTCTTCACAACTCAAGGAAATACATCTGCTTAAGATTATATTAATATCCAAGTTTTCCAAGCCCTGCCTCCACAATACAACCACTTGAAGGCTCAGCGAGCTCGGGGCAAGACTTGTCGAAACTTCCGCAATTTTAATCGAGTTTCGCGAGTTTCGACGAACAGTTTCCCGGTAATTGACAACGTTTTTTACAACAACTTCACTTTTTTCTTTGGAAATCGAGGTCGCGGAAGTTCAACGTCGGTTCTTGTTTAAATTGCACGTCACTTGGTTTTGACAGAAATGTTTAAAAACAAAAATGTTGACAACACTACTTCATCTTTCCTAACTTTACTTTATGAAAACAAAAACTTGTTTTAAAAATTCAGTTTTTCATGAAACCGAAAATGATTTTTTTAATTTTCTAATTCCCTTTCGGCTAATTTATTTTCACTTCATCGCTAGTCTGCATGGTGTAATAAGCAAACTGTCAATATATATATTGTCAGTTTCACTAAATCAAGTCATCCGGGCTGATGAACATTAGTGGCGATCTACGTCAACTCAAGACAGCCCACTTTCTAAGTTATAAAATTTTAAAAGGAGAGAACAAGTGTTAGACTTTTCAGTTCCATTACAACTGTTCCTTTTTTATAACTGTTCGTAAATTGTTTCCTTCCATATAACCTAATAACGCAAATTGAATGTGGGCTGGCTTGAAGTTGACGTAGATCGACTCGTCAGTAATGCAAAATGGCTTTCGTAATACTTTATATTTAACCTCAATTTTTCAAACAGCAGATAAATTGTAGGCGTCGATCCTCTTTTTCCGTTCACCTGGTTTTCTGTTTTTTATCTACTTCGATAGCTAATAACAGATACATAATTTACCTGCTGTTTGGAGGAATATCCTCAATTGTGTCTGAACAATTTCACCGGACATAATAATTGGAACTAATGTGCGTTAATGGGTGGTGACTACGTCAGCTTCAAGCCAGCCCACTTTTTGTTTACGTCATACGAAGGTTATAAAAAGAACGAACTGGTGTTTGATTTGTGTATTTAGACTTCATATTTGGAGCGAGAACGATTTCCGAACATACGATTTTTAAAAAACATCGAAATAATGTTGCGAAACAGTTTCGAATCCATTTTCCTTCAAATATAGTACAAAAATTAATTTTATACTTGTGCAAGCTTGTCAGAATAAAAATTGTTGACAAAATTAATAAATATTAATTTATACATATTATATTATATAATAATAACTATACATTTTACAAGGGATACGGTTTGTGTTTATAGTTTTTATTGATAGTGTTGGTTTTTGAAAAAAGTAATTTTTAATTGTAGTGAAATTTGATCCCGCTATAGCCCCAAATACGATCTTTCTAAGTTTCGCGCGTTTCAGACAAGTTTCGTCGTTTCAAAGATTATCCAGGATGGTATGCGTTTACATTACTGAAAATCAATACAAAATGATAGAAAACAAATAAAACTATTTATTTCTATACTTTCTGGAATGCAAATTACACGTTCGAAGGCAGACAAACAATAAATGCAGTGCGTGATTCTTTGTCCTATTTATGGTTTTATTTTGCGTCATAACAACAAACACGAACCGTAGTCACAAAGCTTTGAAGAAATACATTGTTAAAGTCAACAACAATGGCTGAGGTCATGCAAAGTTTTATGTACTGGGCATTGTTACACTCAGTGCTACCAACGTAAACATTAACATAACTAGGAACTGCTTTTGTGTACAGTACGTCTTGTACGGGTTGGTAATTTATATATCCCGTAGATGCTGAACTTTATATACTTTTATGTAAATTTGTATGTCACTTGTAAAAGCGAGTAACGGTAATTGGGAATTCAAGTTTAAAACAAGGTTCTTAGTTCAAATGCGAAAGAAAAACTGGGTTTAACTTTTGTACCTTACTTGAGAAGAAACGGTTTCAAAAGTTATCGACAAACTTTCAAAATTTACCGTTTTATTTACCGTGTTTCAATCGTGAAATTTTTGAAATTTAATTTCTGATTTTATGCTGATTTCAATGACGGAATCGGATATTCAAAGAGCTGCAAGAGAAAACGTTTTGGTTCTTTCAAAATTTTAAATGGCTGCCATATTGAATATGTTTATTATTGTAACATATCCACTGGACCACATATTTAAATAATTATGATTATGACCTATTCTTGCCGTCAGAGGTCTATCAACTCACCTCATAAAGGCTACAGCGGTTTCGAAACTCTATCGTTTCATCTTCAGGCCGTTATACAAAATGTTAAATCCCGCTGTCGAGGTCGTCACAAAGTCAAACAAAACGTTAAAACATACATCACAAACACTGAGCACAATTACACGTTTAAAATATTCACCATGAAATTCGGCTTGGCCAAGCTACACACGCGACTCGTACAGCGTTACATTCCGGAAAATGTTTAACTGTTTTTGATATTCAACAAAATTACCCGTGCTTTGCTAAAATCGATTTATCAGCTTAGTTTGAATCACATCGAAATGTCTACTTTAGAGTGCTAAAACACACACACACACACACACACACACTTTTTTATTTTAAGGCGAAAAGCACATTGAGGCTATTATCGCCTCCCTAAATGTAAGCGTGAGTGTAAAGTGTTAAAGTCGTAAGTGTTGTGTTGTAAGTGTAAGTGTGTGTTAGACTCGGGTACCGCGAGGGACGTCTAAATCCTCTCAATAGGTGCAGCTAGTCTGCACCCCCCTGCGGGACACACACACACACACACACACACACACAAACAAACACACACACAAACACCACACACACATGCAACCATCACCCACACACACACACACACACACACACACACACACACACACACACACACACACACACACACACACACATGCAACCACCCACCCACACACACACACACATACAAACACCACACACACCCACCCACACACACCACGCGCGCACGCACGCACGCACACACACACACACACACACACATACACACACGCACACACACACACACACACACACACACATACACACACAAACGCCACACACACCCAACCACCCACCCACACACCCACACTCATACATACACACACACAAACAAACACACACACACACAAACACCACACACACCCAACCACCCAACCACCCACCCACACACACACACACACACACACACACACACACACACACACACACGCGCAAATTGAGACTTAATTTGCTCCAATAGAAAATTCGCTCCAATAGCTCATTTTCTAATGAAAATCCAATACAAACAGATAAAATTTGCTTGTTACAAGCGCAGGCGTACTTAAGGTGGCCAAGGCAACGGTCAGTCTGCTACAACTCTAAACTTAAACACTTCAAGGTCGTAAATTCTAGATTGCAGTTACTGTCGTAATCGTTTCCCTTTCTGTCCCCTACCGCTCTCCTCTTTAGTCTAACTGCCATAAAGTACGGGACGTTTAAGATATAAAATTATCTTTCATAAAATATCAACACATAAACATTTGAACGCCATCTTTGCGTTGTAACGACAGTTTTGTTCCCCGACTGACAGACAACAAAAACACATGAGTGATGAACGTGAATCGTGAAGCACAGTGAAAAGTAAATAGACTGTCTTTCTCCAACCCCTACTTGTAGACAAATTGCGCCCTGGTCTGCTACAGGTAGGGGAAGCTTTTATTACCTCTAAGTACTTGCTGGTTTCTTACTATATTATGTATACAACACTACTCGTTACACGGCCTAGCTTTTATTTTACTACACACATTTGTGTATATGAGTTGTCCAAATATTATACACAAAAACCTATAAAAACTGTTTTATGTGTCAAAACAAGGGAAAATACTTCATTATACACACATAGCCTATCTCGGTTTTTATATCGTCAATTTATTTGAATGCGATTTTTACGAATAAAAATTCAATTCCGCTCGGGCTAAAGACAGAAACATTGTGTTTTTACGCAAAGGTAGTTCTTTTTTATATTCCGTTAAAACAAGAACCGTTTCGTACAAAAACTCGAACGTATCAACAAACGTGATTACAGCTATCCTAAAACAGTATAATTATTATGTAATTGAGGCACGCATCTGTTTCGCTGACGTAATAGAAGCAAATTTCAAAAAGTATAATTCTTTATCGTATCCTTTTTGAAATTCCGTTTTCACATTTGTGTATATGAGTTGTCCAAATATTATACACAAAAACCTATAAAACAGTTTTATGTGTCAAAACAAGGGAAAATACTTCATTATACACACATAGCCTATCTCGGTTTTTATATCGTCAATCTATTTGAATGCGATTTTTACAAATGAAAATTCAATTCCGCTCGGGCTAAAGACAGAAACATTGTGTT
Source organism: Callitettix versicolor (assembly GCA_022606455.1). Taxonomy (NCBI): domain Eukaryota; kingdom Metazoa; phylum Arthropoda; class Insecta; order Hemiptera; family Cercopidae; genus Callitettix; species Callitettix versicolor. The sequence goes on along the minus strand of CM040183.1, from coordinate 86,845,882 downwards.
TTTTTACGGAAATCTTTTTTATATTTCGTTAAAACAAGAACCGTTTCGTACAAAAACTCGAACGTATCAACAAACGTGATTACAGCTATCCTAAAACAGTATAATTATTATGTAATTGAGGTACGCATCTGTTTCGCTGACGTAATAGAAGCAAATTTTAAAAAGTATCATTCTTTATCGTATCCTTTTTCAAATTCCGTTTTCACATTTGTGTATGTGAATTGTCCAAATATTATACACAAAAACCTATAAAAAAGTGTTTTATGTGTCAAAACAAGGGAAAATACTTCATTATAGACACATAGCCTATCTCGGTTTTTTTATATCGTCAATTTATTTGAATGCGATTTTTACAAATACAAATTCAATTCCGCTCGGGCTAAAGACAGAAACATTGTGTTTTTACACAAAGGTAGTTATTTTTTATATCCCGTTAAAACAAGAACAGTTTCGTACAAAAATCGAACGTATCAACAAACGTGATTACACCTATCCTAAAACAGTATAATTATTATGTAATTGAGGCACGCATCTGTTTCGCTGACGTAATAGAAGCAAATTTTAAAAATTATCATTCTTTATCGTATCCTTTTTGAAATTTCTTTTTCACATTTGTGTATATGAGTTGTCCAAATATTATATACAAAAACCTATAAAAACAGTTTTATGTGTCAAAACAAGGGAAAATACTTCATTATAGACACATAGCCTATCTCGGTTTTTTTATATCGTCAATTTATTTGAATGCTATTTTTACGAATAAAAATTCAATTCCGCTCGGGCTAAAGACAGAAACATTGTGTTTTTACGCAAAGGTAGTTCTTTTTTATATCCCGTTAAAAAAAGAACAGTTTCGTACAAAAACTCGAACGTATCAACAAACGTGATTACAGCTATCCTAAAACAGTATAATTATTACGTAATTGCGGCACGCATCTGTTTCGCTGACGTAATAGAAGCAAATTTTAAAAAGTACCATTCTTTATCGTATCCTTTTTGAAATTCCGTTTTCACATTTGTGTATATGAGTTGTCCAAAATTTATATACAAAAACCTATAAAACAGTTTTATGTGTCAAAACAAGGGAAAATACTTCATTATACACACATAGCCTATCTCGGTTTTTATATCGTCAATCTATTTGAATGCGATTTTTACGAATAAAAATTCAATTCCGCTCGGGCTAAAGACAGAAACATTGTGTTTTTACGCGAAGGTAGTTCTTTTTTATATTCCGTTAAAACAAGAACCGTTTCGTACAAAAACTCGAACTTATCAACAAACGTCATTAAATCTATTATAAACAGTATAATTATTATGTAATTGCGTCACGCATCTGTTCCGCTGACATAATAGAAGCAAATTTTAAAAATTATCATTCTTTATCATACCCTTTTTGAAATTCCGTTTTCACCATGGTAATCAGCGTGTATTACGTTGTTAAACTTTCAAGTTACATTACAGATACGAAGATAAACCCTGACCGCCAAAAAATTCTTAATATCAACGGTTTTTTAAAATTCAAAACTCTAATTTATGCACTTTTTAACGGTGGTTGCGACGGTGAAATTAGATTTTCAAAAATATTAAAAAAAGTTACGTATTTTTAAAAAAATTTAAATCGCCGCCATTTAAAAAAAATGTCGAACGAATTTATCGGAGTTTATAAACAGAGTTATAAACGTGTTTCAATGATTCACGCATTAAAATGAACAACTCAAGTTCCTGGAGTGATAGCAGTTAACCTTATAAAAAATGAAAATATCTCTAACGACTTAAGGAAGGAAGTTGTTCATTAAAAGATGCATTATTAAATATGAGACGTCATTTGTACGCTTATTAGACATGCAAATTTAATTACTGCTCTATATTAAATTCTAATTTTAGAGAGCGATATGGAACAGCTGATATTATCACTGGCTTTATTGAAGATGTAAGATTCTATGTTTTAACCTCTCGGATGTGCAGTTTGAATTAAAATTATTCAATGTCTAAAGATACGTACACGCAGTTACTGTTCCGAAATCAAGACTTGTTCGAGCGAGTGTAACAATAACTTGTAACCTCGTGCAGTTACCTGCTACTGTTCCCGCAAGTTCTTTAAGTGTATTTCAAAGTAACGCGTTACATTTTGGAACCAATGTGGACGAGCCACGCTGGAACTTGTAACTCCGATCTGTTACCTAGAATACTTTCCAAGGCTATACGAGGTGTGTTCAGAAAGTAACGAACACCAGTAGGTTAACGAACACGTCCGATCTATTAATATAATCGATTATTGCGCTAGGTTTGAATCAAATCGGACCAAAATTACGAACATAATTAAAATGAAATCTATATGTCAGTATCGGCGGTCATTTCAAAGTCCCTTGCAATTATGGATACTTTAATAGCTCATTTTTTCCAATGAAAATTCTCTAAGCAAATTGATATGCTGTTTTAGTGCGCCTTCAATGCTGTTTATTGATCAAGAGTAATTACATTTTTCGGTATAAAAAATTGTTTTTTCAGTCAATCGTTTTAATAAAGTTACGGTTCGATTTATAACAGAATTGTTATAAATTATTTTCTGTAAACTCAGCAGTTCGTGTTATTTCAGTGATAAAAATTTATATGGTGGTTTCGCCATTTTGAAACGGTATAAAAATTACTCTTTTGTACTGTGTTCCAGCCGCCTCAGTGGCCTAGTTGATAGCGTACTGGGCTTTCAACCCGAGGACCCGGGTTCGATTCCCGATCAGGGCTTGGCATTTTCATACGCTATAAATCATCCATCGTCTGCATTAGCCCAAGTGTGCACAATAGTTGGACGTTAAATCAAAAAAAAAAAAAAATGTATAATGATAATGATTTTTTTCCCTTGCTTCGTCAATTCTACTTTCGTTGACGTGTTTCGGAGAACCTCCATCTTCAAAAACTATATCTACATCTATAGATGGAGGTGAAGATGGAGGTTCTCCGAAACGCGTCAACGAAAGTAGAATTGACGAATCTAGGGAAGGCGTTATACCATTATACTGAACACAGTGATAATAATCCTAGCAGAAAAGAAGAGAATAATATAAAAAGAATTTCAACTGTTTTGTATGTTTATAGATCTAGATTTTACTATTGTTATCGCTTTTTGAAAAAAGTTACATTTAAGGACATACCTTGGCATGAACTTTTTTCGTCATTTGTACATGTGTAATCATATTGTAGATTCCTTATCGATATTGTATATTCCTTATGTTTATTCTTAAACAACCTGTATATTGGTGGATTTATATACAGTGGCAGAGCCTACATTTTATTTAAATGAACCATAATTGAAATATAGTATTAGTTTTATCTGTTGTTACCAACTACCATGATACCATGAATGTAATCATATTTGAAGGCATACACAACCAACAAAACGCAACTATATAACAAAAATAAAAATAAATAAAAAAATATTTTTAAAAAACTCTTTTTCAATTCAAGTATAAAATGCACTAAAGAGTAAAAAATAATTTTTCCATCAATCGGAGAATAAAGCGTGGGTGCAGATTAGATTAATTAGAAATTATTGAAAAAGATCCTTGAAATGGACACCCACGCTTTATTCTCAGACTGATAGAAAAATTATTTTTTTTACTTTCTAGTCATTTTATACTTGAATTGAAAAAGCGTATTGTTAAAAATCTTTTTTTATTTTATTTTTTTGGTAATGAATCTTCTAATCGGCTCGAACTCGTTTCTTCCGGCAACTTTCAATGTGAAAAGTTTTAGAAGACACTAATGCCATCTATTGAGCAACGATAAAACTATTTTTTTCATATGCAATTTCAGTTAATTAGATGCAAACTTTGATGTGCCTAATTATTGAATATTGCATTGTCATCGGAAGCAAGCAATTGTTCAAAATTTTAATTCGATTGGATTATGTAAAGAGGGTTAAAAATCGATTACAAGATTTGAACAATGAAACATACAGACAGAGGAAGCAAGTTAAGAAAAAGCGTGCATTAACTTCTTGAACACTTGCAAATAAATATATCAATCTGGTTTTACTGGTCACTCAATTCTGCTGAATCAGTTTAAACATGAACGTATCTTACTTGTTCATACGAGGTGTGTTCAGAAAGTAACGAGAATTTTAATTTTTTGAACAAAATATTTATTTATTTTTCTACATTGATGTTGTCGCCTTCAAAATAGTCCCCATTGGAGATTATGCACTTGTGCCAGCGCTTCTTCCAATCCTCGAAACACTTCTCAAACTCGATCTTTGAGATAGCCTTTAGTTCTTTCAGCGATGCGCTTTTAATGTCATCTACGGCTGTAAAACGACGGCCCTTTAAGGTTCTCTTTATTTTTGGAAATAGGAAAGTCACTCGGAGCCATGTCTGGCGAATATGGAGGCTGGGGCATCGTTACAGTACTGTTTTGGGTCAAAAATTCACGAACAAGTAATGAAGTGTGAGCTGGTGCATTATCGTGGTGCAAAAGCCATGAATTGTTTTTCCACAGATCAGGGCGTTTTTTCCGGATTGCTTCACGCAAACGGCGTTGAACTTGTAGGTAGTACTCCTTATTGACCGTTTCACCTGGTGGCAGAAATTCATGATGCACTATGACATTAATATCGAAGAGCACAGTGAGCATAACCTTCACGTTCGACCGCACTTGTCGAGTCTTTTTCGGTCTTGGCGATCCAGAATGCCTCCACTGGGATGATTGAGCCTTAGTTTCGACGTCATATCCGTAAACTCATGTTTCGTCACCTGTTATAATACGTTTCAGTAATTCTGCATCGTCGTTGACTTCATTTAGTGACTCCTGAGCAACTTCCATTCGGCGTCGTTTTTGTTAAAAATTCAACAATTTTGGAACGAATTTTGCTTCCAAGCGTTTCATGCACAAAACATCGGAAACAATGTCATGACATGATATAATCGATATGCCAACATAATCAGCGACCTCTCTAATTGTGATTCGGCGATTGTTCATAACCATTTCTTTCACTTTTTCCACATTTTCATCCGTTGTTGATGTGCTGGGGCGTCCAGGACGTTCGTCATCTTCAACGTCTTCACGGCCTTCTTGAAAACGCTTATATTACTCGTAAACTCTTGCTTTACTCATAGAAGACTCACCATAGGCCTTTGTTAACATTTCACACACTTTTTTACACTTTATTCCATTTTTTACGCAAAATTTGATACGAATTCTTTGATCATTTCTTTTAACAAACGAAAATCGCCGAACTCATAAAAACACGTCTTACCTTGATGGCTGTCACAGACAAAGTCAACAATGAAAACAGCTGAAAGTTTTATCATTATTTCAAGGGCATGTCTACCAACATAAAAAAACAAATGTTTTTGACAATCAGACTCTCCAAACTCCGCGAAATTTAAAAATTCTCGTTACTTTCTGAACACACCTCGTATAGTCTTGGAAAGTATTCAAGGTAACAAATCGGAGTTACAAGTTCCAGCGTGGTTCCAATTGGTTCCAAATGTAACGCGTTACTTTGGAACGCACTTAAAGAACTTGCGGGAACAGTAGCAAGTAACTGTGTGAGGTTACAAGATACTGTTACACTCGCTCGAACAAGTCTTGATTTCGGAACAGTAACTGCGTGTACGTATCTTTGGACATTGAATAATTTTAATTCAAACTGCACAGCCGTGAGTTTAAAACATAGAATGTTACATCTTCACTAAAACCAGTGATAATATCAGCTGTTCTATATCGCTCTCTAAAATTAGAATTTAATATCGAGCAGTAATTAAATTTGCATGTCTAATAAGCGTACAAATGACGTCTCATATTTAATAATGCATCTTTTAATGAACAACTTCCTTCCTTAAGTCGTTAGAGATATTTTCATTTTTTATAAGGTTAACTGCTATCACTCGAGGAACTTGAGTTGTTCAGTTTAATGCGTAAATAATTGAAACACTTTTTAAAAGGTAATAAAAAAATTGCACATGTAATCTAGGGGCTCCGCCCGAAATCAGGGTCTCTTACAACTTAAAACGCTGTTTAAAAACTTATACAAAGCGATTAAGAAAAAATAACATGTTTTTGAAATAATGAGTACCCAGTTGATTTCATATGAATTGTTTATTTATTATCATTAAAATATTTGTTACAGTGATATTTCATTTAACCAAGTTGTGAAAATAACGTCACTTAAATGATGATTTCCTTTTCGAATACAAATGTTCAAAGTTGCTCATAACATCTTCCAACAGTTCCCGTTCAATTCTCTGCAATTCATGCGTGAATGGAATCCTTAAAAACTTTAAATGTTCAGATCTTATCCTCATAGACATGCGACTTCTAGAAAAAATCACAAAAGGATAAGTCAGGGGAACGAAATGACCTGCACAAGTCGCTGAAACGTGAAATGATTCGTTCCTGGAAAATCTCACGAAGACTCTCATTGCGACCTTTGCTGTTTGGGCTATGGTTCCATCCTGCTGAAACCATTCACTCACAATGTCTTTTCCCCGTCTTGAATTTCCGTCAATGAAAGTTTGCAATCATGTCGATGTAGTGAACAAAAAGCAACGGGAGCAACTGCGGCTCGAAATAAGTCTGACCGATGACTGGCGTCAGGCCATTTAGAACACCGAACCCCTCATACTCTTCGAAAAAGCAAGGACCGATTACACTACATTTAGCAACAGCACACCAACCGTCACTTGAAGGCTACGCAGGGGCCGTTCATGCAACTGTTGTGGATTATCCAAAATCGGCAGTTCTGTTTATTTAACGATCCGTTTAAGTGGAAGAGAGCTTTACCACTCATAAAAGATACGCTGTTTGGATAACAAATAATCTCTTTTAACATAATTATTAAAACAGACACACACACACACACACACACACACACACGTATACAATACATGCACAGACACACAGACACACACACAAACACACACACAGACCTACACATACACACACACACACACACAGACACACACACACACACACACACACACACACACACACACACACACACACACACACACACACACACACACACACACACACACACACACACACACACACACACACACACATACATACACACATTCACACACACACACACACACACACACACACACACACACACACACACACACACACACACACACACAAACACACAATCAGCTTAATGTATTTGGATAATGTTAGAGAAATATGTTTTGTAAAGCAACATAAATTCGATACAAGAAAGTGTTCTTAATATTCTTGCACCATTAACTCTGCTCAAAGACATTGCATAATGTATTCATATAACATGAATTATATCCAGTTTAAATGTAATGGCTTCTATCTCTTATGCAAATACAGAACGGTATTGTAAATGCAAAATGCAAAGTAAAATTGCTGGTTTTTGCATTTTAAATCAGTTTTCACACATTACCACTGACACCATTTTACAAGCATTTAAAATGATGGCAGTTTAAAACAATTACGAAACAACTTAAACACTTTTTTAAGTTCTTACTATAGAAAAGTAACGGGTCGATAGCAAAGTAAGATCTCCTCAAAACTGATTAATTCGTTTAGTCTTAAGCGTTGTGCATGTATTTGGAAAGACCGCCATTTTGAAACTTTTGTACAAATGTTGCTGGAAACGAACTCGTTTAAGCAATTATTTAAAACAATTTTTGTTATAATCATATTATAATTCTGGAAGTTTGTGTGCTTGTTTATTTGTTATTCAATCACGCTTTAACTACTGGACCAATTGAGATGAAATTTGGTATGAAGATGGTTTAGGTATCTGAGATGAACATAGATCTATTCCAGTTTAAAAAAAACTGCTATTATAATACGTACACAGTTCAACTTATTTATTTATTATTTAGTTTTGTGGCGTGGGTTTACTGTACAATATATATTTTATACTTCATAATATAATTTAAATCTGAAATTTTGTGTGTGTGTGTGTGTGTGTGTGTGTGTGTGTGTCTGTCTGTCTGTCTGTCTGTCTGTGTGTGTGTGTGTGTGTGTGTGTGTGTGTGTGTGTGTGTGTGTGTGTGTGTGTGTGTGTGTGTGTGTGTGTGTGTGTGTGTGTGTGTGTGTGTGTGTGTGTGTGTGTGTGTGTGTGTGTGTGTGTGTGTGTGTGTGTGTGTGTGTGTGTGTGTGTGTGTGTGTGTGTGTGTGTGTGTGTGTGTGTGTGTGTGTGTGTGTGTGTGTGTGTGTGTGTGTGTGTGTGTGTGTGTGTGTGTGTGTGTGTGTGTGTGTGTGTGTGTGTGTGTGTGTGTGTGTGTGTGTGTGTGTGTGTGTGTGTGTGTGTGTGTGTGTGTGTGTGTGTGTGTGTGTGTGTGTGTGTGTGTGTGTGTGTGTGTCTCTCTCTCCCTCTCCCTCTCTCTCTCTCTCTCTCTCTCTCTCTCTCTCTCTCTCTCTCTCTCTCTCTCTCTCTCTCTCTCTCTCTCTCTCTCTCTCTCTCTCTGTGTTTTGTTTGTTTGTTAGTCAATCACACATTAACTACTAGACCGATGGAGAAGAAATTTAAAATGAATATGGTTTAGGCCCCTGAGATAAATATAGATGTATTCCCGTTTTAAAAATCTTAATCCATGTTATTATTTATTACAAAATTGTGGTTTGAAAGATTACATTAGCAATGATTTTAATTGAAAATTTTTCAAAAATCCCTATAAGTTTATCCCAATAATTCCAAACAACCTGCCTTTCCAATTTAAAAGTTTACAGTTTCCATTAAAATTGGCATTTACAATGACAATTTATAAGTCGCCGGGTCAAACGCTAAGAGTGCAGGAATACATTTGGGAACTCTAGAGTGTCGAGTAGCAAAAATCTATATGTCTTGGCCGAAAACCATAAATCGTTTAATATTTGACATAGATATATATTAAATTTAAATGAACCTATTTTGATTTTGAAAATCTACTATCAATTTTATTACCCACATTATAATTGCGAGCGAAGCCGGAACGGGTAACGGCTAGTTTTAAATAAAACCAAACTAAAATAGAGAATATTAGAATGTTAAAAACACATTAACGGACGGACGGACAAGGATGAACCACTTTTTGTCTTTGTGGACCTAAAAACTTCATCAACATCTCAAAATTGTTTTGTCTTAATTATAATATTTTATTTAGGTTATATTTTGTTATTTAAAGAAATAAACATAACCTACAATTCATTTCTCACTGTGTTCAGTATAATGATCTGCTTTTCCTAGCTTCGTCAATTCTACTTTTGTTGACGCGTGTCGGAGAACGTCCATCTTCAAAAACTATATCTATACTGGTCACCAATATTATGGCCCGTCCTATTTATAATTTTCTATCTCCACCTCGCACCCCCTCCTCTATTATACACGTGTACATTAAACCTGACGTGCTCGCATCTGATTGGCTCTTCAAAATCATACGTTTTCGCTCGCTTCTGATTGGCTCCTTTCAAACTTTCTCTTCAACGGTCGTCCCTCCTGTTAATTTTCAAAAAAAAAATATTATTTTAAATTTTTTAAAATTTTCAAAAATTAACAGGAGGGAAGACCGTTGAAGAGAAAGTTTGAAAGGAGCCAATCAGAAGGGAGCGAAAACGTATGATTTTGATGAGCCAATCAAAAACGAGCACGTCAGGTTTAATGTACACGTGTTGAATTGAGGAGAGGTACGAGGTGGAGATAGAAAATTATAAATAGGACGGGCCATAATATTGGTGACCAGTATAGATATAGTTTTTGAAGATGGAAGTTCTCCGAAACGCGTCAACAAAAGTAGATTTGACGAAGCTAGGGAAAGCAGATCATTATACTCAACATAGTGACAATAATCCTAGCAGAAAAGAAGAATAATATAAAAAGAATTACATTTCATTTATTACAAACAAGTTTACGCTTCCAACTGCAGTCAATAAAATAAAATTTCAATCTCTTATTGACACGTTTAAAACATTTTAAACTCAAATCTGTGGGAAATGTTTACTCAAAATGCCACGGCAAACATTACTGACGAGCGCTGTTTAATATTCCGCGGTTGTGAATTATGTGATTGCCTCACAGTAAATACAACCTGCTTTATTACAGTACTCGCTTGTTTGAATATTCGTCTTACTTCGACAAAGTTCGGATCTTGTGGTTGAGAAGATTAGACCTTCAGGGCATGAACGTTCCACCCTCTAAAACAAATATAAGATCAGTCAGTCTAAACCTGGCAACCATGTAACCGGGGGAAACAAAATAGGCTTTGTGTTTTAATTTAAACAGCTGACCTGTTCGAATACGTAAAACCGAGTTTTAATTTAGAGGTTATGTTAGACGTTAAACGAAAACAGCTGTTTAAAAATAATAACAATCTAGACTCGACATCTTAAACAAATAAGTCATGCGTAAAAATAGCACAAACCTCTTCACAATTACGTAAATTATATAAAGAAGGCATTTAATAAAAACTAATCCTAAATTTGATTTGATATCGCAGAATAAATGAAACATTTGGACTATTTTTTTCAAAAATCGGTTACCCAGTTCTGTTTAAACTAAACGGTGCTTAGACTGATTTTTGATTTTTCGAATATATATTCGAAACTATTCTAACTATTCCATAGTTTTATATATATATATATATATATATATATATATATATATATATATATATATATATATATATATATACTTGCAATGCGCAAGATATACTGTTATATATCAATATAAGTATATGTAAAAAAGATACAAACCTTTCAAAATAAGGTGCTGCGATGCATCGTAGATGCACCATGGTACATAAATAACGACAACCTCCATAGGGATTTGAAAATAGATATGGTCAGTGAGGAAATAAAAAAGTATGCAAAGAAGCACGGACAACGCATCTCTCAACACGAGCATCCGGAGATACGCGGATTGTTGGCTGAGGCTGGTGTGGTTAGAAGGCTACGAAGAACAAAGCCACTGGACCTTATGGTTTTTGCTGGTCCGGATGGACATTAGTTTCTAAGGGAATATATCCAATGGGATATATCCCTTCAAAGTGTAAAAATGTGTTAAATGTAAATTACTAGATGGGTATTTCTACTCAGTTGTAAATAAAAAAAAAAAAAAAAAAAAAAAATAAAAAAAAATATAAGTATGTTCCTCTAATCAGGTGTCCTGCAAAATCCAGCATCAAAACTAGCCCTCAAACATAATGAGAGCTCTTGAGCATGTTTTTTGCGTTCGTGTGTTATTGTACATTAAAAGACAACAAATCAATCTATTTAAATCACATTTGGCGAATAAGTAAAATTTTCTTAATACTAGAGATCATTTTCTAACAAATTTTACACCAAAATCTATTTGAACCACATCAAAAATTATTAAAACTTCGACTGTCTTTAAATCACTTGTAACGAATTTTATAAAACATTTATCGAATGTAGTCTTTAAGTATACAAAGTATATATATATATATATATATATATATATATATATATATATATATATATATATATATATATCCATAAAATGTATATCCGAATATTCCAGAACTATAAATTATTGTTGATTTTTTGTCAATAGATTCTGAAACAATTTTTTTCGTAGGATATTACGACCAAAGTGTTTAGTTTGCATACTTAAAGACTACATTCGATAAATGTTTTATAAAATTAGTTACAAGTGATTTAAAGACAGTCGAAGTTTTAATAATTTTTGATGTGGTTCAAATAGATGTTGGTGTAAAATTTATTAGAAAATGATCTTTAGTATTAAGAAAATTTTACTTATGCGCCAAATTTGATTTGAATAGATTGATCTGTTGTCTTTTAATGCACAATAACACGCGCACGCACGCAAAAAACATGCACAAGAGCGCTAGTTTTGATGCTGGATTTTGCAGGATACTTGATGAGAGGAACATACTTATATTGATATATAACAGTATATTTTGCGCATTGCAAGTCTCGTATTAAATTAATTATAATTTAAAATTACTGTTTTTCCGCAGGTATCAAACCGGGTACCTTGCGCCTGTGAGGCTCACGCGATAACCACTACACTACGGAAACTACGAAAACGTTTGACAGATTTAAGTGTATAAAACGAATCGTTAATTTAATTTTGATATTTATATTAAAAGAAAACGTGACACAAGATTTTTTTTTTAGTTCAATAATAGATATTTTTTGTTAAGTTTTGCTTACGTTTTTCCACCCCACGTTGGACGCGCCACTAAATACTTAACGATTTACTATATCGTGAAACGATTTTAAAAATTGTAAATGTAATGGTGGACGTGTGAAAACATTGTTGGGCTTTATGGGCTAACCCAGAAATAAATTTTCTATTTTAGCTACGTCTGTTAAAACGGATTTGTTAATAAAAATAATCTTTTAATCACCGGTATCATTTAAAGCCTTAAATTGTTTTTCCACAGATCCGGCATTTTTTTCGGATTGCTTCAAGCAAACGGCGTTGAACTTGTAGGCAGTACTCCTTATTGACCGTTTCACCTGGTGGCAGGAATTCATGATGCACTATGCCATTAATATCGAAGAGCACAGTGAGCATAACCTTCTCGTTCGACCGTACTTGTCGAGCCTTTTTCGGTCTTGGCGAGCCAGAATGCCTCCACTGGGATGATTGAGCCTTAATTTCGACGTCATATCCGTAAACCCATGTTTCGTCACCTGTTATAATACGTTTCAGTAATTCTGCATTCGTTGACTTCATTTAGTGACTCCTGAGCAACTTCCATTCGCCGCTGTTTTTGTTCAAAATTCAACAATTTTGGAACTAATTTTGCTGCCACGCGTTTCATACACAAAACATTGGAAACAATGTCATGACATGATCCAATCGATATGCCAACATCATCAGCGACCTCTCTAATTGTGATTCGGCGATTATTCATAACCATTTCTTTCACTTTTTCCATGTTTTCATCGGTTGTTGATGTGCTGGGTCGTCCAGGGCGTTCGTCATCTTCAACGTCTTCACGGCCTTCTTGGAAACACTTATACCACTCGTAAACTCTTGCTTTACTCATAGCAGACTCACCATAGGCCTTTGTTAACATTTCACACACTTTGTTACACTTTCTTCAATTTTGTAAGCAAATTTTGATACAAATTCTTTAATCCATTCCTTTTAACAAACGAAAATCGCCGAGCTCATAAAAACACGTCTAACCTTAGTGGCTGTCACAGACAAAGTAAACAATGAAAACAGCTGAAAGTTTGATCATACTTCAAGAGCATGTATACCAACATAATAAAAAAATGTTTCACAATCGGACTCTCTAAGCCCGCGAAAATTAAAAATTCTCGTTACTTTCTGAACATACCTCGTGTATTTATCCTGTTCATGTGCACTCTCAGACCGTAGTATCCAGTAATACGCCCCATGATTTTCCGAGTCTCTGCCCAAGAAGTCTGATGCTCCTTTAAGTCCCCCCATATGGGACCATGATTAAGACGCGCTTATGGGAATATCCATGAAGGTTATCCCATCTTGAGTGGTGTTGCTTATTAACCCATTTATTAATAGCAGACATGGCCAACGACAGAGAGAACCACGGTGAAACATACAATACAAAGAATTTTCTCGTACAATACAAAAGTACTTTTGTGAAACTATACGTGTTATAATTTTCCTGGATATCATGGCGTACCGACTGTGTGTTCAATAAATAATAAAAAATACTACTTTTGTTTTAAAAATGGATTTATTTTACGTAATATTAGTTAAAGTTTGCGTTAATTAAAATTTAAAATTCCATTAAATACCTAAATGTATCAATCCGCGCATATTAACAGATTAAATTTTTGACAATCGGACTATCCGAGCTCATAAAACACGTCTAACCTTAGTGGCTGTCACAGTCAAAGTAAACAATGAAAACAGCTGAAAGTTTTATCATACTTCAAGGGCATGTATACCAACATAATAAAAAAAATGTTTCACAATCGGACTCTCTAAGCCCGCGAAAATTAAAAATTCTCGTTACTTTCTGAACACACCTCGTGTATTTATCCTGTTCATGTGCACTCTCAGACCATAGTATCCAGTAATACGCCCCATGATTTTCCGAGTCTGCCCAAGAAGTCTGTTGCTCCTTTAAGTCCCCCATATGGGACCTAGATTAAGACGCTCTTATGGGAATATTCATGAAGGTTATCCCATCTTGAGTGGTGTTGCTTATTAACAAATACAAAATTTGATACAAATTCTTTAATCCATTTCTTTTAACAAATAAAAATCGCCGAGCTCATAAAACACGTCTAACCTTAGTGGCTGTCACGGACTAAGTCAACAATGAAAACGGCTGAAAGTTTTATCATACTTTAAGGGCATGTATACCAACATAAGAAAAAAAATGTTTGACAATCGGACTCTCCAAGCTCGCGAACTTTAAAAATTCTCGTTACTTTCTGAACACACCTCGTATGTTTAAAAAACCGAATAGTACTTCTTTTACGTTTGCAAGCTCATATCAACTAACTGTGTTTGGAAATACACAATGACAAAACTAGCTGAAAGGACAAATTACCTATCAATTTAAAGTTATATCATACTTTAAGGGCATGTATACCAACATAATAAAAAAAATGTTTGACAATCGGACTCTCCAAGCTCGCGAACTTTAAAAATTCTCGTTACTTTCTGAACACACCTCGTATGTTTAAAAAACCGAATAGTACTTCTTTTACGTTTGCAAGCTCATATCAACTAACTGTGTTTGGAAATACACAATGACAAAACTAGCTGAAAGGACAAATTACCTATCAATTTAAAGTTATATCATACTTTAAGGGCATGTATACCAACATAATAAAAAAAATGTTTGACAATCGGACTCTCCAAGCTCGCGAACTTTAAAAATTCTCGTTACTTTCTGAACACACCTCGTATGTTTAAAAACCGAATAGTACTTCTTTTACGTTTGCAAGCTCATATCAACTAACTGTGTTTGGAAATACACAATGACAAAACTAGCTGAAAGGACAAATTACCTATCAATTTAAAGTTATATCATACTTTAAGGGCATGTATACCAACATAATAAAAAAAATGTTTGACAATCGGACTCTCCAAGCTCGCGAACTTTAAAAATTCTCGTTACTTTCTGAACACACCTCGTATGTTTAAAAAACCGAATAGTACTTGTTTTACGTTTGCAAGCTCATATCAACTAACTGTGTTTGGAAATACACAATGACAAAACTAGCTGAAAGGACAAATTACCTATCAATTTAAAGTTATGTTTTATTAAATAGATTCTACAGTATGCGAGAAGGATTTAAATAATATATAGAAACACTTACAACAAGATTAAATGGCGGTTTGTAAAATTCGCAAATTAGGAACAAATTATTTACTTAAATCCGCGCAACATTTTCCCCTTCTAATTTTAAATGCAATAAATTTCGCGGCAACCTTAACCGACTGCGGCTCTCAATACGCGGAGCTTTAATTCCTAAGTTTTAAATTTATCGCGTCGATTATTTAATACAAAGCTAAGGTGTCCGGAACTAAACCGAAAAAATAAATTGCCCAAGCCTTTATACTCGGCTTACCCTAATACTTTCTCCAAGTAATTCGACACAAATATATTTACCTTGTAATACCTTAAAACAATATTTCCGCTCTTAATAATATGATCCGTTTTAATTACACGATTTATACGCGACACCAGGTGTTACAAAAAATGCAAATGGTTGTTGTTATTTAATTTGCAAACCAGACTCCGAAGAGAACTTTTTCGTGCGAATATAATTGGGATTCACGAAAACAATAGCTGTTATTTATTTGTCGTCCTTTCAGCTAGTTTTGTCACTGTGTATTTCCAAACACAGTTAGTTGATATGAGCTTGCAAATGTAAAAAAGTACTATTCGGTTTTTTAAACATACGAGGTGTGTTCAGAAAGTAACGAGAATTTTTAAAGTTCGCGGGCTTGGAGAGTCCGATTGACAAACATTTTTTTATTATGTTGGTATACATGCCCTTGAAGTATGATAAAACTTTCAGCTGTTTTCATTGTTGACTTTGTCTGTGACAGCCACTAAGGTTAGACGTGTGTTTTTATGAGCTCGGAGATTTTCGTTTGTTAAAAGAAATGGATCAAACAATTTGTATCAAATTTTGCGAATATGTTAACAAAGGCCTATGGTGAGTCTGCTATGAGTAAAGCAAGAGTTTACGAGTGGTATAAGCGTTTCCAAGAAGGCCGTGAAGACGTTGAAGATGACGAACGCCCTGGACGCCCCAGCACATCAACAACCGATGAAATCGTGGAAAAAGTGAAAGAAATGGTTATGAACAATCGCCGAATCACAATTAGAGAGGTTGCTGATGATGTTGGCATATCGATTGGATCAGGTCATGACATTGTTTCCAATGTTTTGTGTATGAAACGCACGGCAGTAAATTCCAAAATTGTTGAATTTTGAACAAAAACAGCGGTGAATGGAAGTTGCTCAGGAGTCACTAAATGAAGTCAACGACGATGCAGAATTACTGAATCGTATTATAACAGGTGACGAAACATGGGTTTACGGATATGACGTCGAAACTAAGGCTCAATCATCCCAGTGGAGGCATTCTGGCTCGCCAAGACCGAAAAAGGCTCGACAAGTGCGGTCGAACGTTAAGGTTATGCTCACTGTGTTCTTCGATATTAATGGCATAGTGCATCATGAATTCTTGCCACCAGGTAAAACGGTCAATAAGGAGTACTACCTACGAGTTCAACGCCGTTTGCGTGAAGCAATCCGAAAAAAACGCCCGGATCTGTGGAAAAACAATTCATGGTTTTTGCACCACGATAATGCACCAGCTCACACTTCATTGCTTGTTCGTGAATTTTTGGTCAAAAACAGTACTGTAACGATGACCCTGTCTCCATATTCGCCAAACATGGCTCCGTGTGACTTTTTCCTATTTCCAAAAATAAAAAGAACCTTAAAGGGCCGTCGTTTTACAGCCGTAGATGACATTAAAAGCGCATCTCTGAAAGAACTAAAGGCTATTGCAAAGATCGAGTTTGAGAAGTGTTTCGAGGATTGGAAGAAGCGTTCGTACAAGTGCATAATCTCCAATGGGGACTACTTTGAAGGCGACAACATCAACGTAGAAGAATGAATAAATATTTTGTTCAAAAAATTAAAATTCTCGTTACTTTCTGAACACACCTCTTATAATACGTAAAATTGAAAAATGACCCAATGGAGCGGCCATCATGTTGAAATAAGCGCCAATTCTACTTCTAATTCAAGTTTCACACATCACTTAATGCTTATTGTCAATCAGATAGGTTTTTCACCGCACGTTGGGCGCCATTGAATGCTTAACGATTTACGATATCGTGAAATGAGTTTAGAAAGTGCAAATTTAGAGGTGGATATATGAGTTTACCCTAAATATACATTTATACAACAATACTATACCTTTAATAGCTATTTTGGTTTTATTAGTTTAAATTAAATTCGTCTTATGCTACATAAAGATTTAAAATGAAAAAAATAATGTTAAACAATTTACAATATATAATTTTGTGTTGTTCAAAAGAAAAAAAAAATCAAAATTATATAGAGGTATTTTTTCATAATATGTAAAACAAAACAAAATGGTTCTTACACCATTTTTTACTTGTTTCAGTTTGAAAATTATGATCGGTTCAGTGTTATCTGTACACTATTCTCGGCAAGTTTTATTTCCTAAATCCAGTAGCAGTTTAAAAACAACACTGCAGTAACGTAAGCTGTGTTACATAAATAAGAAAGAACATTACAAGTGACCCAAATAGAACCGTTTTTTGTTCCATTTGTAAGTTATATTTTCACGTAATGGAAGAACGTGTTACCAGTAATGTTTCCTTTTTTGTAACAGTTATTTGAACTGTTCTTCGAAATCACATGTATTTTTAAATGCGATACAATACATATTTCGATGTAATTCTTATGAATTCTCTAGAGTCCGTCTGTCTTATTCGTAAACGACGTGAAGAATCGCTATATGATTTGAAGAAAATTATTTTTTCAGCTGTCCAAACCCAATACAAACAATAATGTTGACGACGTAAAACAATCAAGAGGTAGAAAAGGCTTAAGATGTTTATTTATGTAATAATAGGTGTCATTTGAAACTAGACGTAACACTGATTCAAAATACAAACAGATTTACACAAGCAGTTTATTTTATTTTTATAATTCTACATATTAATTCTGCATTACTCTAATTCTTCACTATTTTTTTACTAGGCATCAGACACTCCCTCACTTTCATTTTACATTTTAATTCCACATTATTCTAATTCTTCCTTAATTCTTCCTTACACATTATACATTCCTCTCACTTTAATTATACATTTTAATTCCACATTATTCTAATTCTTCTCTAATTCTTCCTTACACATTATACATTCCTCTCTCTTTAATTATACATTTTAATTCCATATTACTGTAATCCTTCTTTAATTCTACATTAGACATTAATCTCACTCTAATTATACATTTTAATTCCACATTACTCAAATCCTGCTTTAATTCTAATTCTTCCTTACACATTATACATTCCTCTTTCTTTAATTATACATTTGAAGTTGGGCTCCTCCAGCCCAAACCCTCCCTACCTACCCATCCTAGTGCGGTACCGGCGTGTTGAGCCGACTGCACATCCGTGGACTATACCGGCGTGCTGAGCCGATAGTCATTCCTTCCTTGGGGTTATACCGGCGTGCTGAGCCGATAGCCTCCTCCGACCCGAACTCTACCCACCTGCCGACCCATCCTGGTGCGGTACCGGCGTGTTGAGCCGACTGCACATCCGTGGACTATACCGGCGTGCTGAGCCGATAGTCATTCCTTCCTTGAGGGTTATACCGGCGTGCTGAGCCGATAGCCTCCTCCGACCCGAACTCTACCCACCTGCCGACCCATCCTGGTGCGGTACCGGCGTGTTGAGCCGACTGCACATCCGTGGACTATACCGGCGTGCTGAGCCGATAGTCATTCCTTCCTTGGGGTTATACCGGCGTGCTGAGCCGATAGCCTCCTCCGACCCGAACTCTACCCACCTGCCGACCCATCCTAGTGCGGTACCGGCGTGTTGAGCCGACTGCACATCCGTGGACTATACCGGCGTGCTGAGCCGATAGTCATTCCTTCCTTGGGGTTATACCGGCGTGCTGAGCCGATAGCCTCCTCCGACCCGAACTCTACCCACCTGCCGACCCATCCTCGTGCGGTACCGGCGTGTTGAGCCGACTGCACATCCGTGGACTATACCGGCGTGCTGAGCCGATAGTCATTCCTTCCTTGGGGTTATACCGGCGTGCTGAGCCGATAGCCTCCTCCGACCCGAACTCTACCCACCTGCCGACCCATCCTGGTGCGGTACCGGCGTGTTGAGCCGACCGTACATCCGTGGACTATACCGGCGTGCTGAGCCGATAGTCATTCCTTCCTTGGGGTTATACCGGCGTGCTGAGCCGATAGCCTCCTCCGACCCGAACTCTACCCACCTGCCGACCCATCCTGGTGCGGTACCGGCGTGTTGAGCCGACTGCACATCCGTGGACTATACCGGCGTGCTGAGCCGATAGTCATTCCTTCCTTGGGGTTATACCGGCGTGCTGAGCCGATAGCCTCCTCCGACCCGAACTCTACCCACCTGCCGACCCATCCTGGTGCGGTACCGGCGTGTTGAGCCGACCGTACATCCGTGGACTATACCGGCGTGCTGAGCCGATAGTCATTCCTTCCTTGGGGTTATACCGGCGTGCTGAGCCGATAGCCTCCTCCGACCCGAACTCTACCCACCTACCGACCTATCCTGGTGCGGTACCGGCGTGTTGAGCCGACTGCACATCCGTGGACTATACCGGCGTGCTGAGCCGATAGTCATTCCTTCCTTGGGGTTATACCGGCGTGCTGAGCCGATAGCCTCCTCCGACCCGAACTCTACCCACCTGCCGACCCATCCTAGTGCGGTACCGGCGTGTTGAGCCGACTGCACATCCGTGGACTATACCGGCGTGCTGAGCCGATAGTCATTCCTTCCTTGGGGTTATACCGGCGTGCTGAGCCGATAGCCTCCTCCGACCCGAACTCTACCCACCTGCCGACCCATCCTGGTGCGGTACCGGCGTGTTGAGCCGACTGCACATCCGTGGACTATACCGGCGTGCTGAGCCGATAGTCATTCCTTCCTTGGGGTTATACCGGCGTGCTGAGCCGATAGCCTCCTCCGACCCGAACTCTACCCACCTGCCGACCCATCCTAGTGCGGTACCGGCGTGTTGAGCCGACTGCACATCCGTGGACTATACCGGCGTGCTGAGCCGATAGTCATTCCTTCCTTGGGGTTATACCGGCGTGCTGAGCCGATAGCCTCCTCCGACCCGAACTCTACCCACCTGCCGACCCATCCTAGTGCGGTACCGGCGTGTTGAGCCGACCGTACATCCGTGGACTATACCGGCGTGCTGAGTCGATAGTCATTCCTTCCTTGGAGTTATACCGGCGTGTTGAACCGATAACCTATTCAGTTCCTCTCCTATCTCCATGCCGTAACGCCACATCAGGCTGTCGACTTCCGGTTCCGAAGAACAGCAAATTGAGCCGACCAGGTCTATGCGAGTTCAGGGTCAAGAGTTAAGCAACGACGTGTGGTGTGAGTTACTCTTCCGCTCGAGAGTTCAGCGCAGATCGCCCGACAGTCAGCAGTTTCCGGGTTCAGCGGTAACAGTGTTCAGCGAACGAAATAGAAGAAAGTGTTATAACGAAAAGTGTTCAGTGGCGAATGGAAGAAAAAAAACAATACAAAGATTTATGTTTATAGTAAATTAAATAAATAAAGAAAATTTAAAACACAAACTGCAGCTCTAATATAATAGAACCCACTCCAAAGAGTGTATCTGGGTCGAAGGTGCGCTTAAAGAGATTTAAAGCATCTTAGACTCTGTAAGCAGGTGAACTGCGTTACAGTAGAAATTGGCGCCCGAACAGGGACCGTTATCAGAGAACAGTTATTTGAAAATCAGTGGAAAACCGTATACAAAACAGAAGATAAGGAACAAGAAAACCAAAAAAAAAACCCCCATAGATTGAGAGTGAAGACTGGCCACACAGTTCTACAGGATGGCTAGTTCGAAAAAGTTGGACGACGTGGAGTCAGGACTACCTCCGCCTATAAATGAAGATGGAACTGAGGAAGACCCTACAAGTACAGACATACGTGTTGGATGGGTTTATAAACTAAACAAGGCAGAATTAACAGAAGAACTCAGGAAATTTAAGTTAAAAACCGAAGGTAGTGTGAAGGATCACCGAAGAAGACTGGTTTGCTTCCTAAGAGGTGGTTTCAAAGAAGACATAATGAATCAGACAGAAACCGCAGAAGAACAGTTAGTGACAAAACAAGTATCTTATCTCGCATCAGGAATAGCCGACAACGGGTCTATTTGTTCTTTGGTCAGAAAATGGAAACTACATTATGATGGAAGAAAGGACGTGATCCTGTTTTGGAAAGATTATCGGATTTGAAGACCGCATACAACGTAAATGAAGAGCAACTTCTGCAATCATTACCAGAGTTATTGAAGGGTAAGGCTCTTTTATGGTACCGAAATACAAAAAACTGGTGGACTTCATGGAAACAGTTTATGAGAGATTTTGAATTTCAGTACCTACCGTATCAGTATAGAGAAAATTTGGACCTTGAAATCCAAAACCGAACACAGGGTGAGAAGGAATTGTTTAAAGACTACGTAGTTGCTATACAGACTTTAATACGGCGACATGGAGGTTACAGTCAACAACAAGAATACCAACGAATTTATCGGAACATGCTGCCAGAATATAAGTTATATGGACTCCGTAGCAACATAAGCAGTTTGGCAGAATTGAGACAGGCAGCAAGTGAGTATGAAGACATCAAGCAAACTATGGATTCCTACAAACCTCCTAAAAACGCTGCTCAGTCTTATTTTCCTGAGGTATCATACCAGCCAGCAAGCCAAAGGAAACTTCCGGTCAAGGTCTTATCAACGATTACAAACCAGCAGATTCAGTATCAGGATCACGACTCGAAAATTGCCAACAGGCAGACATATAAAAGTATCACACAGAGAATGAACGAATTCCGTGTTGGAATTGTTATGAGTTCGGTCATTTTGCAAGTAATTGCTTACAACCGAAGAAGGACAGATGCAGATTCTGCAGGATGGACGGAAAGACCATGACATGTAAATGTTTACAAGCGGAAAACTACCGAAGGACGTCGAGAAAATGGGACGATCGAAGTCAGACTCAGGAAAGGTCCCCAAAATTAAAGTTTCAGACGACAGAAAATTATATTGATGAAGAGAATAGAATGTTTCTTCACATCAAGATACAAAATCACACATTCAAGGCATTATTGGATTCCGGAGCTTGTAAGACCTACATTAGCCAACAAGCTAGCAACAAACTGCAACAAGACCAAATGAAAGCGAAAACAGTGCAGGAAGCAACTCAATTAGCAGATGGATCAATAGTGCCTGTAACTAAAGAATATGAATTACCTTGTATAATTGATGGAAATCAGCAAACAATAACCGCATTGGTACTACCTGGACTTAGCTCAGAAATAGTTCTTGGAATTGATATGATGACAAAATGGGGAATTACAGTCCATTTTAATACAAAAACGGTTACATGGACCAACTTAAAGAAGACAGTCAGTGAAAATAAATGCAGTAGCAGACAACCAGTGACGAAGAGTGCTCTTCCAACTATAAAACCACTAACAGCATCAGAAGAATGCAAAATACAGCGATTTCCCGAGGAAGAAATACCAAAGTTTTCCGGTTTTAGGAACACTACGAGTATAGTAGAACATAAATTAAAGCTAAAACCCGCAGCAGTACCAATAAAACAAAGATATTATTCAAGAAATCCAGTGAGTCAAGACTCGGAAACAATAGCCGGGATTAAACAAATGGAAGAAGGGGGCTGGTACGACAAAATGTGGACAAAAGTAAAGACAGATCCGAGCAAATACGAAAATTTCAGAATTGTGGAGGATAAACTAATGAAACACGTGTGGAATAACGTGGGACATAACAATGAAAACACAACTTCCGCTTGGAAAATGTGCGTACCAAAGTACAAAGATATGATGTTATGATAGAAAATCACAGCATCCCGACAGCCGGTCATATGGGGATAATAAAAACTTATGACCGAATCGCCAGATATTATTATTGGCCAGGAATGTTTAGAGATACAGCAAGATTCGTTCGCCGTTGTAAAACATGTCAAAAGTTTAAGTTTGACCAACAGCGTCCAGCAGGAAAATAATCAATCATGACCCACTTAGGCCAGGAAAGCCAGAAGTAAAAACACCTACCAAGAAACAAAGAGGCCGAGATCAGACCTCTTCATTACTGGTGACAACAAAAATTTCAGCTTCTGGAGAAATATGGAAGCCAACAGTCCAGTTGGATCAACCACCTTCTCCAGCGCACTCCATAGCATTACTTTCTACAGTATCAACACCAGAAGAATTGACACTATCACAAGAAAGTCTACTACTAGAATCACCTTCCAGATGCGATCAACAGCAAGACAGGCAACAGCACCGGAAAGAGGAGATTTTGGAAATCCAGACCGACAAAGACTTACGAGACAATAATGAAGAGACAACATACACAAACCAGGTTCAGGATATAGCAGTAGTTCGGAAGAAACCAAGACGAAAATATAGACTACGACAAGACGGGAAAGTGACCCGATTCTGGCAGGCAGCAGAATAATAACAGTAATGTTTTGTAAAGTGCTTAGTACAAGAATTTACTTTTTTATAAAAGGATATTTTTAGTTAGAAAGACTCTTTTCTTTTTCATGGTTTTCTTTATTCCCCCGAAGAAAGGAGGGGATGTAATGAAGTGATTTAAATCCTAATTTAATTAAGTTGAGATAAGCTAAGTGAACAAACTTGATAATCTCTAATGTA
This sequence comes from Callitettix versicolor, assembly GCA_022606455.1. Lineage (NCBI taxonomy): Eukaryota > Metazoa > Arthropoda > Insecta > Hemiptera > Cercopidae > Callitettix > Callitettix versicolor. The sequence continues at coordinate 86,821,939 of CM040183.1, read as the reverse complement.
CAGATATGTCCTAAATAAACAAGATAACATCTTACCCCACTTTCAGCAGCAATACCC
>CM040183.1:86784382-86814382 GCA_022606455.1 Callitettix versicolor | reverse complement strand
GGAACTTCGCGGCTGTTCATACGACGGTAAGTCACCTAACAGGATATTTTTCCTTGGGTATATAACAGCGGCTCTATTGACCCCGACATTCCATAAGCCTTTTGTGTACCACTATTACTTCACCTTAAACCGACTCCATGTCCTTGACGAGCTCCAGAATCTTGTTTAAGGTGTCCTGGTTGTACTCGTGTTATGGTTCAAGATAAAAAGTCTTCTGTTGGCCTCCAGGACCTCACACTCAGTAGTATATGTGATGCAGTTTCAACACCCCGCCCGCAAAGACAACACTCAGTTTTTTTTTTTCCCCCTTTTTTGTGTTTAACGTCCGTCTATTGTACACACATGGGCTAATGCAGACGATGGGATGATTTTATAGCGTATGAAAATGCCAAGCTCTCGCCGGGAATCGAACCCAGGTCCTCGGGGTGAAAGCCCAGTACGCTATCAACTAGGCCACCGAGGCGGCAGACGACACTCAGGCGAGATTTGTAACAATCTTATCATATGTAGATGATTCCGGATGTGGCCGTGTCCGGTGATCATGGCAACGACCTGCCTCAGTGACCTCCTGATAAACTGATCAAGCGTCCTTGCCAGTACAGGGTCTGGTCCCGAGAGAAGGCGTTTCCCCAATCTATGACCAGGGAATTGCTTCCATCGCTTGATGTGCTCTTCCCTAGCTCATTCCCTTAATGCTCCTTTCGCAGTTGTGCAACTAATCCCGCATGGGATCTGGTTCCTCACCGAGCATAATACTACAATTAATGAACACGGACCGGCGTGTCCGAGGTGGTTAAACACCAATTTGTTTCAAACTTAGTGCAAAAATTGACTTTGGTACTAGCTAGGATAAATTTGTCAGTAAAATTCTTTCAACGGTTTCAAATTGGCGGTCATTAAAAATTTTTCTTCAATAATCTTTCACTGTCGTAATCAGCGTTGAAAATGTCCATTTTTCTTATTTTAATAGAGTTTAGAAAATTCGCTTCCATCACGTCAGCGAGACAGCTACGTGCCACAGTTAGTTAGATTTCGGTTGAGTTTAAAATTTTTAACACTAATTTACGCAGATTTTAACGCTGATTACTGTAGTGGCATCAGACTTTTTAAAAAAAATGTAGGCGTCTAAGATTAAATTTTAAGATTTTTGTTTAGATTTCGAAACTAATTTTTATTTTGGAAATTCGCTTCTATCACGTGAGCGAAACATGTCGCGATTGTTTACATTTCAAAATATGACAAACGTGTTTTTTCTCTTTTTCAATTCAACACTTAAAGCTTAAGACTTAAAGCTTGTAAGACTGCAGTGAGCTTTTTCTTTTCTGCTAACGCCATCGTCCTCATTAGTCTAATTGTAAAGCATGGACGTTATACAAAAGAAAGAAACTGTGTACGCTTAAAAGTGCCTTCTAGATATCCTGTTCAACGTCAACAAAACATCTGATATTTGTTTCAATTTATCGCGCGAAGCGTTAGTCCGATATCGCGCCTTTTTTCGCAGTTCATTAAACTTGTTGCCACGTATTAACGTTAAAGTGAGCATGTGTTTTGTAGTCATATCTGCTTGTTTAATTGGACATTAAAAAGATTAAACGAAAGCGACATAATCAATAATTCAAACTCGGCTGGCTTGTGTTCTGTCCGCCCAATTTGTGTGATTTATTGCCGCGGCGTGTTGTAAGAGTTAGCGTGGCGTTATTAAATTATCAGTCCCCATCTACAAAACACCTGTGCAACTTAATACAGTAGTCTCTCTCAACTCTGCTGTATTAATTATGACCGCGATAGAACACGCTGCTATGAAACTATATGTTCATAAATTGTAAAGTTAAAAATACCTTCAGCTTGTAAATTAAAACATACTTAGCGCTCCTTCTAAGAGTGTATTTCGTGTACACAGGGAGAAATATTGGCCAATGCCACCATGATTTATTAAACAGTAAAAATCAACAAACATCGAAATTAATATAAGAAGAAGACAACTATATATTGTGCCAATACTTGAAATTGACATAACCTCAAGATTAACCTAATAAAACAAATAATAATGTAAAAAATAATTCCAAACAAATATAAATCAAAGTTGAAATAATGAAGAAATAATTACTACTGACAAAAATGATTTTAGCAAACAGTTTTGTTTAAAAAGGAAGAACTACTTTTCTTAAAAATAATTTGAACAAAATTAACCTCAAAGATTATGAAAGTATTGAGCAACTACAACTACAAAAAATAAACATAACCTCAATCTTAAATAAAAGAAGGAACTACTGCTAAATGTCGTAAACATAATTTTAAAGTTACACGTAAGGAAGAAACAACTATTTCTGTCAGTAATGTATTAAATAAACATAACCTCAAAATTTAACGCAAGATAGAAACAGAACATTTAGTGAACGTGTGTTAAATAAAAACATTAAACGTAAAGCGGAACAAAAATATGAAACAATTATTACTAATATGATAGATATCTTATATAAACATAACCTCAAAGCTCGTAAGGAGAAAAGTACAACTTAATCTTTCAAATATCCTAATAAACATATACCTATAGTATAAATAAAGAAGAAACAACTACTACAGTCAAAAGTATTTTAAATAAACATAACCTCAAAGTAAAAGTAAACAAGATACAACTACTACAGTCAAAAGTATTTTAAATAAACATAACCTCAAAGTAAAAGTAAACAAGGAACAACTACTACATTCAAAAGTATTTTAAATAAACATAACCTCAAAGTAAAAGTAAGCAAGGAACAACTACTACAGTCATAAGTACTTTAAATAAACATAACCTCAAAGTAAAAGTAAACAAGGAACAACTACTACAGTCAAAAGTATATTTTAAATAAACATAAACTCAAAATTAAAGTAAACAAGGAACACTTACGTATTGCTGTCAAAAATGTACTAAAATAAACTTAAAAAAAAGATAAAATAATGAAGAAAGTTATTACTTTAAAGAATGTCTTAAATAAAAAAACTTTGATGTTATTACAAGGGAAAGGAAAAACTGATATTGTCAAACAGTCCTTAAATGGCCATAACCTTAAACTTAAGAGAGAAAAAAAGTCACTTATTGTCCTAAATATCTTTAATTATTTCTATTTTATTTTATTTATTTATTTATTTTGATTTTAAGGTTAAAAGCACATTGAGGCTATTATCGTCTCCCTAAATGTAAGTGTGAATGTGAAGTGTTAAAGTCGTAAATGTAGTATTGTAAGTGTAAGTGTGTGTTAGACTCGGGTTCCGCAAGGGACGTCTAAAACCTCTCAATAGGTGCAGCTAGTAGTATTGATAACCTAAATATCTTAAATAACCTAAACGCAAACACAAATTTACTGACCAAATTATCAGTTTCCTTTGACGATAATAATTTATTAGATTTAAGTTGCAAAGAATTTTTAGTGAATTATCACAGGGAAATTTTATTGGGACGGTCATCATGGTAAAACCCAGACCCGAGACCTTAAAGTGAGCGCCTATCAAAAGATCACTTTTTGATTTTTTTTTAGCACATTGAGGCTATTATCGCCTCCCTAAATGTAAGTGTGAGTGTAAAGTGTTAAAGTCGTAAGTGTAGTGTTGTAAGTGTAAGTGTGTGTTAGACTCGGGTACCGCGATGGACGTCTAAATCCTTTTAATATGTGCAGCTAGTCTGCACTCTTCTGCGGGGATCACTTTTTGAAGTGATCGTTAGAATTGTTGAATATACATTGTGTGTGTGTGTGTGTGAGAGAGAGAGAGAGAGAGAGAGAGAGAGAGAGAGAGAGAGAGAGAGAGCACGTTCGCAATTTTAGTCCAATTTGATTCAAACTTAGTGCAAAAATAGATTTTCACATTAGCTAGGATAAATTTGTCAGCGAAATTCTTTCAACAGTTTCAAAATGGCGGTCATTTAAAATTGTTGCTTCAAATATTCTTGAAATCTGGTTTAACCGTCGTGATCATTAACAACGGCAATGTAATTAAAAAGCCGCATGCATTAACACAAGGTATTTTCAAAATCCGTTTTCATTAATAAATTTTAATTGACGGCGGACGTGGTTCATTTTTGTATTTTTAATAGACTTTCGGGAATTCGCTTCCATCACGTCAGCGAGATAGCTACGTGCCACGATTAATTAGATTTCCATTAAGTTTAAAATATATAACGCTAATTTAAGCAGATTTTATTGCTCATTACTATAGTGACGTCAAAAAAAAATTTTTAATCTAGGAGTCTAAGATAAAACGATTTTTGTTTAGATTTCGACATTAATTTTTATTTTGGAAATACGCTTCCATCACGTGAACGAACAACTTTTTCTCTTTTTCAATTCGACATTACCTTCAATTACCGTTAAATATTACATCTGCACCAACAATATCCTTTACTCAATTTAATATTCATGATGGTTTTCCCAAGAGTGGATGCCGCAGGATGTAATGTCCTTCCGTAGGTAGTGGTCAAACCACTCTGTACAGGCACGTGTTCCAGTCAAGATAATTTAATACTATTTCCCTTTCCTGTTCAATAAACCACGATAGATTTAATAATACAATCAGTGACAAAACACAGAGTGACAGATATTGAAACTAATTTTGTAGTGAATTTCTTTTGGAAAATTAACTTTTGGAACAGCCATTATAGTAAGACCCAGGCTGGTTACAATTAGCGCCCCTCTGGACCAAAATTCGTGGAGGGGTCATTAAAAAATTTGACTATACTTTTTTATATATTTATATAATAAATATACTAGGTAAACCAAAAGTTAAGAACAAAACTTTTCACCAATTTCTATAATCTGGCCCATAATTTTAGAACGTTATAACTTTCCAATCGGTTATTGTACAAAAATGTCAGATATACCAAATGAAATTGTATTCTTTTGTCTGTAAATCTGTGTTAATTCCTTTAATATATTTTCAAACGTCGATTTTATATTTCAATAAATTTACCGAAAAACACTATTTTCACACAATTTTTCTACTACTAGCTACTTTGAATGGTCATAACTTTCTCAATTTTTACTCCACTACAGCGATGTCCACGTACGTTATGTGTTAGAGTTTCTGCCAAAGTTGACTAACTTTCGACAAAAATTGAAATTACGGTGATTTTTAGAAAAGTGCTCATTTTGTTGCCAGTAACTTTATTGAAATAAAGTGTTGTATTCACAGATGCCGTCAGGAAGCAACGATCTGATCGAATGAGGGATTATTGGAGAAAAAAATTACAGCCCAATTTTAGGAAGAACTGAAATTTAGACTAAAGTGGTTCCATGAGGCCAAAAAATATTTAAAAAAACGGTAGGAACGTTATAACGTCCTAAACTCAGGTTTTTTCTTTCGTGGACTGGACTATAAAGGAAGTTGACCAGCTCGTGAACAAAACTATCTACAGGGTGCACCGAAAGAGCAATTAAAATATACTGGATATGTCATAGTTAGAACAAAATATACTTAAGTTTTTCTGAACTTCTTCAAAACTAAATTTTGTTATTTTGGTGAAAAAATAATAAAAATAAATTTAAATTTTCGATTTAAGGATATAAACATCATAATTTATAACTTCATTACTAGGAATCTAAAAAAAACAAACAAACACACACACACACACAATTTTTTTGTGTTAACGTCCGACTATTGCGCACACTTAAGCTAATACAGACGATGGGATGATTTATAGTGTATGAAAATGCCAAACCCTGGCCGGGAATCGAACCCGGGTCCTCGGGGTGAAAGCCCAGTACGCTATCAACTAGGCCACCGAGGCGACGACACACACACACACACACACACACACACACACACAAACACACACACACACACACACACACACACACACACACACACAAATGTTTTCTTATACAAATAAACACATCATAATTGTCTGCCATAAAATTTGTTTGTTTTTTTTTTTAATAACTTTGACAAGTTCGTTACCCGGCAAAACACGTTTCAAAATGGCGGTTATTACAACCCTTAAAACACTATCAATCACTTTTTTCGAAAATCCAATTTCACCGTCGTAACCATCATTAAAATCTGCTTGAATTATCGTGATAACCAACGAAAATGAATTCACCATTTATACTTAAAACCGATTTTGATAGTTACAAAAACAACGAGCTGCGTAATCGTTACATTTTGGAAATCGACTTCAATTGAAAAACCAGCGAGGCGTTCGCGTGCCACGAATATTACGTTTGTAAAACGGACTAAACAACATTGTACTTACATATTTGAAGTTGGAACTGTTGACCAGAAACTTTTTTAATTTCTAATTAATAACAAATATGGCGGCCGGCCGGCGATGTTATTGGGGCAGCATTTCTCGGTTATTGCGTGATACGCTGTGCTCTATGCTTGCTTTATTGAGTTCCACAAATTCTTGGTAGATTTAATGAAGCCTTACTTCCTTCTAAGGGATGATTTACCTTCCACCGCCACCCTCCGTTAAATTATAATTTATGCCGCTGAAAATTAGGCCAAATAATTCTCAAGTCTAACAACGTAGCTTAAACCTACTCGCTTTAAGATACACTCGCTTCTTATTTGTTGTCACGGTGAAAAACATCTGTTCAGTAAAAAAATTAGATTGTTTTAACTCTTTGAATTGAGAGTAACGGAAAGAAACAGTGAAACATAAAACAGCTGATGGTTGAAACAGCTGTTTACCACAGAGATTCAAGTCAATGAGTACAAATAATATGTACGAGATTTTCTTAATCAAACGAATTGACCATAGATAAACTACTTAATTCAAATATTTGAAAACGAGAATGTATTAAATATTAAATAAAATAATGGAAAAATTAGAAGTTTAAATATTAAAATTAATGAAATATTATTATTTATAAGTGTTGTTAATAATAATACAAACTATAATTATTAAAAACTGTTGTATTTGGCAATAAAAATATAAAAACGTATAATCCTGACGTCACAATCGACGTGAAACTATACGAAGAAAATACTTCTTTAAAGCAATTTTTATTGTGCATTGAAATCGAGTTGAGGGTAAAAGAAGGATACAAACAGCTGATGGTTGAAACAGCTGTTTACCACAGAGATGCCAGTCAATGAGTACAAATAATATGTATTTCTTAATCAAGCGAATTGACCATAGATAAACTACTTCATTCAAACACTGCAAAACGAGAATGGATCAAATATTAAATAAAATAACGGTAAAATTAGAAGTTGAAATATTAAAATAAATGAAATATTATTATTTATAAATGTTGTTAATATTAATACAAACTATAATTATTAAAAACTGTTGTATTTGGCAATAAAAATATAAAAACGAATAATCCTGACGTCACAATCGACGTGAAACTACACGAAGCAAATACTTCTTTACAGCAATTTTTATTTTGCATTGAAATCGAGTTGAGGGTAAAGAAAGGATACAAACAGCTGATGGTTGAAACAGCTGGTTATCATAGAAATGCCAGACACTGAGTTACAATAATATTGCTACGTCACGCGTGCAATGAGACAGAGCAAGATTTTTTTTCCTTTGTTTCTTTATCGGAACTTATAGTGATTGTCTCACAACCACCCGATTTGCCGTGGACGTTTTTAAATTTACAATTTTATATTGTCAAAATAGATTTAAGGAATTATTCTTTACAAATTTACAATTTTATATTGCCAAAATAGATTTAATGAATTATTCTTTACAAATTTACAATTTTATATTGCCAAAATATATTTAATGAATTATTCTTTACAAATTTACAATTTTATATTGCCAAAATAGATTTAAGGAACTATTCTTTACAAATTTTAAATTTTAAAATTAAAATTAGGTTTATACAATGCTTACAATTTTAAAAGTTCAATTTTGATTTAAATACAGTGTTTATTATTTCATTATTAAAATAAAGGAATGGACCTTCAGCCAAAGTGGTTTTACATCCACTTCTGTAACATTGATACTTATGTATTCAGATTATTCCTTTATTATTATTTTTTTTAAGAGCCTTTGGGAGGCTGGGGCCTAAATTTTACTATAGCTACTCCACCTTTTTTCGTTCAGCATTAGCCGGCGTTTACCAGACTTCAGTATTTACTTTTTTTTGTACCACCAATACATGATCCTTAAATAGGCAATTAAGAACACACACACACACACACACACACACACACACACACACACACACACACACACACACACACACACACACACACACACACACACACACACACACACACACACACACACACACACACACACACACACACACACACACACACACACACACACACACATACACACACACACACACACACACACACACACACACACACACACACACACACACACACACACACACACACACACACACACACACACACACACACACACACACACACACACACACACACACACACACACACACACACACACACACACACACACACACACACACACACACACACACACACACACACACACACACACACACACACACACACACACACACACACACACACACACACACATATATATATATATATATATATATATATATATATATATATATATATATCAACTTGCTGATTTGCGCACCGGCCTCCCCTCCTCCTTTAATTACATTTCCTATGGCGACGCCAGATGGCGTGTGTGCCGCGTTCGGCCAGCTATTTAAAAGATTTTATTTTATTTTTAAGTAGCATCAATATTATTACAAGTTATTTCACCATAGATAAACTACTTAGTTCGAATAACGAAAGGCGAGAATGGATTAAATATTAAATAAAGTAATGGTAGAATTAGAAGTTTAAAATGTTAAAATAGATAAAGTAAGTGAAATATTATTATTTATAAATTTTGGTAATAATAATGATAACAGAAAGCCGCCTCGGTGGCCTAGTTGATAGCGTACTGGGCTTTCACCCCGAGGACCAGGGTTCGATTCCCGGCCAGGGCTTGCATTTTCATGCGCTATAAATCATCCTATCTTCTGCATTAGCCGAAGCGTGCACAATAGTCGGACGTTAAACAGCAAAAAAAAAAAACACAAAACAAAATAATAACAGAAAATTGTATTATAGTCATATGTTTTATTTAGCACTATGAATATGAAAACGTATAAGACCGGTGCTGACGTCACAACTACATTTTTTAAGTGAATATGTCTTTACGGCAATTTTTGTGCTGCAGTGAAATAGAATTGAGAATAACGTAACGGATAATTGACAAACGAGGGGTCAATTACAAGTCATCAACCTCATTCAGAGTCGATCCGGTGTAAACAAGGTCATTAACACACGTATTCATTTAATTTTCTTATTAGTAAATGATATTTTACCCCTCATTAGTAAATGAGATCTTATTAATAAATATAATTGTAAAAGCCCGGGAATAAAAGAGTTGTACGTGCTGCATTCTGTGGTGAACCTAATGAACTATTTCGGTTAATGAACATATGTTGCAGTAATCATTTGATTAAATACAATTTTCACCTATACCGTAGGAAATTTGAAAGCCAATGGGACGAAACCCATAAGAAAAAATTATAGTCTAAAAGCTTGTTGATATATTTGGACGTAATTAGTAATAAATTAAAAATAAAATGAAGCAAATCGGTCGAATAGATCGTCCTTAGTGATTTTTATTTGTTTTGTTTCTTGTTGTTGTATATATAAATAAAACCTGCGAGTGGCCATTTGAAATGAGTGAAGAACGTCATGTTCTAGCAGTTACTGCTAGCTCACTTCTTGAAGGTCATATATATATATATATATATATATATATATATATATATATATATATATATATATATATATATATATAATATACAGATTAAACAGATAGAAGTCCTAAACGAATGTGCAGAGAGGGTCGGTCTACAGATCTCGTTTAAAAAAACCGAATTCTTCTGTACAAAATTAAATATTCAAGAACTAAACACAAAATATGGTAAGATAAACAGAGTCAAACACTTCAAATATCTGGGAGAAATTCTTGAACCCAAAGGTAGCGAGAAGGCTGCGCAAAAGGTTCGGCTACTGAGAATGAAGAGGGCTCTTTGTATAACGCGTGATATCTACAATAAGAGATGTATGTCGACGCACACAAAAATCAGACACTACAACACAGTCATAAAACCGGAGGTATTATATGCAAGCGAGACGCTAGCACTCCACACAAAAGCTACCATGGAGGGTATTTTGAAGGAAGAATGCAAAATCTTGAGGAAGATCCTTGGTCCGAGATTAACAGAAGATGGATACAGGTTGCACTCCCGGAAGACCACAGAGAAGATATCGAACCTGGCAGCAGATATCAGAAGAAGGAGGCTTCGGTTCTACGGACACATCAGTAGACTCCCAACAACGAGACTTGCCAACAGAATCCTTAAGTATATACAAGGTGTCAAATCAACAACGTCGTGGATCGCACAAGTCAGAATAGACCTACATGACGCAGGAATAGACTCAACAGATGTTGAAGACAGGCGCGCATACAGGAGAAAGATGCTCGGTTGGAAGGTCCCAGAGAATGAAATCCCAAAGAGAGCAGGGGTAAAATGGACGGAGGAGCGGAAGAGGATCCATGGGGACAGGATGAGGGAGGTGTGGAGGATTAGAAGGAACAAGACATGAGTCGGAGTGCTTTGCGTGATCCAACAGGGTCTATGCGCAAATAATAATAATAATATATATATATATATATATATATATATATATATATATATATCTATATATACACACACACACACACACACACACACACATATATATATATACAATTACACACACACACACATATATACATATATATATATATATATATATATATATATATATATATATATATATATATATATATATATAAAGAGAACAATTAAGAAGAGGCCACATAATGTACACAGGCTTTCATATACAGTAAAACCACTCTTTTGCGAATCTCCGTATAACGTAAATCTCTCTATAACGGCAAAACGTGTTGGTCCCTTCACAATCCTATAGTAAATACATGTATTGTTTCTCTATTCAGGCCAACGAAATTCTAGGTATCTCTCTGTAGCTGCGAAACACATGCACAACTCCCTACTCTTCTACGTTATTTCTCAGAATGCCAACGAGTTTTGTGACTAGTATATTTTACAAAATACTTTTACAATTTTTTTTCTTTTTTTTTTTTTAAAGTCCGACTGTTGTTCACACTTGGGCTAACGCAGAATATGGGATGATTTATATCGTATGAAAATGCCAAGCCCTGTCCGTGAATCGAACCCGGGTCCTCCGGGTGAAAGCCCACAGTGTAATGGCGTCAACGAGAAACCCTCATCTCGCCATTGTTATTTATTAATTTTCTAATTATCTGTTCGAATTAGAATCCCGAATATTTTAAACAAATACAATACTTTCTCTATGCAGAGTAAGAAAATTATAAATATAGGCCTGCATATTATATCCAAATTGAGTCAACGAACGTTCACCTAAAAAGAGAATTCTGACACACCCTATGTACGGATTGCATGTTTACCTCCAACATTACTTTATTTTGTATAGTTTACAACAAATTGTAGTTTACAATTTAAATTTTTTCTATCCGCGTCAAATGAAATTTAGTTACGGCAAGTCGACGTTTTTTATGCCCCGACGCCATTTTATAATTTAATAACGCCACGGCCACGCCAAGTTGTGAGGCACGACATTAAGCCACATAAATCACACAATTAGGGAACCTTCGCAGCCACGTAATTCTCTATTTGCATTCTTGTATAACTAGGTATTGTAGCGTAACTCTGCTGGATTTATTTATTTTAACGACACGGGTTTGAAAGTTTGCGCCTTTATTTAACCCAAGAACAATAAAGTGTGTTTACACACATATATATATATATATATATATATATATATATATATATATATATATATATATATATTTGTTATTTTAAGGCGAAAATCTTATTAAGGCTATTATCGCCTCCCTAAATGTAAATGTGAGTGTAAAGTGTTAAAGTCATAAGTTTAGTGTTGTAAGTGTAAGTGTGTGTTAGACTTGGGTACCGTGAGGGACGTCTAAATCCTCTTTGATAGGTGCAGTTAGTCCGCACCCCTGCGGATATATATATATATATATATATATATATATATATTATTATTATTATTATTATTTGCATAGACCCTGTTGGATCACGCAAAGCACTCCGACTCATGTCTTGTTCCTTCTAATCCTCCACACCTCCCTCATCCTGTCCCCATGGATCCTCTTCCGCTCCTCCGTCCATTTTACCCCTGCTCTCTTTGGGATTTCATTCTCTGGGACCTTCCAACCGAGCATCTTTCTCCTGTATGCGTGCCTGTCTTCAACGTCTGTTGAGTCTTCTGCGTCATGTAGGTCTATTCTGACTTGTGCGATCCACGATGTTGTTGATTTGACTCCTTGTATATACTGAAGGATTCTGTTGGCAAGTCTGTTGTTGGGATATACTTAAGTTGCTGTATATACTTAAGAATTCGTTGTTGGGAGTCTACTGATGTGTCCATAGAACCAAAGCCTCCTTCTTCTGTATATATATATATATATATATATATATATATATGTGTGTGTGTGTTTGTGTGTGTGTGTGTGTGTGTGTGTGAATAAGTGTGTGTGTGTGTGTGTGTGTGTGTGTGTGTGTGTGTGTGTGTGTGTGTTGTGTAGCGTGTGTGTGGCTTTCACCCCGAGAACCCGGGTTCGATTCCTGGCCAGGGTTCGATTCCCGGCTTTGGCATTTTTCATACGCTATAAATCATCCCATCGTCTGCATTAGACCAAGTGTGCACAATAGTCGGACGTTTAACACAAAAAAAAAAAAAAATGTGAAGGAATACGTATTCTGTTGCCACACACACACACATACACATATATATATATATATATATATATATATATATATATATATATATACACACACACAAACACGCACGCACACGCGCAAGCACGCACGCACGCACGCACACACACACACACACACACACACACACACACACACACACACACACACACACACACACACACACACACACACATACGCACACACATACGCACACACATACATACACACATACGCAAACACATACATACACACATATATACACACATACGCACACACATACATACGAACATACACACACACACACATAAAGATTAATTTTTCGTATGAAGAATTAAAAATCATATTTAAAACACACACACACACACACACACACACACACACACACACACACACACACACACACACACACACACACACACACACACACACACACACACACACACACACACACACGTACATATATATACACACAGAAACACGCGCGCTCACGCACACACACACATGCGCGCGCGCGAGCACACACAGTTTTAATGCTGATTGCGATGGGTGAGTATTATTTTTAAGAGAGAGTGCAAGGTAAAAAGAAAATATCGTAAACAGCCATTTCCATCTCACCTTACTGACAGCTGCAACACGTCGTATTGAATGAAATGTTAAAGTTAGGAATAGGCCTAAACTAGTAAATATGCATGAAACGCAATGCTACCAACATAATTTTACAATTTATAAACGCCACGTCTGTAATATTTACAAAACTGATATCCCACGTATAGACTGGCATATATATATAATAATACATACATACAGACAACCTAACTTATATGACAGAACTTTCCAGACTGTTTATTTGGTAATATGTTTTGATAAATAGGATTTTCGCAATTTTCTGATCTCGTAAAAGTCCCAACCCTTCTAAATGACGTTATAACTCAAGATATATTATCGTAGAATAATATTACACTTAACGCGATATTTTTGTGCAATTTAATAATAATCGTGGCACGCAGCTGTCTCGCTGACCTGTTGGAAATGAAATGCAATAATATTTTTTTATTATACATTGCATTAATATCATAGTTTATTTTCCAAAGGAAATTCTGTAACAAGAAACGTTGGAAATCTTTATTGAAAATGTTTAAGCTTTTAATAAAAATTTTTTAATTTATTAATTTATTGTGAGATTTTTGTTTTAATTTGTTCTTTTTTGGGGCGAAGCCCCCTCTATCTCCGACTTAATGCATTCCATTACATGCTACTCCTCCCACAGTTTTAAGCCGATCTCAATGAAATTTGAAATATATATTCTTCTAGGTCTTAGGGGTGCATACTTCGAATTTTGTCAAAAAATTTTGAAAAAAACCGAGTTATTGATGAAAAAGCCTCCCATTTGTTATGTGTGTGTAAGACAGAGACAGTAACTGTTTGCTAGACGAAGATAACGTCCGTCGCCGCTGCGGTATACGTCACTACTTACGTACGCAAGCAAAACTCATCAAAATTACCTGAAACAATGAGTCAGGTAGGAGGGGTTCGGGCTCAGGTTTGGGTTGCGGGTCGTGAACATGCCACGTCCAAGAGGCAGAGGTAGAACTTCAATCGGTCGCTTGACGATAGATCAGCGAAACTATCGAAATCGATTCGCAAATATAAACAATGATGATAATCAACCTGGGAGTGTTAATTTTCAAAATAACACGCAGTTCAGACATTTGCAAATTGATTTCGAGAATGCTTTGCAAAACCTACAGTTATTTGAGTGCAATAATTGTTCTAGAGTTTTGATTAAAAACAAAGTATTTGATGTGTGCTCACAGTGTAAAAAAAATCGAAGCAAATACACATCGGCCAATAATATGAATCCTGGAGTTATTCCAAATGAACTCGAAAATTTAACTTTTATTGAGCAGTTACTTATTGCGAGAGTGCAGCCTGTGATGCGCGTATACAGAGTCAAAACGCGCGGAATGCCGGAACAGTTTGCATATAAGGCAATATAATTAATATTGGTCAAAATATCGATGAAGTACGATTATTGTCCCGAACTGCATCGAATTTGGATGTGCTTATTGTAAGAAGAGATGGTGTGGATCAACATAGGGATTTTCGCGTCAGGCGACAGAAAATAATTGATGCACATTATCGAATGTTTAATTATTCATTTGTGTAAAAAAATTATTCTTATACTTTTTATTATTCATAATCATAATAAATCATTGCTTCGCCCCATTTGTCCCGGGGGGATTCCTAGTATATAATATCCGAAAAGATGTTTTGCGTTTAGCAAATATTTAGTTATTACGTTTATTGAATAATCAGCTGTATTAATCAGAAAGAGGGATAATATAGTTTTATTTCAACAGTAATATACCCCTAACCTTATTTCGTGTGCTTTTGCTAAATTTTATAGGCTTTATAAAAGTTAGACTGTAATTAAATCCAATTGTCAAAACAACACCATCTATCGGATTTAATTCAAACCACACTCTAAACATAGTCTGTGGAAAATAACTCTTTACACTTTCAAAAACGGATATTTTTTATAGGATTCCACTACAGCAAGCTGTTTAGTAAAAAATATATAATTTAATATTATCTGTAGTGTTTGTAGTGTATAGAAAAAAAATATATCCGTTGCTTTCACTTAATAAAAGTCAGAATGCAAAGAAATCCAATTGGCGAAACAACAGCGCTACCTATCGGATTTAATTTAAACCACTATAAATACTGCAGTCTGTAAAAAAACTTTTCCATTTCAATAACGGATAATTTTCATTATATAGGCAATCGCTGCAGCAAGTTTTTAGTAAACAAAAATATATTTTAAACTTTTTTTGTCTTTGTAGTTTATAGAAAAAATATGTTCTTTGTTTTCACTTTATAAAAGTCAGGATGTAATTAAATCCAGTTGTCGAAACAACAGCACTACCTATCGGATTTGAGTCAAACCACTCTTAAACACACACTGTTGGTGGAAAATGACTTTCTACTTGAAAAGTAACTAAGTGGGGAGGGGCACGGAAAGAGATATCGCGGTGAAATCACTCAAACAGTCCTGGCACTAATAAGGACAAACTGTAAAATTTTCAGCTAAACCGGTTCAGTAGAACCGGTTGCTTCTATAGAGGCAAACATATACCCTACCAACATTGTTTTATATATATATATATATATATATATATATATATATATATATATATATATATATATTTTGTTGTGTATTTTAAGGCGAAAAGCACATTGAGGCCTAAATGTAAGTGTAAGTGTAGTGTTAAAGTCGTAAGTGTAGTGTTGTAAGTGTAAGTGTTTGTTAGACTCGGGTACCGCGAGGGACGTCTAAATCCTCTCAATATGTGCAGTTAGTCTGCACCCCCTGCGGGGACATTGCTATATATATATATATATATATATATATATATATATATATATATATATATATATATATGTATGTATGTATATATAAATAATTAAATAAAACAAAATTAAACACCATTTTTAAAAACGTACTTAATTTTGTAGATATTATTTCTTATTAGACATTACAGGGCGTGCGAGTAAAGGTTCATACCCCTAATAATTATTTAAATTTAATTATTTAATTATGTTCAAGGTGTCGTGGTTACACTAAACAATCTTGGACTTTGTTTCGATTAGTAACCACACAGCTGATTCAGAACAGCTGTTCACTTTATAAAAGTCAGAATATAAATATCTAATTGTCGAAACAACAGCGCTACCTATCGGATTTTATTCACACCATTCTCTAAACACTAGTCTGTAGAAAATAACTTTACCTTTTCAATAACGGATATTTTTTTCTTTGTATAGGCAACCGCTGCAGCAAGTTTTTTAATAAAAAAAAATATATTTTTTACCGAGTCGGCGGTGGCAGCTCAGAGAACAGTACACCTCGCAGAATAAGCTCGGTCGCTTCGTAACTGTTACCGCCGATTAAACAGAAAACCTTAATATTTACGAAAAAACGTAACTGAACCAACTTTATTGGATTTTTACACTATTTCTTCATGAAGCGATCAAATTTAAGACAAGCTAGTATTACAATCAACTACACTCTCACCGTTAAATCAGAGCCCGCCATTTTGAAACCGAAATTAAATTGGAAAAAATCTAAACATATATCTTTTGGGCTTTACACGAGGAACCTTCGTACTGAACTTCAAAACAATCGATCAATGCGTTTTGCCAAAACTGCGTACATTCATCGTTAAGCCGCCATATTGAAACGGTACTGAATGCAAAAACATCTTACACATACGTGGTTCAAGCTTTGCACAATCCATTGTCGTACCAAATTTCAAGGCAATCGATCAATGCGTTTGTCAAAACTGAGTACATCGTCAGCGTTAGGCCGCCATCTTGAAACGGTAGTGAATAGAAAAAGATTTTACACATAAATCGTTTAAGCTTTGCACAATTCACTGTCTTACCGAATTTCAAAACAATCGATCAATGGGTTTTGCCAAAATTGTGTACATTCATCATCGTTAGGCCGCCATCTTGAAATGGTAGTGAATAGGAAAAAATCTTACACATACATTCAGGCTTTGTACAAGCCACTGTCGTACCAAATTTCAAGGCAATCGACCGATGCGTTTTGCCAAAACTAAGTACATTCGTCATAATTAGGCCGCCATCTTGAAACGGAGGTAAATAGAAAAAAATTTTTGGGCTTTATTAACTTTACCTTCATACTAAATTTCAAAACAATCGTTCAGTGCGTTTTGCCAAAACTGCGTAATAAACAAACACAAACCGAATACAGAATTGTCTGGTTGAAATACAAAGCTCGCTTCGCTCGGTCAATTACAAGCTTCGGTTTGGATCGAAACAAGGGGAAATTCGGTCAATTACAAGCTGCGGTTTGGATCGAAACAAGGGAAATTCGGTCAATTACAAGCTACGGTTTGGATCGAAACAAGGGGAAATTCGGTCAATTACAAGCTACGGTTTGGATCGAAACAAGGGAAAATTCGGTCAATTACAAGCTGTGGTTTGGATCGAAATAAGGGAAAATTCGGTCAATTACAAGCTGTGGTTTGGATCGAAATAAAGGAAAATTCGGTCAATTAGAAGCTGTCAATTACAAGCTGCGGTTTGGATCGAAACAAGGGAAAATTCGGTCAATTACAAGCTGCGGTTTGGATCGAAACAAGGGAAAATTCGGTCAATTACAAGCTGCGGTTTGGATCGAAACAAGGGAAAATTCGGTCAATTACAAGCTGCGGTTTGGATCGAAACAAGGGAAAATTCGGTCAATTACAAGCTGCGGTTTGGATCGAAATAAGGAAAATTCGGTCAATTACAAGCTGCGGTTTGGATCGAAACAAGGGAAAATTCGGTCAATTACAAGCTGCGGTTTGGATCGAAACAAGGAAAATTCAAGCTCAATTACAAGCTGCGGTTTCGGTCACAAGCTGGATCGAAACAAGGGAAAATTCGGTCAATTACAAGCTGCGGTTTGGATCGAAACAAGGGAAAATTCGGTCAATTACAAGCTGCGGTTTGGATCGAAACAAGGGAAAATTCGGTCAATTACAAGCTGCGGTTTGGATCGAAACAAGGGAAAATTCGGTCAATTACAAGCTGCGGTTTGGACAAACAAGCTGCGGTTTGGATCGAAACAAGGAAAATTCGGTCAATTACAAGCTGCGGTTTGGAAAACAAGGAAAATTCGGTCAATTACAAGCTGCGGTTTGGATCGAAACAAGGGAAAATTCGGTCAATTCGCTGTTTGGATCAATTACAAGCTGCGGTTTGGATCGAAACAAGGAAAATTCGGTCAATTACAAGCTCGGTCAATTACAAGCTGTAGTTTGGATCGAAACAAGGGAAAATTCTGTCAATTACAAGCTGTAGTTTGGATCGAAACAAGGGAAAATTCGGTCAATTACAAGCTGCGGTTTGGTTTGCTGCGGTTTGGATCGAAACAAGGAAAATTCGCTGCGGTTTGGATCGAAACAAGGGAAAATTCGGTCAATTACAAGCTTTGGTTTGGATCGAAATAAGGGAAAATTCGATCAATTACAAGCTGCGGTTTGGATCGAAACAAGGGAAAATTCTTGACGTTTCTGCCTACGAATAATTAACCAGAGTGCTGAGTCAGTTGCAGCTGAAGCGATAAGGAAACTTAGCCGAAGAAGTGGAGAGGGGCAGGACGGGAAATAGTGGAAGGAGGAAGCAGTGTGTACCGGTTTGCGTTGCGATACTTTAAGGCGTTTTCCAAAACCTTAAGGTGATTTCATCCTTTTAAGGTTTCTAAAATGGCTTTATGATTTATATCTAGAAAAGGAATCAGAGCTTGGACATGAAATTGACATAATTTTTATTTTCATGACTATCTTTAACGAGTCATTAAAATCAATGGACGTTTCTAACGTTAAAATAAATGGATCTAAAAAAAACTTTGTCACTATCACAGCCATAACTTGGTAAGGTAAATTGCCAAATAAGTTTTTTATGCGTTCAACCTTTACTTAGTTCAATTCTCCTAAAAAACCCAAAAATAGCACTTTTAAATCCTGTATTTCTTTGAACAAACTTACAATTTCTTAAAAACATACAAGTAGGTTAACAGTTAACAATACAAATCTCGAAAAAATTAGTCCAAAACCCACAGTACACTGCGTCTCTGAACTTGCACACATGAAGGTAGCAGGTTCGATAATGCAGTTACTACCATCTCTTTCTTTCTGTTGACTCCTATTTTAACTCCTATATTAAGACTCCTATATCAAACGCCTCGGTGGCCTAGTTGATAGCGTACTAGGTTTTCACCCCGAGGACCCGACGAGGGCTTGGCATTTTCATACGCTATAAATCATCCCATCGTCTGCATTAGCCCAAGTGTGCACAATAGTCGGACGTTAAACACAAAAAAAACGTTAACTCCTGTTGCTCGTTCTCTACAGACTAACTGGCGTAAGTATGGATGAAAAGATAATAATTGATTCTGTCTGAATTTTTGTACAGGTGGCGTTGTAAGCTACCAGATACCAGAAGATACGAGTTGGGAGCCTGGACAGGATCTGGTGGATGTGTCTTATGACGGGCAGAAACAAGACGGCAAGCTAGTAGGAGGTCTTGGACGCCTCGTCGATGGAACCTACGGCGGTGACAACTTCAAACTTGACATCGGATATGGAAAAGGTAAAGTGAAGGAAACAATGTCAAAATAAAATTACAGAAAGTGTTTTGCAAAAATTAGGGGTACGGGTAGAAGTAATTCTTGAAAGCTCTGTGGTCAAGGCACCGGCCAGTCTACTGTGTCTCTGACCTGTAAACTTCAAGGTTGTTAGTTCTAGCTGCAGTTACTACGTTCATTTATCCTTGAAGTTAACGCTGATTCCTCGTCCTCATTAGTCCAACTGGTATATCCTTTCTTCTTCTTTTCGTTTCACCCTCTTGGGGGTACGCTGAATCAATCATTTCTTGCGTGCTGTACTTTTCTTTGTTCCCAGTAGCTCTTCATTCTTTCCGATCTTCTTTTCCTCTCCTCTTCCGAAATGACAGGTTTAGGTCTTATTTTGGTTTTATCTTGGAATCTTATTCTTTCGTCCTTGGTACATATCTTAGCAGTTTGGTCAAGCAGTGAATTTTCTGTAATTTTTAATTCTATTAGGTCTTTTCAATTTCTTTAAACCAGTTCGGTTTTGTTTTACGATTATGGAAAAAATCAAACACCTGTTTCGTCAATCTATTGGAGTTCATTCTAAGAAGATGGCCGTAAAAATTTATTCTCCTTTTTCTCATAGTATCTGACAGATTTCAATTTTCTTATAGAGAGCTTCATTTCTTATATATACTACCTTATTATCCTGAAATTTTGTTCCTACAATTTTTCTTAAGATTTTCCTTTCCGTTATTTCAAGCTTTTCTATCTGGCCTATGCGATTCATGGTTAATGTTTCTGCTGCGTACAGTGCTTCCGGCTTGATCACTGTTTTATAATGTTTAATTTTGGACCCCCATGAAAGGGATTTCTTATTGTATGTTTCTTTCGTCAATTGGAAGGCCAATTCAAGTTTGTTTTTCCTGGATTCCATTGCCTTGCCCTCATCTGCATTCCAACTAATCCATTCACCAAGATATTTGAACTCTTTTACAATATCTATTTTCTGTTCTGGCATATCCTTTATTAAGAGAATAAAAAGTAAATAGTAGGTTAACTGTGCTAACGTTTTGGAGGCTATTGAAAGGCTGGCGTGTCCGAGGTGGTTAGGGCACTGGTCAGTCTGAACAACCTAAACTTGCGCACTTTAAGGCCGTAGGTTCGAGATTTCAGTTATAGTAAAAGATCAGTTGTTTTATATTAATTCGTAACGATCAGCTGATTTCATTGAACAGCTGGTAGGCTATAATAAGTTACAGGTTATGTTGTTAGGGACTAGCAATATAAACAACAATTATAAACGTTTTACCCATTCCAATAATGTCTATCCCTCATCCTCATTAGTCTAACTGGCTTAAAGTACGGTCGTTAAGCAAAATAGGGTTCATTTTCGAATGTAATTTCAGATTTTCATTCATTGAAACCAGTCAAATATTTCCCACGGAACTTTGAAAACCAACATCTTTAATTAAAAAAAGTATACTTATGGGACTCGGGCAGTTACCGACAGAAGCGAAGCTTTTGTTAATGATATCTTTGCCGAATGTATAATTAGTTGGATAATATGTTTACAAATATCTTGTTTTGTTTAAATAAATACGTGAACCTAGCTTAGATATTATTTACTGTAGTTATAGTAAAAGATCAGCTGTTTTATATTAATTCGTAACGATCAGCTGATTTCATTGAACAGCTGATAGGCTATAATAAGTTTCAGGTTATGTTGTTAGGGACTAGCAATATTAACAACAATTATTATAAACGTTGAACAAAACTGTTAAAATTATATTAAAATTAAAAATTATATTAAAAATATGAAATTAAATTATATTAATTTCGAATATATTATAAACGGTTACAACTAAATGTTCTTCAACTAAGGAAAAATACCGAAACCAAAACAACACAACGTTTTTATATAATACGCCTACTGTTATCGAAAAGGAAGAAGAAAAAATATAGAGAAATAGAAATATTGCTGGTTCGTTCCATATTTCCGTTACATTATTCCGTTTGGGCAGACTTTTTTTTCTACCTCACTCCTCTCGCCAAAGCCAATATTAAAAGATTTGTTTCAATAATACACTTTTAGTATCGTTCAATTTTTAGTTCACCATTGTCTGAGACTTTTATAACTTCAATCAATGTTTTGGTTTAAAATATTAATATTTGTGTTAATTAAACCACTGTCAGCTGATTCGAACAGCTGTTACTTCGCTAATAATTTTGAGCTTGTTATCATTATTGTACAGTATAACTAGGTTGTAGCATACTTGTGTTAATGGAATGAACAATAACAATAATGGTAGCACCCAGCTATTTCTGTGACGTGATAGAAGCGAATTTCAAAAAATATTTTATATACCTTTTTATTTAAAATTCCGTTTACAAATTTCGTAATTAAATTTACATAAAAAATACGAAAATGAACCGTGACCGCCGTCAGGTCTTATTACTTAGTTTCAACGGATTTTGGGAATTCACATTGCTAATATATTCAGTTTTCAACGCTGATTACGACGGTGAAATCGTACTTTCAAAACTATTTAAGACAAACAGGTTTTGAACTTTTAAATATTTTAAGTTACAGCCATTTTGAAACTGTTTTTGCTAAGCAACAAACGTGTTCACGCTATTATTAAAATCGATTTTTGTGCCAAGTTTTTAATCGAATCCGGCCAAAATCCAAACATGAGGGTACTAACAAACACCTACACAAGTTAGGCTCTCTCTCTCTCTCTCTCTCTATATATATATATATATATATATATATATATATATATATATATATAAATTACCATTCAAAAAATGTATATTATTGAACTATTAAAAAAATTTTCTCTTTACTTTTTAAAATTTAATTATTAATTGAACTAAAAATTAACATAGCTTTTTTATCATAACCTGAAACTTATTATAGCCTATCAGATGAAATCAGCTGATCGTTACGAATTAATATAAAACAACCGATCTTTTAATGTAACTACCAACATGAAATTATCTATTCATTTCATATTCTTAAATCGGTCAAACTTCTTCGTTAATTTCATAGTGTAGTGGTTACTCGTGTGCCAGTTACAAGTAATTGTATATAAACATGTTCCTCGCATCACGCGTCCCGAAAAATCCAAAATCAAAACCAGCACTAAAACATGATCTATAGGTCAGGATCTGGCCTCATTTCAAGGTCCCGATTGTAGGCCTTACCATGATGGCCGCTCATTTTCCATTGGAGATTCGCTAACAATGCAATAAGATAAAGTGCACTTTTGTGTTGGTCGAGGCACATTAAGTTTAAATGCCAGCAAATATAACGCCATTACGTGTACAAAACAATATTTCACTTGCACGTATCATTTCCCCCGAGATACATCCAGTGCTACCTAAAGTAGAGCAACTTTTAAAATTCAAATCAGAGACGCTTTTACTTATAAAGCAATATTTTTTCTTCCAGAAACAAGACCATCTCCGCAAACGTGTCCGTATTAAGGCTGGAAGTAGGCCTTGTGGGAAATCTGATCCTGCATGCATCGGGTCTGTTTATGTATAGTCAATTCACCGAACAAATTGTGCGCCGATCTGTGGTCTGTGGTCTGTGCTCACTCTAGCGTTGGCAATTTTCGTCCAATAGGATTCAAGTTCGGCAAAAAAATTGGTTTTGTTAATAGCTTGGACAAGTTCTTTAACCAGCGAAATTCCGTTTGACAGTTTCAAAATGGTGTCCGTTACAAATTTAACAATAAAAAAAGTTTTTAAATCTTCAGTTTACTTTAAAATCCCATTTCGACGTCATAATCTGCATTAATTAGCATTCTGATTTTTCAAATAGCAATGAAAATGCGAAAATTAATGTAACAGCGGGAACAAAACAATTAGGAAATTGACATCAAAATAATCATCATCAACAAACAATAGAGAATTTGCCATCAAACAATCACAGTCAACAAACAATTGGGAATCGGTCATCAAACAATCATCATCAACAAAAGAATAGATAATTTGTTCAAACAATCATTATCAACAAACAAAAGAGAATTTGTCATCAAACAATCATCGTCAGCAAACAATTGAGAATCGGTCATCAAACAATCATCATCAACAAAAGAATAGATAATTTGTTCAAACAATCATTATCAACAAACAAAAGAGAATTTGTCATCAAACAATCATCATCAACAAACAATAGAGAATTTGTCATGAAACAATCATCATCAACAAACAATAGATAATTTGTCATCAAACAATCATCATCAACAAACAATAGATAATTTGTTCAAACAATCATTATCAACAAACAAAAGAGAATTTGTCATCAAACAATCATCATCAACAAACAATAGAGAATTTGTCATGAAAAAATCATCATCAACAAACAATAGATAATTTGTCATCAAACAATCATTATCAACAAACAATAACGAATTTGTCATCAAACAATCATTATCAGCAAACAATAGAGAATTTGTCATTAAACAATCATTATCAACAAACAAAAGAGAATTTGTCATCAAACAATCATTATCAACAAACAATAGCGAATTTGTCATCAAACAATCATTATCAACAAACAAATGCGAATTTGTCATCAAACAATCATCATCAACAAACAATAGAGAATTTGTCACGAAACAATAACCATCAGCAAACAATAGATAATTTGTCAACAAACAATAGCGAATTTGTCATCAAACAATCATTATCAACAAACAAAAGAGAATTTGTCATCAAACAATCATTATCAACAAACAATAGCGAATTTGTCATCAAACAATCATTATCAACAAACAAATGCGAATTTGTCATCAAACAATCATCATCAACAAACAATAGAGAATTTGTCATGAAACAATAACCATCAGCAAACAATAGATAATTTGTCAACAAACAATAGCGAATTTGTCATCAAACAATCATCATAAAAAAACATTTGGGAATTTATCACTAAACAATCATCATCAAAACACAATTGGGAATTTGACGTTAAGCAATCATCATTATCAGCAATAAACAATTGGAAATTATTCATCAACAAATCATCATAAACAAATATTTCAAAACAATATTTCAATACAATATCCCAATACAAATATATCAGAATTTTCAATTGAAAGTGGTAGTTTAAAGTAATAATTTAATTGACTGCTATGCTTAGACACGATTTTTTAAAATGTACAAGGTATAAAGTTACGATTTTTCTAAACCTTAAAAAGACCGCCATTTTGAAACGGTGTAATTTTCGCCAACAAAATTATCCATACTATTAATATAATCGATTTCATTTGCTAAGTTCGAATCAAATCGTATCAAAAATGCAAATGATAAAAAACAAGTGCAAAATAAATTTATACAAACGTCATTATAAGGTATGTAACTTCTCAAAATGTTTTCTAGAATCAATTATCGACGCCCCGATCTGGTTCTTACCATAATAACCGCTCCAATCCTATTCTCCAATGGGAATTCGTTAGAACGTTACTCGTCAAACCGCACTGAAATGAATACCTAACAATCGATACGAAACGGAAGAGAACAGATCCCTCAGTATATTCACAGACCTGACAATGCTCGCGTATTGTGCATAACGTATAATTGGAGCACTCAGCCAATTAGCGGGCCAGACAGATGTGCTGTTCCAGCAAGTAAACGCCATTTACTGATAATTTATGCACAGTTAAACAGTACCGACACGCTAACCTCAAACTCTGAAAACTTTAGCCAATTAATTAATTAACTGTTACACTGACATCTGCTGTCGAAAACTTTACGGATTCGTTGCCGACGTTGTAGCGATTACAGTGATTATTAAATTACGCGTAATTATTAAGTTACTTTTTCACGAGGCGTTTCGCAAATTGTCAAACAGAGCGCGGGCAGATCGCAACGGTCCAGTTGTTGGATTACTTGTGCCATTGAATATGAACGTACTAGAATGATAAACCTTATGAAAGACGTGTGAGGCTGCTGGTGGCATCTTGCGGCAAAATGTTCAACTACGGTTAAATAGATAATAGTACTGTCTATTTTCTCAAACGTCCTGTCCTTGCCGTTTGAAGCACTCGTAGCGGCAAATAACACAATTACTTGGACTATAGCTGCTAATATCGAGCACGCTTATATATATATATATATATATATATATATATATATATATATATATATATATATACTATTGTGCCGTATATATATTAACTATAGTCCGATTATTGTATATACACTTATATATATATATATATAATGCAGACGATGGGATCCAAATAGCGCATGAAAATGCCAAGCCCTGGCCGGGAATAGAACCCGGGTCCTCGGGATGAAAGCCTAGTACGCTAACAACTAGACCACCGAGGCGGCGACGCTTTTTATAATGGTGGCTATACTTCTAGTACGTTTATATTTAATACTTGTGTTACGTGCGCATCTAAACCTACTTGTGTCATTAAATATAAACGTACTAGAATGATAAACCTTATGAAAGACACGTGAGAGCTCGCTGCTGGTGGCATCTTGCGGCAGAATGTTCAACTACGGTTAAATAGATAACAGTGCTGTATATTTTCTCAAAAGTTCTGTCCTTGCAGCTTGAAGCGCTCGTAGCGGCAAATAATACAATTACTTGGACTATAGCCGCTAATATCGAGCACCCTTTTTATAATGGTGGTTGTACTTCTAGTACGTTTATATTCGATACTTGTTATTGTGTTATGTGCGCATCTAAACCTACTTGTGTCATTGAATATAAATGTACTAGAATGATAACCCTTATGAAAGATATGTGAGCGCTCGCTGTTGGTGGCATCTTGCGGCAGAGTGTTCAACTACGGTTAAATGGATAATAGTACTGTCTATTTTCTCAAACGTCCTGTCCTTGCAGTTTGAAGCACTCGTAGCGGCAGATAATCGAATTACTTGGACTTAAGCTTCTGATATCGTGCACGCATTTAATAATGATGGCTGCACTTCTATTAAGATTATATTCAGTGTTTGTGTTCTGTCCATGTCTAAAGCTACTTATGTCCAAAGATGTACAACCTTTGGACTGCTGGCGCAGTATTCGGGAAACAGCCTGTCACTGCTGTCAATCCCCCACCACTACTGGGGCAATCCGAGCATCGTTATACGCGCTCTTATGGGAATAATGTGAATTAGCCGGTATAGTTTTTCATACTCTTGACACATTTTGGTACATCGATACGTTCTTATGAATGGTTTTCGATTTATTACTGGTACTTAAAATATGTATTAATATTAAAATGTTATTTATTTAAAATAATATACCACGTTCTGGTTAGAAAAAAATAATAGTTTCATAATAGTGTATTCATTTAATACATTCTTCAAAGTTCAATTCATGGGAGAACTTTCCACCCCTTTTGAGATTAAAACAGGAGTCCTACAAGGAGATGGACTCTCTCCATTGTTGTTTAAATGTGCGCTAGTAAAAGTAGTAAGAGAGTGGAACGTGAATACGCATAGTCGAATCAAACTAGTCTCTAAGAACAAAGGCATTAAGGTAAATTGTTTGGCTTTTGCTGATGACATGGCCTTACTAGCTGAGACATTGGAAGAAGCTAAGGAACAGACTCTTGAACTCCGGAAGCAAGCGTTAAAAATGGGTCTCAAAGTTTCATTTGAAAAGACTAAAATATTGACAAACATACAAAAACCACCAAAAAAGCTTCAAGTGGGAGAACAATACATTAAGATAGTCAAAGAATTCAAATATCTTGGGGAATGGATCAGCTGGAACGCCCTAGAGAAAAAAGCTATGGAATCTAGGAGAAATAAACCTTCCAACTTACCAAAGACACATACAACAAGTCCCTCTCCTGGAATACAAAGATAAGGCATTATCATACGGTAATTAAACCAGAAGCCTTATATGCAGCTGAAACATTATCTCTCACAACCCAGGGCCCGCTTGAAAGGCTGGAGATCAAAGAAAGAAAGATATTACGAAAAATCTTAGCCCCCAAATTCCGTAACAACCAATTACTCCACATCAATAATAAAACTCTTTACCAAAAAACTGAAACACTATCAGACACAATGAGAAAAGGGAGAATTGATTTTTATGGGCACATCCTCCGAATGGACAAAAATAGAATAACCAAAAAAATATTTGACTACTTTCGCCATAAAAGAGCCAAACCACTTTGGTTTAGAGAAACATAGAAAGACATAACAGATCTGCAGATCACTGACACTATGCTCATGGACAGAACAGCCAAAACAATAACCAAGGACAAAAGCAACGGTTCCAAGGCAAAGTCAAATCCAAGCGCACGATCCAAATCTCTGACGAAGAAAGAAAAGCAAGATCACAACGAATGAAGCAATACTGGGCTGCGAGGAAGGCACAGAACATTAAAAAGTGATTGATTTAGTGTACCCCAAAGTTGGGTGAAACAAATAAAGAGAGAGTGTATTATTAACTTAATAAACTACTAAGTACACCAGTGATATAAGCAGTGTTAATTATTCATTAGTACGTTAATGGCTAAATAAAACAACTACATGCATTTGCATTGGTATAGGTTTTATTATTAAAATAACTTTTTTTCGGTAAAAGTATTAAAGAGGCTATCGTCGTCTCCAGCTATGGGGATTTTACGTAAAACTAATTCTAACCTAAAAATATCAAACTAAATAACAGAGAAAAAATAAAAAAAATAAAGGATAATATATATATATATATATATATATATATATATATATATATATATATATATATATATATATATATATAAAAAGAAGTCTTAAAGGAATGTGCAGAGAGGATCGGTCTACAGATCTCGTTTAAAAAAAACCGAATTCTTCTGTACAAAATTAAATATTCAAGAAATAAACACAAAATATGGTAAGATAAACAGAGTCAAGCACTTCAAATATCTGGAAGAAATTCTTGAACCCACAGGTGGCGAGAAGGCTGCGCAAGAGGTTCGGCTACTGAGAATGAAGAGGGCTCTTGGTATAACGCGTGATATCTACAATAAGAGATGTATGTCGACGCACACAAAAATCAGACACTACAACACAGTCATAAAACCGGAGGTATTATATGCAAGCGAGACGCTGGCACTCCACACAAAAGCTACCATGGAGGGTATTTTGAAGGAAGAACGCAAAATCTTGAGGAAGATCCTTGGTCCGAGATTAACAGAAGACGGATACAGGTTGCACTCCCGGAAGACCACAGAGAAGATATCGAACCTGGCAGCAGATATCAGAAGAAGGAGGCTTCGGTTTTATGGACACATCAGTAGACTCCCAACAACGAGACTTGCCAACAGAATCCTTAAGTATATACAAGGTGTCAAATCAACAACGTCGTGGATCGCACAAGTCAGAATAGACCTACATGACGCAGAAATAGACTCAACAGACGTTGAAGACAGGCACGCATACAGGAGAAAGATGCTCGGTTGGAAGGTCCCCGAGAATGAAATCCCAAAGAGAGCAGGGGTAAAATGGACGGAGGAGCGGAAGAGGATCCATGGGGACAGGATGAGGGAGGTGTGGAGGATTGGAAGGAACAAGACATGAGTCGGAGTGCTTTGCGTGATCCAAACAGGGTCTATACGCAAATTATAATAATAATATATATACTCGCATATATGTGTGTGTGTGTGTGTGTGTGTGTGTGTGTGTGTGTGTGTGTGTGTGTGTGTGTGTGTGTGTGTGTGTGTGTGTGTGTGTGCGCGCGCGCCCGTGTGTGCGTGTGCGTGTGTGTGCGTGTGTGTGTGCGTGTGTGTATGTGTATGTGTGTGCGCATAAAATTCCCTAAAACTAGTTAACAACGTAACTATATATTTGACAAACGTAAAGCTATAATAGGGTGTACAAGATGTAGTCGCCCTATTAAAATAACCTTATACATTGGTGAACAAAATGAGCTTATTTTACTTTTGGCGCAGCCCAAGTCAAAGAAAATATTTAAATTATTTATATATTTTCATTGAAAGCATTTTCTGGTTCGAAATCAATTAAAATTTTAATTATTGACATAACCGGCCTGTATTCTGTGTGGATAATTGAGAATATACT
>CM040183.1:86734382-86779382 GCA_022606455.1 Callitettix versicolor | reverse complement strand
GCATTGCTAAGGACTCTGGTGACTCTGGAGCTTGCAGACTCTGGAGAGGAACACTTAGCCAACATTACTTTAAGAACATGTGCTATCAGAAGTTTTACTCAATCTGTTATTATTATTTTTGTACAAATTTTTTTTCCCATTTCAGGCAACGGTTGGGTTGGTTGGAGAAAGGATTCATTTCCACAAGGATTCGTTGAACTGGTTTTCGAGTTGGATTCTATTCGGAACCTCAGCGCGGTTCACATATTCACAAACAACTTTTTCAGTAAAAACGTTCAGGTAATATAAGAGTCGAGTATTAAATTAAGAGTTTGACTTGGTTTTGAGAACCTATTGGTTCGTTGAACTGGTTTTCGAGCTGGATTCTATTCGGAACCTCAGCGCTGTTCATATATTCACAAACAACTTTTTCAGTAAAAACGTTCAGGTAAGATAAGAGTTGAGTATTTTAATTAAGAGTTTTACTTGGTTTTGAGAACTTATTGGTTCGTTGAACTGGTTTTCGAGTTGGATTCTATTCGGAACCTCAGCGCTGTTCACATATTGACAAACAACTTTTTCAGTAACAAGGTAAGATAAGAGTCGAGTATTAAATTAAGAGTTTTACTTGGTTTTGAGAACTTATTGGTTCGTTGAACTGGTTTTCGAGTTGGATTCTATTCGGAACCTCAGCGCTGTTCACATATTCACAAACAACTTTTTCAGTAAAAACGTTCAGGTAAGATAAGAGTCGAGTATTAAATTAAGAGTTTTACTTGGTTTTGAGAACCTATTGATTCGTTGAACTGGTTTTCGAGCTGGATTCTCTTTGGAACCTCAGCGCGGTTCATATAGTCACAAACAACTTTTTCAGTAAAAACGTTCAGGTAAGATAAGAGTACTTTAATTAAGATTTGACTTGGTTTTGAAAACCTATTGATTCGTTGAACTGGTTTTCGAGTTGGATTCTATTCGGAACCTCAAGTCTGTTCATATATTCAAAAACACCTTTTTCAGAAAAAAAACAGTCAAGGTAAGATAAGAGTCGAGTATTAAATTAAGAGTTTGACTTGGTTTTGAGAACCTATTGATTCGTTGAACTGGTTTTCGAGCTGGATTCTCTTTGGAACCTCAGCGCGGTTCATATAGTCACAAACAACTTTTTCAGTAAAAACGTTCAGGTAAGATAAGAGTACTTTAATTAAGATTTGACTTGGTTTTGAAAACCTATTGATTCGTTGAACTGGTTTTCGAGTTGGATTCTATTCGGAACCTCAGCGCTGTTCATATATTCACAAACAACTTTTTCAGTAAAAACGTTCAGGTAAGATAACAGTCGAGTATTTTAATTACGAGTTTTATTTGGTTTGGAGAACCTATTGATTCGTTGAACTGGTTTTCGAGCTGGATTCTATTCGGAACCTCAGCGCTGTTCACATATTGACAAACAACTTTTTCAGTAACAAGGTAAGATAAGAGTCGAGTATTAAATTAAGAGTTTGACTTGGTTTTGAGAACCTATTGATTCGTTGAACTGGTTTTCGAGCTGGATTCTCTTTGGAACCTCAGCGCGGTTCATATAGTCACAAACAACTTTTTCAGTAAAAACGTTCAGGTAAGATAAGAGTACTTTAATTAAGATTTGACTTGGTTTTGAAAACCTATTGATTCGTTGAACTGGTTTTCGAGTTGGATTCTATTCGGAACCTCAGCGCGGTTCACATATTCACAAACAACTTTTTCAGTAAAAACGTTCAGGTAAGATAACAGTCGAGTATTTTAATTACGAGTTTTATTTGGTTTGGAGAACCTATTGATTCGTTGAACTGGTTTTCGAGCTGGATTCTATTCGGAACCTCAGCGCTGTTCATATATTCACAAACAACATTTTCAGTAAAAACATCAAGGTAAGATAACAGTTGAGTATTTTAATTAATAGTTTTATTTGGTTTTGAGAACTTATTGGTTCGTTGAACTGGTTTTCGAGTTGGATTCTATTCGGAACCTCAGCGCTGTTCAAATATTCACAAACAACTTTTTCAGTAAAAACGTCAAGGTAAGATAAGAGTCGAGTATTAAATTAAGAGTTTGACTTGGTTTTGAGAACTTATTGGTTCGTTGAACTGGTTTTCGAGCTGGATCCTATTTTTTTATATAGAATCCTAAATATGATATATATATATATATATATATATATATATATATATATAGAGAGAGAGAGAGAGAGAGAGAGAGTCTAAATTTTAAATATTTTTTTTGTTTTTAACTATTTTATGGATCTGCTACTAAGAATCATAAAAAAGATTTTCCTTACCAAACCAACAATATTATTTTATTCAAAAATTTAAATATAAGTGTTATTTCTTAACATAACAAATTAAAATTTTAAACAGAGTTATAATTAGACTATATATATATATATATATATATATATATATATATATATATATATATATATATAGAGAGAGAGAGAGAGAGAGAGAGAGAGAGAGAGAGAGAGAGAGAGAGAGAGAGAGAGACTTGTCAGTTCAGTATTGTTTTCACCCAAAGTGTCTTGAGTATAGCACATAAAAATAATGTTGATATTCATTAAAATGTCTTTTTTTGCATGCAAAGATGTAAAACCGTAACTCTTAATATTGAATAACCTAAAAGTATTTTAAAAACATCTTCTTCTTAATAAATACACAAGTTATAGACGTTTTTCTAAAAAAAGCAAGATAAAGTTGCTCTCGGAAGGCTTTAAAACTCGCCATTTTGCGTCTAAGTTTTGATAAGTTCCCCGTGGAGGATCCACGGTACTGGTAAACCCCAACCATTTGACCATCCTATGGTATGATTGCAAGATCTCAAATGACAAAGAAAATAACAAAGCTACACAATAGTTGGGCATTGGAAAGAATAACAAACAGTAAGAATAACATAAACATTCCAATATGAAGTAACAATATCAGTGTATATACAATATCCACGTTTATGTTTATTCAGGTGTTTGCCAAAGCACGGATTCAGTTCAGTATGAATGGCCAAGTGTACAGCGGACGATCAGTGTCGTACACGTATATGCCGGACTCTGTGCTCGAGAACGCAAGAAATGTCACCATACACCTGCACAACCACCTGGCTCGATTTATTCGCATCCAGTTGTACTTCGCTTCAAACTTCATCATTATTAGCGAAGTCACGTTTGAATCAGGTGAATGTTAGGTTAGGTATCAAAAACTGTATAATTTGTAAACAATTTACGTTTGAATAACAACATTTATAGCAAAGTAAATTATTTAATTAGGAAATTTGTATTAAAAAGTAAACTTGGACCGATCATCATGGTAATAACCAGACCCGGGATTTTGAAATAAGCGCTCTCCAGATAACTTTTGAGGGTGTTTAAGAATTAATTTTTGTTGAATTAAAAAGTAAAATTGGACCGCCATCATGGTAATAACCAGACCCGGGATTTTGAAATAAGCGCTCTCCAGATCCCTTTTGAGGATTTTTAAGAATTAATTTTTGTTGAATTAAAAAGTAAACTTGGACCGCCATCATGGTAATAACCAGACCCGGGATTTTGAAATAAGCGCTCTCCGGATCCCTTTTGAGGATTTTTAAGAATTAATTTTTGTTGAATTAAAAAGTAAACTTGGACCGCCATCATGGTAATAACCAGACCCGGGATTTTGAAATAAGCGCTCTCCAGATCCCTTTTGAGGATTTTTAAGAATTAATTTTTGTTGAATTAAAAAGTAAACTTGGACCGCCATCATGGTAATAACCAGACCCGGGATTTTGAAATAAGCGCTCTCCAGATAACTTTTGAGGATTTTTAAAAATTAATTTTTATTGAAAAGATAAAATTAACACTGTTACTCACAAATATCTTGATTTTTCAGAACCAATTTATGGAAACTTTACAGACTACATACAAGCGAGTGAAGACGAAGAGGAGATAGTGATATATGCAAGAGGGGCTGTGGACCTCACCTGGGAACCTTTTGACACCAGTCAGTGAGCATTTATACATCATTATGTTTTAGTTTTTCATTAATTTTATTTGAATGTTCATACTTAGTTCATCTTAATATATAAAGAAGAAGTCCTGACTGACTGACTGATTCATAATCAATGCAGAGCCAAAGCTATTTTAGTTAGCGACTTGAAATTTTCAAGATACCTTCTTACATAAATGTCAAGGTGCACTAAGAAAGTATTTTGCAAAAATTTGATTTTAAGGCCATTAAACTACTTACCCAGTCCAAATTTAATAATCAACGTACAGTCGAAACTATTCTAGCTAGAGATTTGAAATTTTCAGGATACCTTCTTACATAAATGTCAGGTGCAAGTGTGTTGCACCGTGTGTGTATATTGCCGACGCCGCTGCTTGCAGGCGCTTCAATATCTTTTATCTAACAAGTAGAATTCGCTTAGTTAAAGAAAGATATATTATTAAAATATAAAGTTCATTTGGATAGGTTTTGTTCTTAAAGACTTATGTGCAATGCTATAAATGTATAGTAATTTACATATGTAGTAGTAATAGTTATAATAATATAAAAATATTGTTTGAAAGCTGTTTTTTATTCAAACCATATCCGAACTGAATTAAGAAAACAGCCCTAAATTAATGAATTCATATAAACCTACGTTGTTTTTTTCGATAAAACACCAATATTTCTATTTTTCTATACAGATAATTGTCAAAAATAAACATTTAGATATGTTGTTGACCATAGTATTGACAATATATTCAACTGTAAACTGTAAAGATACTAAAGAGCCTGCAAGCAGCAGCGTCGGCAACATATACACACGGTGCAACACACTTGACGGAACTGTAGTCTCTAAATTAATACACAGTACGGAACCTCTATATTATTACACTGGTCGATCTCTAACTTATAACACGATACTGTTGAAGGAAAAACGAATCTCTAAGTTAATAAATCTCTAAGCTATTACACATCCCCATTAGAGATCTTCATCTATTTTATACTTTTTGCATTACTCACTATCTTGCAGACTTCTAGTCCTTCTATATGCAGATCCTATTCAATTTTCTTCTTCTTTTTACCCACTGGTTAATATTTTCTATGTTCCAC
This sequence comes from Callitettix versicolor, assembly GCA_022606455.1. NCBI lineage: Eukaryota > Metazoa > Arthropoda > Insecta > Hemiptera > Cercopidae > Callitettix > Callitettix versicolor. The sequence goes on along the minus strand of CM040183.1, from coordinate 86,774,304 downwards.
ATACACTTATTGCCTTCATGCCATCTGTCTCTCAGTGTCTAGTTCCCGCTCTCTTTAGAATTTTTTGTTTGTGCTTATTCTTTCTATTACACTAGCATGGCGTCTAGTTCCACCTATGTGAGTCATTACTATCTTATTAGGTTTTAATGTATTCTAGCTTTGTTTTTAACGAAGAGGTATTTATTTTAATATAGTGTCGTTGAGACATCCTAATATTCTATTTGCCTAAGTAACTTGATGACTTACTCTTCCTGTATTTCCCCAACACCAGTTATTTTAAAGCCCAGATAATTGACTATATTACTATTGTTTTCGATTTGTCATTAGATATTAAGATTAAGATTATATACTAGAGGAAGGGATAATTCAACCCCAGGCACTGCGATCGACTGACATATTGTGTAACTTATCCTCTTAAAATACCTAGTTCAGCAGATTGGTGCCTCTAACAAGTTCCAGCAACCCACTGACTAGCTCACTCTGCTGAAGATCCCTAGGGTCTTGGAAACCAAAAACCCCTAGCCTCCTACTAGCAAGAGCCTCACAATCATAAATTATGTGACCTGCAGTTTCCTCCTCCTTCCTGCACAATCTACACACGGGTTCTCAATGGTACATACCTATCCTGTTCATGTGCACTCTCAGACCACAGTGCCCTGTTATGAGCCCCATGATCCTCCTGAGTTGTGCTCTGCCTAGGACATCTGCTGCCCCTTTGAATCCTCCAAAAAGAACTTTGCTTAAGAGACGTTTACTATGGGAATGCCCATGAAGGTTGTCCCATCTTACCTGGTGTTGACTTGTAATCCACCTGTTAATGGCGAATCTGGCCAACGATAGAGAAATCCCTAAAGCCAGCTCAGGTCCGATAAACTCAGATGCAGATCCAAGTCCAGCCAGTTGGTCTGCCTCCTCATTACCCTCAACTCCCTTATGCCCTGGAATTGAAATGAAGAGTTACTCGGTTACCCAGGGACAGAGCATCAAGGTTTTTCCGACACTCCCAGACCATCTTGGACTGTATTATAAGACCCGCAAGTGCTTTTATTGCTGCCTGACTATCGGTACGAATATGAATATGTGCCTTCTTGAAGCCCCAATCCAAGGTCTCCTGAACACTCTCATTGATGGCCATCACTTCAGCCTGGAATACTGTTTTAATTCAGCTGTCCCAGGGTAATTACATTCTTTAATACTGGTCTCAGGCCGTACACCCCAGCACCAGTGTCTGACTTTGTCTTGGAGCCATCTGTATACCATACTATGTCTCCAGATTTTTCCAACACACGATCTCGCCCCTCAAAGGCCAAGTTGACATCAAAGAATCTAGGTACTATGTGCCATTTAACCATTTGATCCGTCACCATCAACAAGATTGGGTCAAAGATCTTGTCTGTAATTCTAGCATGCCCATAAATAGAGGGCAGCCAGCCACCACCACTCTGCAGTCTATATGCTGCTTTACATGCCTCCCCTATGACAAAAAGGTCAATAGGGGGAAACCCAAGAATGATCTCCATGGCCATCGTTGGCACAGTGTCCATACAGCCAGTGATACACAGGCAGGCCAACTTCTGCAACTTAGTCAGAGAGACTCTGGCCCCCCTCTGCTCGACCTTAGTCCACCACACCACACACCATAGCACACCATAGGTCTAATGATCCCTGTATAGATATACTTCATCATTCCTGGTCTCGTCAGTAGATATTGAAAATTATATCATTTTGCTGTAATATAGAATTCATACAGTAAGTCGTTCTTTGCTTTTGCAATTCCTTGCATTTGTCTTCATCATTAAATCTGTTGCATTTCCACGCAGGCTATTTGTTCTGTAAAAGATTCATTTTTTTACCCCTGGTAGGTTGTTAGTCTGACCTGGGAACCCTCCTTTATCTGGGCTTGGGACCAGCAACAGATCACTAAGGTACTCAATTCACCAAGTAACCTGCAGGCGGAGTTACGACTAACTTACAGCATGAAATTTAAAACAGTTCTTTCATGTTGTTATGATAACTTTTGAGGTTATATTTATTGCATTTTTCTTGGTAATTTAATTACGAAAATGTAATGCACAATATAGCAAGCAAGAAAGTTTGAAGCGTCTGTCTTGCAAAGAGAGCAGGGATATTTTCTGTTGACTATTTATTAACACATAGTTGTGAATGTTTACACATGATTTGTTATAGTTACAGCTGAAAAAGATAAACTGAGCAATGACTATGTAGAAGTGGTCATCGGAGTGCTGACTGCAGTTATGCTGCTACTGTTGGGCATCTTTGTTGTAATCCTGGCACTGAGTAGACACCAAAAGTTGCAAGGATCACCGACCACAATTCTTAGGAACCCTTTTGGGGTTACTATTAACATGAAAGTAAGTGTTGTCAAAAACCTCTTCTGTCAAACTAGAATGGTTATTCAAAAATATGTGTTTTCTAGTAGTCATTTTAAGCATCAAAAATTTCGATCACAATTGGTATGAATCTATGATTAGTTCCACAGATTTCTGAGCATTGTCCGAATATTAATCCTGGTCGTGATATAAATATTCTTAATTGATTTAGTCGTCCTGGTACTGCATCAATTTTAATTGCTAGTCTTGGAATTTTTCATGAGTGAATTACATCTATAGAGCAAATTATTAATCGGATTTGTGTATTAAATGGTAAGATTGTGTGGTTATCAACATCTAGTAATCGAAATTGGTTATTTATTTCGTATGATTTTATGTATGAATCAAATTCAATGTCTTTAAAATCTGATATTTCGTATGATCAGTATCATTGATGACCAATTGTTTTTATTGAAATTGATGATTCGTTGATTTCATCTATTAGGTAAAGTAATTTTATTGATGGTAGAGCAATAAAAATTAATGTGATTGCTGGCGTTACTGTTCAGATTAATTCAATTAGTTGTCCTTCTAGTAAATATCGATTTATTAATTTATTATTTATAATATTGATTTTTTTAGCGTATTTGAACAATAAACATTCACTTGTGGTTTCTTGCTGTGAAATATTTTAGGTTTTTAAAAAAATATAATGAAAAGTCTCAAGATTTTTAGAGCCTATGATTTAGTGTTTTGTTTGAACAAATAAATACATTAGAATCTTCAAGATTTCATTCAATGTTTTTGTTTTTACTAGTAGTGAGTAAATAAATTGTATGCCAAATGGTACATAAGAATATAATATTCACTGACTCAGTTTACTTAGGCCAAGATTTATTGTACTGGAAATAAAATTTATGAATCAAACTGTTAAAAACATAAAACTATTGATACTACAAAACTATAAATATACCTGTGGGCATAGAGTGTGTGACAATAATCTAGGAAGCCTTCCTGGTATTAGATTATATTCTAGAGGAAGAGATTTGTTCAACCCCAGGCACTGCAATTGTGCAATGATCTCCATGGCTGCCGTTGGCGCAGTGTCCATACAGCCAGTGATACATAGGCAGGCCAATCTCTGCAACTTAGAGACTCTCTGGCCCCCCTCTGCTCGACCTTAGTCCACCACACCACAGCACCATAGCACGCCATAGGTCTAATGAACCCAGTATAGATAAACTTCATCATTCCTGGTCTCAGTCTCCATGTTTTGCCAACCATTCTTCTAACTGCCATCTAACTGTTCCTGGTATTTAGAACAGCTGATATTAATCTTCCACTTATCTAAAGTGCTTGATATTTGTTGTGACTAAAGCCTGGTATTTGATTGGTCAGTCTGTGGCTGTCTATGAACTGCACACCTCAAGGTCCTTAGTTCAAGCCACACTTACTATCATTGTTGTACCCTTGCTGTATTGTCAGAATGTTTATATTTAACCCATAGTCTAACCATGCATGTTTAGTAACTAAAAAAAAAAAAAAAAATGCATGTATCTAAACTTATTATTCCCAATTAACAGTTAAAATGTTTGGGCCTATCATTTTACAAACTATTTTTAATATAGTTCATATCCTTTAGAAATATTGTTATGAAAAAATATAGTGTTTAAAAATGGCTTCTAATGAACAAAAAATATCTTTTCCAATAAATAAATAAATTTGCAGGCCAAATTTTCTAATTATTTAGACGTTATTTTACTTCATATTTTTTTAAACAGTAAAAATTCTTAAACTATGATTGAAATATTTGTGCAGGATTTGTTGATGAATTTGTCCCCCATGAACAATGGTGTTGTACATACAAGCGAACAACCAACGCCTGGTAATCAAGATACCACTAGTCGACCCGCGTCTCCCTTCGGAGAACCTTTGGTAACAACTTACTACACTGAAAACAATTATGCCACTCTACCAAAGAAAAGTGTAAACAATGTCAGAACTGAAGCAGGTATTGTACATAAATTCAAATTGATTGCATTTTGTGCATGTAAACTGTTATTAATTTTATGAAGAGTCAGACAATATGGTTCTGATTAATTTTAATATCACAAATATGACTAGTTAGTACTAATCTCTTTGTTTTGTTAAATATGCTGCATTTTCTGTAAAGTACTCAACAATCACTGTTTCTGTATGTTCAAGATGTAATACACGAGGTGTGTTCAGAAAGTAACAAGAATTTTTAAATCGGCTTGGAGAGTCCGATTGTCAAATATTTTTTTTATGTTAGTATACATGCCCTTGAAGTATGATAAAACTTTCAGCTGTTTTCATTGTTGACTTTGTCTGTGACAGCCACTAAGGTTAGATGTGTTTTTATGAGCTCGTCGATTTTCGTTTGTTAAAAGATATGGATCAAAGAATTTGTATTAAATTTTGCGTAAAAAATGGAATAAAGTGTAACAAAGTGTTTGAAATGTTAACAAAAGCCTATGGTGAGTCTGCTATGAGTAAAGCAAGAGTTTATGAGTGGTATAAGCGTTTCCAAGAAGGCCATGAAGACGTTGAAGATGACGAACGCCCTGGACGCCCTAGTACATCAACAACCGATGAAAACGTGGAAAAAGTGAAAGAAATGGTCATGAACAATCGCCGAATCACAATTAGAGAGGTTGCTGGTGATGTTGGCATATCGACTGGATCATGTCATGACATTGTTTCCAATGTTTTGTGTATGAAACGCGTGGCAGCAAAATTCGTTCCAAAATTGTTGAATTTTGATCAAAACAGCAGCGAATGGAAGTTATCAACAGCAGCGTGGATGTGATTCAGGAGTCACTAAATGAAGTCAATGACGATGCAGAATTACTGAAACATGTTATAACAGGTGACGAAACAGTGGTTTACGGATATGACATTGAAACTAAGGCTCAATAATTCCAGTGGAGGCATTCTGGCTCGCCAAGACCGAAAAAGACTTGACAAGTGCGGTCAAACGTGAAGGTTATGCTCACTGTGTTCTTCAATATTAATGGCATAGTGAATCATGAATTCCTGCCACCAGGTGAAACGGTCAATAAGGAGTACTGCTTACACGTTCAATGCCATTTGCATGAAGCAATCCGAAAAAAACACCCCGATCTGTGGAAAAACAATTCATGGCTTTTGCACCACAATAATGCACCAGCTCACACTTCATTACTTGTTCATGTATTTTTGGCCAAAAACAGTACTGTAACATTGCCCCAGCCTCCATATTCGCCAGACATGGCTCCGTGTGACTTTTTCCCATTTCAAAAAATAAAGAGAACATTAAAGGGCAGTCGTTTTACAGCCGTAGATGACATTAAAAGTGCATCACTGAAAGAATTAAAGGCTATCTCAAAGATCGAGTTTGAGAAGTGTTTCGAGGATTGGAAGAAGCGCTGGCACAAGTGCATAATCTCCAGTGGGGACTATTTTGAAGGCGACAACATCAATGTAGAAGAATAAATAAATATTTTGTTCAAAAAATTAAAATTCTCGTTACTTTATGAACACACCTCATACATTACAACATTGAGTTTGTAGCATGTACAATTTTAACAATATAATTTTTCTTCTTTTTCAACTTATCGTGATTTTATTTTGAATGTTACAATATTTCATGTATGAAAACTCATTCACAACATGTTAATGTATACTGAATATTAATTTAAAGTTTGTTAGTACTAATTATCTTTGCCTTATAAGATATGCCACATTTTCTGTAAAGTATTAAACAATCACTGTTTCTGTAACTTCAAGATATAATATATATTATATTACATTACTGTGTTTGTAGCATTTAAAACTCGCAGGGGGTGCGGACTAGCTGCACCTATTGAGAGGATTTAGACGTCCCTCATGGTACCTGAGTCTAACAAACACTTACACTTACAACACTACACTGAAGTCTTTAACTTTTTACACTCACACTTACATTTAGGGATGCGATAATAGCCTCAATATGCTTTTCGCCTTAAAATAACAATAACAAAAAATGTAGCATTTATACAACTGTAACAAGGTCAGTACCATTATTAACTAGTTATGGATTTTATTTCGAATGCGACAATATTTCGTGTATTAAACTCATTTCTAAACTGTTAACGTTTATTGAACTTTAATTTAAAACATAAATTTTTGCATTGAAAGAAACACAACAAAACAATGATCAATTAACTGTATTTATTGACTTTGATTGCCAATTTTTCAATTTGAGTTTTTAATGTTCTACTGCTTTATTTGTGTTTAAAGTATGAAAACACTGCCCCTGTATGAACAGTGGGGTGGGGTCAAGTTTAGTATCCACTTAATAAAACAGTGCTGAGCCAAAACAGCTCTTGGCTTGTAGTTTTTGTTAGTCAAAGCAGTTTAGTCTGGCTATAAATATTATTTTCTACATATTTTTAATTTACATACCGCTTATTGCGTATATAAACTCGAGCTTCAGCCAGTGATTCTCTTTAGCCAGCATAAGTTCTAATAACTACAAGTCATAAAATGCTTTGTGATCCTTTTATATATTGTGCATTTATTGCTTTATAACAAGGATTTTTGTGTAAATAGATTTTGCTTTCATAGGTTATTTTAACAACATAACCTATAACTTATTATACCTATCAGCTGTTCAATGAAAACAGCTGATCGTTATGAAATAATGTAAAACAACTGAAATTTTAATATAACTATCAAAATTGAACTGACAGTTTATTTTGTGTATTTACATTGGTTAGAGTTTACTCGACTACTTGAAATCAATCAAATTAAAGCGTTTAAATTAGCCTCAGCAAATACCTTAATGTACGAAAGGTCATTAAATACAAATCCATAAAATAATTTTCCACACTACAGTGTTGAAAATAGCACATTCATGAGAGACACCATTAAAACTTTAAAAAGATATTTATAACGGGTTTGACATTTATTTTAAAATGAATATCATTTGATGGCTGCATTATGAAAGTATAATTTTTGTTCAGTATAAGATAAGACATATTCAGTGGAACAAAATTTAACATAAATGGTTTTTTAAACTAGGACGTACAGATGAAATTAACAAAACTGAAGACAATCATGAATGTGTGACTACAGAGGAAGAGCGAGAGAGTGTCAGAATGGGGCAGAATAGTCCTGCAAGAACGTACTTATCACTTCAACTAAAAACTCTTCAAGATGAGGCTGTGACACCAACTAAAGTAAATATGTTGACGCTGGCTGGCGGACATTCTGTTGAATCTCGCCAGGCCAGTTCGAGGAAGCGATATCATACTGCACCGAGGGATAAAAACCGAGTGAGTTCTAAATTGAACTAAAACGGTAACAACTTTTAGTAGAGTAATCATTAGTTGTATATTAAAAGGACATGTAAATAGATTTTTTAACTTAATAATGTCACACAAATTTTAAAATACTTAGGTTTATGATTAGGTTAGTTTTCTTCGATGTTACTGTACAAAACGATTATTGCTTAAGTAGTATTTACTTATTCTACAGTACAAAAAAATTACTTAGTTAAAAAGTTTCACTTGACTATAAATGAAACGATCTTTAATTTAAAACACAAATAAAGATCTATTTTGATGTTAGGCTATGTTTAGAAGAGACTTGAGCTACCAGTACATACACTGCATTCTTGTATAAAAGATATCACTTCTTTTTTTTTTTGTGTTTAACGTCCAACTATTGTGCATACTTGGGCTAATGCAGACGATGGGATGATTTATAGTGTATGAAAATGCCAAGCCCTTGCCGGAAATCGAACCTGGGTCCTCGGGGTGAAAGCCTAGTACGCTATCCACTAGGCTACCGAGGCGGCTAAAGATATCACTTAACTGCTTTTTACTTATGGAATATTTTTCTCAAATCCTTTTAGTCAGGAAGGGTAACAATAACTTAGTAAAGGTAAATGGAATGCTAGATGTTAACCCGAAACAAACAGAACTCATTTAGATCATGCTAAGAAAGCCAAAAGCTTTTAACATACCTATTCTGAATAGGGCTCTATTCAGTCTCCTAATTGCAATAAGAACAGATTGTAATAATATCCTAATTATAATCTCCACGTAGGAGCCAATTTCTTGTAATAATTACAAATGCATATGAAATGTCAAATTTGTCAGTTTTGCTTTCATCTTAGACTTTCAGGAAGATTACCAGAGACCTTAATCACAGTGATTTGCTATTGCACAGGATTTATATTTTGCTTATTGATTGTTTACTAACTTCTGCTAAGCAATGTGCATAAAAATTCCATTAAATCTAATGAATAATCAGAGGGGCTACTATACTTTTAAAAAAAACAATATAAAATTTTGAAAGTATATAGTGATACAAAGGTTTAGAATTCCAAAAAAGCCTAAAGTAAATTTTAACATATTACACCACTTTCCCTGGTGTTCGATGCAGATAGGCTTTTTGCAATGACTGTGGAATTACCCCAATTAATCTGTGTATTTTGGCTGGATAAAAACTACATATCTTCGTCCCCTGAGATTTTGTTACGCCCACTGTAGCTGGAGGCATATCTTCTTTAAGACTGTCAGCAATAATCTGGCACAGAGAAAGATTCAAATTCAGTAAATGAAAATGACGCTGTACTGTGGTTTTACAAGTTGGCATCGTAACTGTTTGACAAAAGAACGTTGACACATTTTTCCCACCACCAATCCCTGTGTTGTTCACATAAAAAATGTAAGAATTTATTAGATGGATGTTGATCGGATACTGTCTTACTTTGCAGCTGCAGAACCTACTAATAATGCACAAGCTAATGACTTGACTGTCAGACAATGTAGTCATTGTTTAAGTATTACAGGATACAGACATAAATACTCTTGATCTACATTCACATGCCATTGAAAGTTAAATATCTTTGTAAAGCATATAATAACTTCATTGTACTGGGAATGATGCCATGCATCTGTTAGGAGTACGGGGTCCTTCAAATAATTTTCTATCGGTGGTTCATTATAAAAATTACCTTTAATTATTTGATATGTGTTACCTTACATTTACCTTACAACTATTGTTGGTGGCAACCCCAAGAATGAACACTACTGTCTTATGTGAAATAAAACGTTCCCCAAAATATATATTAATCCCTTCAAACCAAAATAAAAAAAGGGGAAAAAGTGTACGCTAATAATCGTCTACTTACTTTTAGCACCGATTTGCCACTTCTCGGCACCGCCCAGTTGGAACAGAAAAGTCACACAGTCTTCACAGAAAAGTCACCCGGAGTAAACTGACTTCCCGGCCTCGCCGGAATCGACTGTTCTCGCCCTACTTCTTCCCAGTGCTTTTGTTTCAACTGTTGTTCTACATACCTTGTTGCTTATTGCAACAGGCAGTACGTCAGCAGTTTCGTAATTTCGCCTATGTTTTTTTGTCAATAGTGTTCATTCTTTGGCTGTGACCTCATTATCATATTTAAAACTAGTAACTACAAATTAATATTTTTTTTTCTAAATCCTAACACTGCAAAACCAGGAAAGTGGTGTCCCACGAAGAGGTTTACGCATTTGATCCTCCATTATTTTCTCATTCCTCCATTGATCGTTTTAAAACTATACATACTTCTTAAAAAAAAAACCAGAGATAGTATGTGAGAATTATATATGGCTTATGTTTGTAGAAACAAAATGGCGGCCAAAATAAAGTATAGAACTGATTATTTTGTTATTTTTTACACAAAATTTTATTTTTTAATCATTAATTTTTCTAAAAATAAATTAGATACAAACTAATTAAAAGAAAACTAAGTAGCAATTAAGATTTCGTAAATCATACCTATTCAAACTGGAAACCATCCACAGCTACACTCTGATAACAACGCTGAATCAACAGCTGTTCAACAATCTGATTTAACACTGCAGTACAGTGAGACTTTTAAGAGGGATAAAATTTATTTATCATACTGACAAATCGTACTCATCCTCGGTATGATTATAGGGTTGGCTGTATGATTATGGGATTAAGGAGATGCCTCTTTAGTTCTTTAGTTAAAAGCAATTGTAAATATAACTGTAATTCATGAAGCCTGACTTTGTCAGAGTTCCATAACTTTACTAAAGTGTTACAGTAAGATAATATTTACTACTATTTTATTTACAGTTAGCACCGCCGACAGTACTGTGGAATATTGCGCCAAGTATGGGACAGTCATACAAACTACGTGAATCAGAGCTTATACCGATTCCCCACTACTGTCTCCATGTTGTAGAGAAACTGGGAACTTGTCATCTCGGTGAAATCAACATTTGTGACCTTGACGGTAGAGAAGGTCAAGTAGCTTGTCGTAGTATGAGCGGCGATTGTCTTCGTGAACTGCGGTTCCTTTGTTCCCTTTCCGACTCGAATGTCGTGAGAACTCTTGGTGTGTGCACCGCTGAGAAACCTCCTTGGGCTGTCATGGAATATCCGGCAGAACTGGGAGACCTTGCACAGCTGCTGAGAAGTAACTCAAATTTGAAGTAAGAAAAGTATATTTTTTTCAGTTTTAAAAATACTTCTCTTGAGTTTTATGTTTGAACTGTACTGCAATGTTTTGAAAATAAATTATTATGCCAAATCACAAGAATTTAATGAAAGTGTATTTTGGGAAAATTTAGGTTCTGTTTTATAAAATGCATTCAACTTTGCGTAATTTTATTTTTAAATGGAACCAACTGATATAAACTTCTCTGGGGGCATATTTTTTTCAGAAGTACTTACTTGTTTGCATCGTTTACTGGTTGCATACTTTACTATAAGTAAAGTATTGCAACCAGTTTTTTAGTACAGATCATTATAAAAAACAATTATCTGTTACAGGTATGAGTGCCTTATGTTTATGGCTACACAGGTTGCTTCTGGAATGAAATATCTCGAATCAAAACACATTGTGCATAAAGACCTAGCTGCCAGGTAATCATTTAAGGTTATGTTAAATTTCCTCACATCGGTTTTTATGTTTCTGGCCCTGTGCCAGTAATTATAAGAACTCGATAGTGGTTGAATTACTCAGTATGTTAAAGTTAGATTGATTGATTATCTTTTTCTCTTTCCTCAGCTAACTTTCATCTATGAAAATTACCCGTAGAATAAAACAATTTTGTAACTTTTAATTTCTTCATGCCTATTTGTCCAATTTTTTCTAAAAAAATAAACGAGTATATTTTTTTACAGAAACTGTTTTGTAAGCAATGGATATATTGTGAAAGTGGGAGACATAGCGATGTGCAACTCTGCGTACATTCTGGACTATAGCGAAATCGGAGGGCGGCCACCTGCACCAATCAGATGGCTTCCTTGGGAAAGTATTCTACTGGTAAGCTTTATGGCTTATTATTATTTACACATGTAAAATTAAATCAACATTATTATAATAACAGTTTATCGGAGAACATATGACAGCACTAAGTGATGCATATGAATAGTTCAAATCTTGGTTGGTGTTATAGTGCTAGCACATACTTTATTCAGGATGTATACTCAAATTAAAACAACATTATTATAATAACAGTTTATGAGAGAACATATGACAGCACTTAGTGATGCATATAAATAGTTCAAATCTTGGTTGGTGTTATAGTGCTAGCACATACTTTATTCAGGATGTATACTCAAATTCAAACAACATTAGAACAATAACAATATAATGTATTACAAACATATAATTCAAATTAATAATTGAACTAAAATTTGTTCTGAAGAAGACATAGGAAACTGAGATTGACAAAATTTTGGTGAATATTATCGATATGAAAAGAAAATATCTCGCTAAAAGAAAATAATTTATATAGGGAGTTAAAATGCTTAATCACAATCTGTTATTTGTAAACTGGAATTTGTAATTTGATCTTCAAAATGAAATTAAATTGTCACTGGATAACATGTATAGGTCTCGCCATAGTTGCTGGTTATTTCAATCATTTGAGATTAATTATTTAATTATGTGGTTCACTTTGTAACATTTATTATTTTTCTAATGTTTTTGCTTCTTATCATTCAATTTTTTCTAGTGAAAATATTCAGACAACTTCTTGATAACACTTTTATCTCAGAGTACTTGACAACACTTCAGGGTTCCAGGTGCGACTGCTAGCATCGGTTTTCTTTGAAAACAGAATCCAAAATGTTCAATGTATTATTGCGATACTTTTGGCACTATTTTTGATGGCATTTTTATTCAATTTTATTTAGTGTGTGTGTGTGTGTGTGTGTGTGTGTGTGTGTGTGTGTGTGTGTGTGTGTGTGTGTGTGTGTGTGTGTGTGTGTGTGTGTGTGTGTGTGTGTGTGTGTGTGTGTGTGTGTGTGTGTGTGTGTGTGTGTGTGTGTGTGTGTGTGTGTGTGTGTGTGTGTGTGTGTACTTAGTATAATTATACAAGAATATCTTATAATCAAATGTTTTTTATTAATTTTTAATTTAGAAAACTGTAGAATAACTTTTTTTTGTTTGATCTGTAACTTTATAATGCAAATTAACTATACATAAACACTGTTTTCTAGAATATACCGCCTTTCTGTTATATTCTGGCAACTAATCTTAAGTCCAGTTTTCAAAAGTCATGTGATAGCGATTGGCCTAGATGCTGTTTCATTCTATGAACTAAATAATATATCTTGCCAACAACAGTTTTTCAAAATGCAAAATATCTCAATTTGTTCGCAATAATCTGAGGTGTACAAAATGTCGATTATTTATCCGTTGATGTCTAACATAATACAGTTTCTGCTTAGTTGAAGTGGTTCAAATTTTATGTTAATAAGATGAGATCAATTTATGTTAATACAATGTATAGAACATTGTAGGCTATACAGCTCCGAATATCATGACTCCTTATGGCCGTCCAATAGCACAGTTTACATATTTTATCGCTATTAATTTTAATATTTCGTAGTTATTCAGAAATTATGATTTGTAGCAACATTGAATTTATCACCTAAAAATAGAAAAATACAGTCATTGGGACTGTCGGCAAAAGCGTTAGCTTCTTAAAATATAAGTCGAAAGAAAAAGAGAGGGAGAAAAGAAAGAGATAGAGAGAAGCATGCATGTTGTATGTACATACAGGCACAAAACACACACATGTGCACAACCAACTCAGTTGGAACCAGCAGACGAGAGAAAGGAGAAAAGGTGAGAACTGGACAGGTCTGTGTAATACTTCCCCTACTCGCGTTACTTACACTTCATAAGCCTACTCGATGAAACCGAATCACTCCATGGTGACAAATACAAAGTGTACAATGCGGTAAAGAAGCTAACGCTTCAAAAGTACTCTAAAATGCTACTATATTTTACGGAAGTAAAATTATTTACTTTCATTAATAAATTAATTGAATAACAAAAATTATGATTGTAAGATTAACATAATGAAAATAGGAAAATCCTCTGTGTATTTAGCAGGTTCTGTTTGCTTACCTAAGCTTTTTCGTAAGTTCTTTCTATACCTTACAAGCAGAAGTGAGTCACAGATACATTGTGCAAAAATGTGATACTTGAATAATAGAGGAATAAATTTTTTTATACAATACTTGTCTATATTTGTTAATATAACTTCTATCCTATTCATTGTTAACTAAATGTGTTTGATGTGCAGGATCGGTACACTTGTTCAAGCAGTGTGTGGGCTTTTGCGGTAACGTTGTGGGAGATATTAAGTCTGGCTCATGACAGGCCATTTACTCATCTTACTAACCAGCAAGTAATACAAAATGCTGAAAATATGTACTACGGTGGTGAACTGCAGGTAGGATTTATTGGTGAAAGTACTAAATAGATAAAACAAAAGAATAAAACACAAAACAGATTTTAACACTAGTTTTAAATATTTATTTCAATTTGTTTTATAATTATAGAGACTTGGAACTAAGAACATCTTAATTGCTGGTAATCCACTATTTATAAATTATAAAAACATTGTATGCAACAGTCTTCCAAAAAAATACAACTGTATGTTACAATTTGAAATCATTGGATCAAGACTAATTAAGTTTGTTCCCCTAACTACATAAACTCATTACCCTGTTCATAGATATAAATATATTAACAGTTAGATAATGTATTACTACATAACTTATGTATTACTCTACCTTACTAAAAATCCATCATTACCTTTTTTAAATTTTTACTTATTACCATGGCAAAGAGTTTGTTATTACATTATGCTATGTGTACCTAAACTCTGTTTTATATTTCAGCCTGTTTTGGAGTTAATAACCAAATTACTAAATAATGTTTACCCTAAATAAAATTCTTTCATTAGAACACACATTTTTCTTCTTCTGTGTTATGTTAAATGTGGCAGAAACTTTACTGCATGGTTGAAAAAGTTGTGTAACTTTATCTTTTAGCAAGTGCATTAATTCTGACTGACGCTCAAGAACACAATTTCTAAGTACGTAAATATTAACAATTATGTTTATATATTTACTTAATAAAAATTATACGTTTACATGTTTTGGACACTATTGTGTTGAAATCAGATTTTTAAATCAATTATTTTTAGTTACAATTGTTACTTCATAATAACCTAATAGGGCACTCACGGAGTCTTCTTCCAGTCTTTACATAGACCATACATGGTATGCAACTAACTGTTCATGGTGGTGAGAAGGTAAGGGTTGCCCTAGAGGTAACTTTCCCTAGAAAGAGGCTGGGAACTAGAGTGAAAACCAACCCTGCAGACCTTAAAAAGTAATAATTTTCTCCAAAAATCCAGTAACCTGGAAGTAACCTCCATGAAGCAGCCTATGGAACATTCTGTGCACTTTTTGAAAATATAAGCAACAATTCAAAACCATAGATTTTGTTGAAGTTAGGTACAAGTTGGAAACACTTTCAATAGGACTTGATCTTCTTGTTTTCGAAGTTGAACAAGAAGACATTGACATTTACATACTTGAATATAAGACATTGAATATAAGATTTGAAATATAAGACATTGATATACTTGAAAACAATGTCTTATAAATTATACTGATTATGAAACAAGAAAGAAGTAGATATGCAGGTCGGGCCAAGTGGGAAAAGATAAATATGTATGAATTTATAAAATCATGGATGTGAAGTACTTTTTTTTTAAGGAGAAAATCACATTGAGGTTATTATTTCCTACCTGAATGTTAGTGTGAGTGTAAAGTGTTAAAGTCGTAAGTGTAGTGTTGTAAGTGTAAGTGTGTGTTAGACTCGGGTACCGCGAGGGACATCTAAATCCTCTCAATAAGTGCAGCTAGTCTGCACCCCCTGCTGGGGTGGCCACCATTGTAGATGACATCAAGACAGAACAACTTCGATGGTTTAGTCATGTCCAAAGGACAAAAATCGACTTTCCAAATAGATTTTAAAATGGAAGCCATATAGTCGCAAAAAAAAGAGGAAGACTGATTTAGTTGGAGAGAAGGAATTGATAAAGAAGTAAGAGAAAGGGTATTTGATCAAAATTTATGGAGTGACAAGGAAAATGGAAGCTAGGAATTGGAAGACGTCGAGAACAATTTAAGCCAAACAGAAGAGATAAACACAAGAATAATTTTTTCAGTGGCTTTAACTAGTCCACTGAATAACTCATTCAGCAGGAGGTCCTGGAAACCAAACATCCTTCACCTCATACTAGTAGAACCAATTATTGCTTGAGTGATCTGCAATTTCCTCATTGCTACACAGAGTGTCTCGATGGTAAACTCCTTTAAACAGTGCCCTGTAATAAGCCCCTTGGTTTTTTGAGTTATCTCTATACAGCATGTCTGTTAGTTCCCCTAAATTTATTTAAAGGAACATCTTTAAATAGACATTTCTGGTTGATAACCCTCCACCTTGGAGGTACAGTTTTCCATCAGCCCTGTTGTCGCTGTGATGTTTTTTTTTCCTTTTCGTCTGCCTCAGAGGAAGGAATCAGATTGAAGACTCAACTATCGGATCCCATAGCAAGTAGCAAAGTAATCTGTATTGTTAATTAACATTAGTTTTTTAAGGAAACAATCAATATGGTGGACAGGGTCCACAGACTCTTAAGAAAGTTTTAAAATAATGATTTCTCTTTGTGTTACACTGTTCTAGATACTGAATGTAGGGACTTTTATGACCCTAAAAGAATATTTCCCAGATTAAGAACCTATATATGGTTTAATTGTACATTTTTTTTTGCAATTGCA
Organism: Callitettix versicolor; assembly: GCA_022606455.1. Lineage (NCBI taxonomy): Eukaryota > Metazoa > Arthropoda > Insecta > Hemiptera > Cercopidae > Callitettix > Callitettix versicolor. Next base: position 86,757,811 of record CM040183.1, on the reverse strand, counting down.
GCTGTTTTCTGTATTCAAACCTTTTTTTTTATTTTATTGTAATAAACATTTCATTGATTGTTTTGTTGCATAGGTACTGCTACCAAAACCAGCACTTTGTTCATCGGAGATATACGAAGTGATGTGCCAATGTTGGACACGAGATCCTAACTTGCGTCCTTCCTTCAAGGATATGTACAAATTTCTAAAGAGCAAAAATCTGGATGTGTATAGTGAAACAATAGAAAGCTATATTAAAAGTATACATTGAGAATTGTAATAAAATATTTAAAATTTTCGTGCTCAACATTTTAAACGGTGAAAATATTTTGGCGGAAGTAGAGAACTTTCACAGAAACCATAGATTAGCAGTAAGAAATGATTCTAACATTATGCTTTTAGAATGTTACAAAAGTATCTTATTAGATAATGAAATTGGCAAATCTTACAAGATTGTTCGTTTAGTTTTACATTTTTAAATTTTTGTTTAGAGGTTATGTTTTTTTTTAATATTGTTCTATAAATAGCAGCGGATTTTATTTATTAGATCTACTGCGCTAGATTTAATTGGATCTGCAGATTTTAATAAATCGTTAACGCAAAATAATTCAGAATAAAAAGTATAAAACCTATTACAAATAAACCAGTAGACTGAATGTTATTTAGTTTTATTTATAATATTTATATGTATAGTTAAAATAGTTATGTTTTAAACTTGACTTACTGTTTTTCTCTCTTAGAAGAGGGTAAAGACTATTCAAACACCTTTCTAGCCAAGTGACTAGTCAATGTGGATAGGAAAAGAATTGAAAGGGATGATGGGTTTAGATTCTGATTTGTCCTAAGAGGTTAAAGTGGGAAGTGGATGAACAGGATTTATGAAGTGCTACCCATTACTTAAACTGCAAGAAGAGTTAGCTTGCCATTAGTAAAGTTTAATTGAAATAGATACGAAAAAAACAACAAAACACCTTAGTACTTGAAGAGCATGATACTTAACCAATGCATACAAGGTGCTACAAAAAGTTAGGCAAATTTCAATTCTGCGCACAAACCGTTTCTGGTACGACCTCTTGCAGGTAGAGTGGGTGAACAATACTATTTGTGAATTAGTGTGCCAACAGCTGTGATGGTGAAAGGTTACATTCTTGAGTTTCATGTGTTTGTGTAACGTTGTGTTTTAGTATTGCGGCGATTTTTTTCAACTTGTGTAAATGACGGATTTTATGTTTCCAAGAACCTGCATACAACTTTGCTTCAAGCTTAAAAAAACCCATCACATACTTGTGGAAGCATTTTGTAAATGGTTGTGTCAAAGTAAAACTTTTTTGTGATACAATGCTTTAAGGATAGACGAACGTCTGCCAATGATGATAAGCATTCAGGACAACCATTACAAACACAATACCAAAAAACGTCAAGAAAATGTGAAAGTCTATTCTTACAGATTGTAGATTAACAGTCGATGATGTTAATAATAGAGATATTGTACTGGTACATGCAACGCATCTGGTCAGACAATTTGGGCATGAGACAAATTGTTGCAAAATTTGTATTGAGCAGCGACCAAAACGTTCATCGTGTAGCTGTCTACACTGAATTGATAACAGGAACTAATGGCAGCAAGAGGTGATCCCATCTTCATCTCTATTATCAATGCTTTAAAGATAGACGAACGTCTGCCGATGATGATGAGCATTCAGGACAACAAGCATAATACCAGAAAACACCAAGAAAATGTGAGAGTCTATTGTTACAGATTGTAGATTAACAGTCGATGATGTAAGAACGAATGGCAGCAAGAGGTGATCCCATCTTCATCTCTATTATCAATGCTTTAAGGATAGACAAACGTCTGCCGATGATGATGAGCATTCAGGACAACAAGCACAATACCAGAAAACATCAAGAAAATGTGAGAGTCTATTGTTACAGATCGTAGATTAACAGTCGATGATGTTTGTGCAAAAATAGAGATATTGGACTAGTCCATGCAATGCATCTGGTCAGACAATTTGGGCATGAGACAAATTGTTGCAAAATTTGTATTGAGCAGCGACCAAAACGTTCATCATGTAGCTGTCTACACTGAATTGATAACAAGAACGAATAGCAGCAAGAGGTGATCCCATCTTCATCTCTATTATCAATGCTTTAATGATAGACGAACGTCTGCTGATGATGATAAGCATTCAGGACAACAAGCACAATACCAGAAAACACAAGAAAATGTGAGAGTCTATTGTTACAGATCGTAGATTAACAGTCGATGATGTTTGTGCAAAAATAGAGATATTGGAATAGTCCATGCAACACATCTGGTCAGACAATTTGGGCATGGGACAAATTGTTGCAAAATTTGTATTGAACAGCGACCAAAACGTTCATCATGTAGCTGTCTACACTGAATTTATAACAAGAACGAATGGCAGCAAGAGGTGATCCCATCTTCATCTCCATTATCAATGCTTTAAGGATAGACGAACGTCTGCCGATGATGATGAGCATTCAGGACAACAAGCACAATACCAGAAAACATTAAGAAAATGTGAGAGTCTATTGTTACAGATCGTAGATTAACAGTCGATGATGTTTGCGCAAAAATAGAGATATTGGAATAGTCCATGCAACACATCTGGTCAGACAATTTGGGCATGAGACGAATTGTTGCAAAATTTGTATTGAACAGCGACCAAAACGTTCACCGTGTAGCTGTCTACACTGAATTGATAACAAGAACGAATGGCAGCAAGAGATGATCCCATCTTCATCTCCATTGTTGTAACTGGTGATGAGACATGGGTTTAGAGTTATGACCCTGGAACTAAACAGCAGTCATCATGGTGGAACTTGCAGAATCACAGGACGTGCTTCAAACACGTACACTTGCAGACACACAAATACATGGAAAAAAGCTGAGATCAATGCATACATGTCCAAGGGGACTATTTTAAAGGAGAGAATAAAAACTAGGTGTTACAATGAGTAATTTTATTTTTATGGAAAAATTCTCTGAACATTTGGGTAGCACCTTGTACTTTCAATTCTAACGTACAGCACAAAAACTTCGACACTGACAAAAGCAAACATGGAGAAAATAGAAGCCTAACAGGAAGTGGGAAGAACCATAACAGTGAGGTTGGTAGATAGGAAAACAAGCCATTTTTTTTCTATGGGAGGAGGGATTGATTTCCTATAATTGTGCCACTGGTCAGATGGGATTTTAAATATTTAAATATCGTAAATCTTGTCTTTGCTCTTCGTAAACATTGAATTTTCAATGTTCTACTTTGACTTTTACATATTTTACCTAATATTAATCCATTAGAATAAACTACAGTCTGAATCATTCGTGTTTGATAAAATTTAGTCAGTTTCGTTAACACTCTTAAAACTAGAAAAGATTTTGATCGCCTATAAAAGAAATGTTACTAATGTAGAAAGGTAGGCTGATGTAAAAATGAATATGATAGACTTATATACTTATCTTGAAATTGATGCAATGTTCTCCAATGGCAATAGAAAAAAACAATATTTTAAAAATACTGTATCAATAATTTAGGATAAGTGTAAACACTTTTTTTTAAGATTAGTGCAATAATATTTAAAAAAACTATTAATATTGTAATATAATATTTAGCTTCTATGCACTAGCTAATAAATATTTCAACTTTAAATGAGCCAAAATTGTTTATATGAAATAATTCAACTGCCAAAACAAATGCTGTGTTTAGTTAGATGTTTTTAATAAGGATTTTTTTCATTAATCAAAAAAAATTATAATCTAAATTGATGTCATAACCAAAATTTTGAAAAAACAAATTTTCATATTTAAATGAATATTACCAAAACTAAAATGGTCTAATATATCACAAATTAATAAATATTAAAAGTGACCTAACAAAAAAATGTCTTTCATATTTCATTTTTTAAAAAATTTTTGTGTATAATTTTTAACAGAAACAAAACTCTATTTGAGTGTATAAACTTTTTTTGAGTGTATTTTAAAATCATACACATTTCACAAAGGACATATTAAATTTATATTAGGCAGTAATCTTATAAAAACTAACAAATTTTTGTCTTTATTTGGTTTGTTTGCAATCTTACAAAAGAGACTTAAATTCTGTTATTAAATTTGCTTTTAGTTTCTTGTTTTACAATTAGCAATAGATTTTGTTGTGTAATTATTTGCCTAATTTTTTAAGTATTTAAGGTATATATTGGTGAAAGTGAACCGAGTGCAGCCGACAATGATAAGTTAGGTTAGAAAAGTTCAGTATCACGAAGACTGCATATTTTATGAGCTTTAACAATTTTAATGTTTGTCTGTAAATTTGTAAATTGTTGTTTGTAGAGAACCTGTAAAATAACATTACTTCTTAAATCCATCGACAAAACTTGATGCAGAGAAACATGATTCTACAATAAAAAAACATGGCATCTAACTTATATGTACAAATAAAGGATGATCAATAAGAATGCTGGTTTTCAAGTGTTGAATAAAGTACTCAATATCTGTGGGAGTATCCAGGAGGGGTTTTGGGCTGTAACCACCATTAATAAAAACTTTAAAATTTTTAATATATAATCTAATATTCCAACTATAGTTAAATTAAGTTTTTATATCATTATTTGTCTCGCAACAAATCCCAAACCCACTAATAAAGCAACTACTGAATTGCTGCATTATTATAATATTAAATATTATTAACGTTTGGATTGTACATGCTCAGTGAAATGTACTAGGCTTCTTCATTGCAATTATAACATCAGACACAAAATCACAGATATTTAGTAAAAGTATTTTTCTCGCAAGCCCAGTTGAAAAACCATAACTTTTAAGATTGTTTGAATAACCTAAAAGTATTTAAAAAATATCTGCATGTCTTCTTAATTACTCAAATAATAGACGTTTTCCTAAAAAAAACATAAGTATAAAGTTGTCCTCAGAAGGCTTTAAAATTCATCATTTTTCATCTAAGTTTAGAAAAGGTTCCAGTGGAGGACTTCCCAGTACTGATAATCCTCTCATTTGACCATCCTAGATACGCCTATGTTTATGGTAACATACTTCAACATCAATACAAATGGCACATGTTTCCGTTACATATTAAATTATTATGTATGAAAAATTACACCTAACATATGTCCTCCATGACTTGTTCTGCATCACCAATTAAATTTGACATAAACTTCAAACAGATGTTCTCCTCGATTTGGACAATGCCATTGTGAATATTTTCGTCTAGTTATGGTATTGTTTGGGGATTATTTCGATAAACTTGTGATTTTAAATACCCCCAAAGAAAATAAGTGGTTTCAGTTGTTAAGTTAAATGAATTTTGTAGGCCTGCATATAGAGATTCTAAGTGAGAATTCGCTAGACCTGCATATAAAGATTCTAAGTGAGAATTCGCTAGACCTGCATATAAAGATTCTAAGTGAGAATTCGCTGAATGAGTTCTTTGAGATGCCTAACCGTTGTGAACACAGCGAATTAACCGTGAACTCTCGGCAATACTGTCCTGCAAAATTGTAATGTTCTCATCAGATAGGCTGGAACCAGAATGCACTGGTATTTTGATACCTACAACCAAACCATTGTCAAAGTTTTATCATTAGCCTATAAACTGTTAACTAATTAGGTGCATTACAACTAATTAGGTGTATTACTAACAAACTACAGCCAATCGAAGCTTTTGCACGGTTTCTGCATAACGTTCACCATTTTTATAATATGTGTTCACAATTAATATATGTTGTTTCATTGTAAAGCTTTCTATGATAACTAACCTCAAAACATACTGATTAGCAAAGATATAAATGAAATGTTGCAGTGGTAAAAATAACTTGCAATTTAAAACCATCATTCTTATTGAATCACCCTTTACAAAGCAAGAAAATATGTGTATTATATTTTAATAAATATTTGTACTTAATATACTGATCTCAAACGTAACATCTGATATCACTAAATGTAGCAAAAAATATTATTGCAATATATAGAAAATCTTTATTATCTCTGGTTGTATTATGACATGTAAGAATAGAGTATTATATTTAATATTTAGTTAGCAATCAACAAAAAAAAATATACATTAAATGTAATAAGTTAGCAAAGCATCACAGATATATGATGGATTAAATAATGTCAGATATTATTATAGCTATTTAATAACATGTGTGTGTGTGTGTGTGCTGTGTGTGTGTGTGTGTGTGTGTGTGTGTGTGTGTGTGTGTGTGTGTGTGTGTAATCCAAAAACTTAAAACTACTGTTTTATTTTGGGTTTAAATATCCTGAGGGCAACAAAATCTCAAGAAATAAATGTTTACAAATCAGCACAAACAAAGTGCACATAACATGAGAATTTTTTTCCTTATTTTGGAGAATTTTTCGGGTGGCCCAAAAGATTAGATTGTTTTGGTTTGGTGACCCATGGCACCACGATCAAAAGACCTACTGTGAAGTGGACAGGAGCAATTCAAGAATGTCCTCAATGAAGGCTCTTCATAGTGTCCTGAATGAGTTTTAGCAGTCCTATGACTAGACTATTTGGCTGGAGTTCTTCAGTAACACCCTCTGCTGGAAACAGCCTCACAATCATAGGTTATATAGCCTGCAATCTCCTCTTTCTTTCTTCATAATCTTCTTCATATTATTTCTCTGGTACATTTCTATTCTGTTCTTGTGTATTCTCAGACCACAGTGTTCCCTAATGAGTTCCATGGTTCCCTTTATCCAGGACCTTAATGCTCCTGACAGCCCTTCAGTTGAGTAGCCCTTTATCCAGGACCTTAATGCTCCTGACAGCCCTTCAGTTGAGTAGCCCTTTATCCAGGACCTTAATGCTCCTGACAGCCCTTCAGTTGAGTAGCCCTTTATCCAGGACCTTAATGCTCCTGACAGCCCTTCAGTTGAGTAGCCCTTTATCCGGGACCTTAATGCTCCTGACAGCCCTTCAGTTGGACCTTAATGCTCTGACAGCCCTTTATCCAGGACCTTAATGCTCCTGACAGCCCTTCAGTTGAGTAGCCCTTTATCCAGGACCTTAATGCTCCTGACAGCCCTTCAGTTGAGTAGCCCTTTATCCAGGACCTTAATGCTCCTGACAGCCCTTCAGTTTTAAAGTATGGTTCCCATTAGCCCAGTCATCACAGCTTTATAAAATTTGTGATTCTCACTCCCAAGGTTTAATCCCTTGGACGTCATGTACGTCTAGGTTTAATTAGAAATCCCTTTGCTATCGCCTTATCTTTTCTCAGTTTGTTTTTTGCACTTCCAATAAACTGGTTAGGATTGTGACCTATTCTTCCCGTCCCTAGTCTATCAACTCACCTCATAATGGCTACCGCGGTTTCGAAACTCTATAGTTTCATCTTCAGGCCATACAAAACGTTAAATCCCTCTGTCGAGGTCGTCACAAAATCAAACAAAACATGTTACAATAATTCCAATAAACGTTTGAACATCTATAAAAGACAGTCTGACTTGAGAGAGGCAAGACCTTACTGATGCAAGATGTTTGAATAAATCATTTCTCTCACTATTTCCACTTCAGATTGGGTACGTTCAACTGGCATCCTTACAGTCTGCTGCAAATTTACTTCTTGTAGGTTCCATGGGATTATATACAACTCCAGTTGCTATTTTCACTCTTCATTTCCACTTTTACCATATCCTTAAAGTTCTACGGACTTCAAAACCTCACAAGTAGATAGGGAAATAAAATCTCCACCCATACAAAGTCCCACAAGAACTACATTGAATCTGAACACCATTTTGTGTCCAGAGTTTATATACTTACATGAAGTTCCTTATTAGCTTTACAACTTTGGCGGACACTGTTTCATCCTGGCTTGCAAGGAACGAATCTAACCAGAGCAGATAGATGAAGAAAGGTTAGATCCAGCTAGGGTACCTCGGGATTGCCAAACCCGTACTCACAAGGTGTGAGCCCCTGAGGGACTAGTAGACTATAATGTCAATAAAATATTCTTTTATCGTAACCTAAAGTGTATTAGTATAGACATGCTTATTTCTTATACGTAATTAGCAGAATTTCTTTACTGTGTACATTGTACTATTTAGGCTTTTTGTAAATACTAAAATAAATGTGTGATATATGTCTTGTGTAAATTGCAGTTATGTTACATCAATAATGTTCAGCAGTTTGCCGTATATGTGAGTAAGCTCCAGGAAACTTTATCTACCAGTTGTCGAAAACTATTTTTTAAATTAATTATAAAACAAGTTTTTGATGAATGATTTTATATTAACCACATTATATCAATACAGATGACAAAACAGTTTGGTTGAATAAAAAACAAACATTGTGTAAAGGATAATTCAAAATTTTTGACTTTGTAGACTAATTAATTAATTAGACCCTCTATAATTTAGAAAATTTTAAGAATAAAATATTATTGTACATAAATTACCACTTTTAAAAAATTGTTTATGTAATTAAACAATAATAATGTAGATATTGTATTTGAAATGAAATTATGTAAAAATTGTACATACTTATTTATATTTACGCATACACATATATGTACGTACATGAAATTTCTTTAAATAGATGTGCTCATAAATGTTTCGTTTGTAATTCTCAGCAATTAATCAATTAGAAGGATAGTTAAGTAAAAAAATAATGTTTGTATTTTACATTATATTTGATAAAACGTTTTGTGTTGGTTATGATTTCCAATAAAAGATTTTACTAAAAAAAAAATAATTCAAGTAAATTGTCTAGGAATAGTTTATGAAGCTTACGGAGAAAAAATAAACTTAGCGTTCGCTATCTTTGAATATAAATAAAAAACCTATAGTCTATGAAAATGTTGAAAGTTATAAGTAAAATCATTACGATATTAGTGTTTCACGTTGCTGAAATATGAATTTTGAAAGCAGCTGCATAACCTATCCAGGACTGAATCTAGATAAAATATGAAAACTGTATTAAATTTGAAAATGTTCGTAACTTTAATTTCATATACAAAGATATTCTTTTAAAGAACCATTGTAGGCCTGTTACGAGTAAAGTTTTCTATAATTAATTTTAAACTGAAAGTAAAACAGATGCTGATGTTTTAGACAGTTTTAATTGTATTGTGTAAAATAATTAGGCCTATAATATTTTAAATATTCTTGCGTTAGTTTTTCATTATCGTAATATTTTTGGACCATATAGATTTCTGAGAATTATGTATAGTTTTTACTAGAATTAATTTTGAAAATTATTTAATTTTTCAGTGTGCGTTATTCTAGATTCAGTTCTAACCCTTCTAAAATATATTCAGATTGTAGTACGTGTTTAAGGCAATCATGGGACCCAATAATTGTAATCATAGGTAAGATATTTTTCTAAGACTGTCTACTAACTTTTTCCTGTTAAAATAATAAATTCGAATTTCTATTATTGTAAGTTAAAGATAGAGAAAGTATATATATGGTATTTAGATTTTAATAGCGGTAGAGTTTAAGGAGTAGGCTAGAGTAAAGGCACAACTGCACTGTTGTTGAATTGTAGGCAATCATTAGTGTAATGTGGCACAAAAAGCTTCTTTTTTATTACTTTTATTTGTGTACCAATCTTTATCACTAACAGTAATTTATTTTGTTGTACTTCAAAAATAATGAAACTAGAGTGTGATACATGACAATATGGTGTGTATTAAATTTACTATCAGGAGAATGAAAATGTGTACGTCTAGTATACACTTTATTTTTTATTTTACATTTTACAAGTCCCAATCAGTTAAAAATGCTGACAGAATTTGAATTAACTCTAGTGTTTTTGTAAGTAGATAGTTCATCCTCGTCTCAAACCTTTCCTTAATCCATAGAAACATGCCTTCTTTAATGTGTCTGTTCTACCCTCTTCTGTCTTGTGTCTTATATAAGTACCATATAAGAAAGACAACTTTTTACCACAAAATGAAAGAAACTAATTTAATAATTACAAAATAAATATCAAATAGTTGACTGACTTACTTAACCCTGTTGTACATCTTGGCAGCATAGCTACTTGTTCAGAGGAAAACTAAGCCAACCTAACCATAACTAAATTTTTACCAGTTCGTGGTTAGTTCTGTTTAGTTCCTGGTAGCTATGTTACCGAACTGTACATCATGGTTAAGTAAATAAGGCAACCAGTTTGATTTTGTAATTATTAAATTAGTTTGTTTTAATTTTGTGGTTTACGGGTTTCCTTTTTTTATTCGTTGATATCGTCACAGGCACGTTGCACAATTGCATTGCGACTAAGCCTCTTGGTTACCCTCAGTGAGTTCCAGCAATCCATCAACTTATTCCGCTGGAGGTCCTCATGGTTCTGGAAACCAACCACGATTTACATGCTGATGGCAACAACCCACAATCACAGACTTTGTGCTCTGCAGTTTCCTGTCACTTCTTGCATAACCTAAACACAGTTTCCTTGTCGTACATTCCTATCCTGTTCATATACACCCTCAGACCCCAGTGCCCTATAATGAGTCCCATTGTGTCCTGAGTTATCCTTAGACCAGGATCTTGATCTGGTGGAAGCTTAACCAGGTGTTTCATAATCCAGACCATCACGACACCATCTAGAACCGCTCTGTCATTGAGTACAGTTTTACATCATTCCCTTACTCCCGTCAGACCTTAATCTCTCTTATTTGATGAAAAGGTGGATTGATTCCTGATAGGTTTCCTGCATCCAGGCTTCACAAGAAGCTTCTCTACTACCTACTATTCAAGGCAGTTTTACTAATTTTGAGATGTTTCTTATCTCCCTCTTCTTCTACAACAGATTGGATGCGTCCAGGCAGCATCCCCATAGTCTGTTATGATTACCCACTGATGGATTCCACGATATTCAGTACAACCCTAATCTCCTCCTGTTTCACTTAACAGCATGAACTGTTACTTAAGTAAGCATGAACTAATTTATTGCTTTATTTTCTTTCATTTACACCACATGTCGAGGACACTGAACCCTTTGCGTTACCAGGTCTAGATCCTCCATATAATTCTTTTAATTTTTCATTCATTCTTCTACTTCTAAAATTTCTTACAAGCTATTCATTCAGGCTAAGTTGAATGATATTAAATGAAGCAATTGTTGTTGACAGTTACAGAATGTATACAGAATTTTGAATTTACAGATTATAAATATTCTTATGGCTGTTTCCCATCCATTAGAACCAAAATAAGCATGTAGCATTTAGATCTCAAAAATGTGTAATGTATTTCATAAGTTACTTGAAATATTAACAAATAAATTACAATACTTTAATGTCATGGCTAGATTTAATGTTCAACTTTCTGATGAAAATTTAACACCTGTCGTAAACCGTTAAAAACTTTAATCGTTAGTTACTTTCAATCGTAACAACATATTTGTATCCATAAACTAATTCTGCATAAGCAGCTGTATTTATAAATACTGCAACTAGATAGTTTTATTAAAGTAAAATATGCTTATGCTCAAAAACATTTTCTCTTATAAATTATCTGACCAAAAGAAATTATTTTCATTTAATTACCTCAAGCTAATTTCTTTAGTATAATTTTAAAACAATTAGTTAATAAGATTATTTTTTATTAGACAAATTTCTTCACCAAGCTGATATTTATTTAGCACAATTTTTTAAATAACCTGTCTGCTCAATTTAAATATTTGAGTTCTAGAAGGCATTGCAATACTGACTTGTGATAATAATGTTATATGTCTGGTTGTGAATGGAATGTAACCTCACTTTGTTGCTATAGCTTTGTTAAGTAGATATAAAGGTGCTTCCATCTATTACAATGTAGAATTTGTATCAACTTGCAATAAACAAGACACAAAAATCTTCTTGTCGGTATTAGTGGTTAGTTTTATTTCCTTTGCGTTTCTGAAGTGTATAATAAACTCAAACTGTCAACAATGAAAGTTTAGAGATCCTTTAAAACAATGTATAGTACAATACATTAGTATAGTACAATATATTAGTACCCATATTTCAGAAAGTTCTGATCTTTAATCTTGAATCTATAGAAGAGAATCTAGAACAGAATTTTAAAATCAGTAAACCATTATCTGTGTCATTGAATTCCACAAATTTGGCACTGATTTTGCACAAATGTGTTAATACATGAAGATTCTTATTTTACATTGTTTATTTGCACATTTTTTTGGATCGAAATCACGATTAAATTATTTAATATCTTTTAATATTACCATACTTGTTGATTCGTTTGTGACTTCTTCGTCATCAAATGACATGTTTCGGAACCATAGCTCCATCCTCAGGAATACTAATCATTCCAAAGAGATCAGCAAGCATTACAATGTTGCAATTTGTATATATATACAAATATATATACAGACATTGAAGACAGGAACGCATACAGGAGAAAGATGCTTGTGTGGAAAATTCCAGAGAATGAAATCCCAAAGACAGCAGGGATAAAGTGGGCAGAGGATCGGAGAAGGATTCATGGGGACAGGATGAGAGAGGTATGGAGGATTAAAATGAACAAGACATGAGTCTGAGTACTTTGCGTGATCCAACAGGGTCTCTATGCAAATAATAATAATATATTATTACATATATTAATTGGCCCGAGATTAACAGAAGATGGCTACAGGTTGCACTCCTGGAAGACCACAAAGAAGATATCGAACCTGGCAGCAGATATCAGAAGAAGAAGGCTTCGGTTCTACGGACACATCAGTAGACTCCCAACAACAAGACTTGCCAACAGAATCCTTAAGAGTCAAATCAACAATGTCGTGGATCGCACAAGTCATTAGACCTACATGACGCAGAAATAGACTCAACAGACGTTGAAGACAGGAATGCATACAGGAGAAAGATGCTCGGTTGGAAGGTCCCAAAGAATGAAATCCCAAAGAGAGCAGGGGAAAAATGGACGGAGGAGCGGAAGAGGATCCATGGGGACAGGATGAGGGAGGTGTGGAGGATTAGAAGGAGCAAGACATGAGTCGAAGTGCTTTGCGTGATCCAACAGGGTCTATACGCAGATGATAATAATAATAATAATATATATATATATATAATTTCAATAATCTCTTATGAGTGATTAGTTATTTCTGAGGATGGGATACAGATTTGAAACCAAACAAGGTAGGCCTATGGTAATATTAAAAGACATTAAAATATTGTTTTATTTGCACTTAGGCCTACATAATTTTGGTAGAAGTCTTATTGTGGACAAGCACATTATTAAAATTGCTTGTAGAAAACTATTAGTATTTTTTTTTTTTTTTTTTAATGAAAACACAAATAATTAGTGAACCTAATAGTTAACTTTAATTTTAACCAGAATATGGTGCATTTTCATACTGGAATTACTCATTTGGGTGCTGACCTAACAAAAGAGTAAGGTTAATGTACTTGTAAAGAAATATTAATTTACAAAATAAGAAAATTGTTCAACACCAAAATCTATAGGCTTAGGATTACTAAAACCTATTGTTCAGATAGGTGAAAACAAGTCATCATTAATTAAACATTATTAAAATTCAGGGGCAGCTTCTTGGAAAGCTTGCCTTCCCACTGAAAGGTTTTCAAAGTAACAGAATACTTCCCAAGCTTGAAGGTACTGTTTCTTCTAAGAACACCATTCTGGGTCATATAGTGTTTTAACTGTCTGTGACTTTCATTCAGTGATTCTTTCACTTATTTATCACTAGAGGTTTCTGCTATTTTTACAAAACGTCAACTAACTTTTTGTTGAGAAAAAAAACTGCATTTTAAAACAGTTGAAAAAAAACAGGTTTAGAAAACTGAAACTCAAAGTTGTATTAGCAGCTAAAACATAAAGTACATACGTTCAGTTTTCTACTTTTTCATTCCCACTACCACCATGTCCTTAACTGTTTTTGGGTATAAAGCATTTAGATAAGATAAAAATGAACCTTACAAGTGTAATAATAATTAAATTACATTATCAAAACGTAATAATTATATAAGCCATTTTATGTACAAAATGCAATGAATTTCTAATAGAAGCTTTATTTTTTTTACTTAAAAATTAAATAGTCCTTTGCATATTTACCAAAATGCATACAATTTAGAATATTTTTAGTTGATTAAAAAATATTGATGATTGAAAATAAATATAAAAAATAGGTTTAAATAAAATTAGGTTCTGTATTTACAAAATGTGAGAGGTTGTTACTACAACTCGCAACAAAATAGAGATAAACGTTGACATTGACCATACAGTTCTTACTTCACTACAAGCAACAACTTTGAAATAAAGGGAAAAAGCATAAAAGCAGGTAGAAGAAAAGCAGTTACCAGGCAAACAGTTTTAGCGCTTGCGGCAACGTTCGAATAGAACGTAGGTGTGGTAGTGCGGAAAGCCGTTCTTTGTTTAACAAATCATAAACCAGTCCAAATCCAACTGCTTGCTTCCGTTTGAAAAAGCAGTTAGTTTGTCGTTTATAGAAAAGCAGTTTTTTTAACAGTTTGGTGTTTTCTGCCCCACCACTATTTAATATTTCTCTAAGGCTACCATAAAGTCTATAACTATATTCATGTTTTAGAGAAAGGTTAGTCTTATAAGTTTTTTGAATTTCCTACAATACTTATTTTTATAACATAGAAATCCTCTTTATCTTTCTAGGGAAGCAACCCCAGGATCTGCATGTGGATGTATTACCACAAAACTTTTGTTAACTTGGAAAAGAAGTATAATTAGGCCACAGACCACTGAATTAAATGAGTAACTAATATTACAATTACCTTAAGCTTTATTACTTTAAGCTTTATTACCTTAAGTTTTGTTACCTTAAGCTTTATTACCTTAAGCTTTATTACCTTAAGCTTTATCACCTTAAGCTTTATCACCTTAAGCTTTATCACCTTAAGCTTTATTACCTTAAGCTTTATTACCTTAAGCTTTATCACCTTAAGCTTTATCACCTTAAGCTTTGTTACCTTAAGATTCATTACCTTAAGCTTTATTATTAACACCATGGAACAGCAGTGATCTAAATAAAAACTTCTAAATCTAGAATTGCCAGTGGCTTTACGTTTAACCTTCTTTACATAAAAAGCCGCCTCGGTGGTCTAGTGGATAGCGTACTAGGCCTTCACCCCGAGGACCCGGGTTCGATTCCCGGCGAGGGCTTGACATTTTCATACGCTATAAATCATCCCATTGTTTGTATTAGCCCAAGTGTGCACAATAGTCGGACGTTAAACACCAAAAAAAAACTACATAAAAATCAATTATACAATTTATTATTTGTGGTATTATCAATTCCCAATACTGAAATTAGTAAAACTTTTTTATAATTATAAACTTTTCAAAGCCAGTGCGTATTTAAAAAACTACAAAACTGACGGGTGGAAAGTATATGCGAAAATAAAACTTTAAACATTATAGTTGAGCATTTGTACAATTTCATGATATTTGATAGTGTTGCAACAATTACCAAGTCCTCAACATGGTCCAAAGTTAGGGAAGGTGTAATAGCTTAGAGATATATCAACTTAGAGAATCGTTTTTCCTTCGACAGTACCGTGTTATAAGTTACTGAAGCGCCTGCAAGCAGCGGCGTCGGCAACATATACACACGGTGCAACACACTTGATGGAACTGTAGTCTCTATGTTAATACACAGTACGGAACATCTATCTTATTACACAGGTCTATCTTTAACTTATAACACGGTACCGTCGAAGGAAAAACGAATCTCTAAGTTAATAAATCTCTAAGCACATCCCCCAAAGTTAACCTTCTACCCTTGGTGTTGAATAGTGCTGTGCTATCTATTATAGTAGTAAGAAAAAGGGAACACTTACATACAAATATAAATAGGATTTATTAAAAAGTTATCAGTTTAAAGATGCATTCGTTTTTCAGTTATTTTGACTGCTCGAAATTTTACTCGTGTTTCCCCCAAATCATGCTGTAATGTTTCAGTTAAATAGTTTAGATTGGTTTCCAGCTAAAGCAGAATTAATTTAATATTTGCAGTTCAATATTGATTATTGTGTTTAGTACTGCTTGAAGTTTTATCGTAAAATAAATAGAACTTAGAAGAAGAATTAAAGCTCCGGGAGTTTTTTAACAGGAAATATTCCAATAGCAAGAGGAATATTTTTTTAAAATTTATTTTTAAATGTTTAAATGCAAAATCACTTTAAAATTATGAGATTTATTGCTGGTGAAAAAAACGCAAGTTTTTAATACAAAAAAATAAAAATTTATTTACGTAAATCGAATAAAGATATCACAATCATTCCTTTTGACGTCAGTATAAATGGTGAGTATAAAATAATAATTATAATAAAATAAAAACAAAGCTTAAATTCCTTAAAATGTTTCGAAAATAGATGCTGGTTGTGCAGGAACTACGGTGTCTCTACATAGTCTTGGGTCCTTCGATCGAACCTGCAAAATTTTCAGGTATTAGGCATTTATATACCTAATGGAAAAAAATAATAGGCCCAAATAGACATTTACTTACCATGGACTTCACGTTAGAATAGTCGATCACAGCGGAAATCTTATGAGGCTTCAATTTGTAACGAATGGTACCGTTGTAATGAGCATTAATTTCCTTGGCTGGAACTACTAAAAATGGTTTAAACGGCAAATTCCAAATGTTCTCGACTTCAGGTGCTGCAATTTCTTCTTTTTGTTTCAAACAAGTTTCTTTGGTATTCTTTTTTGTGTTTGGTGGTGTATCATCGTCGTTTTCTCGTTTAGTTTTCTTCGGGTTATTTTCTTTTTGCTTCATTTTACTTTCAAGTTCTAAAAATAAACATTATCAAACATTAATTGTTTACTGTTAATTAACAATAATAATTTTCGAGCACGTCTTTATAAGTTCAAAAATATAAAACATTAATAAGATATGTTCAGTTCTAATTTAATTTTTACTGTAGGACCTGTTCAAAGCAAATTTAAAATTAGTTTTGAACAGTCGTCAACTATAAAATATCTGAAATCATTTACTTTAAATAACTGGGATTGGCGTGAATATTCGAAAATAATAAAAATTTAAAGCTTTTGTAACTCTAAAATAAAAACCTAATTTGTGTACTAATAGTAACATTACACCTAAACTACCTAATACAGAAGAAAACACTTACGGGAGGCCTACGTTTAGCCTAGTTTACTATTAACCAATTCTCTTATTTTCGTTGCAAAATTCCTTCAACTTTAAGAGAACTTACTTTAATAATAGCTAATATCATTAATTATTACCGTAGGCCCATTATAATAATCATAACTATAACATATTTGGCAACCAGCCCTCTATATATTAAGTTAGGTTATAAACAGAAAATATCACGTATAAAAATTACAATATGCCTTTTTTATCTAATGTATAATATTTAAAGCATATTTAATTTTTAAAAAACCATTAGGCCTATCAAACATAACCTCAATTACGTCATTTTGCTTCTACTTCTATGTTTGACTTTGGGAACTAATTCACATTAAGCCTCTCATTTTTCACGTTAATGAATTCTTTTAAATATATATAGGATAGTAACAGGATAATAAATAATTATTACTGTAGTCCCATTATAATAAATAACTATAAAATCTTTGGCAACCAGCCCTATATATATATATAAAGTTAGGTTATAAACAGAAAATATCACGTATAAAAATTAAAATTGCCTTTTTTATCTTATGTATAATATTTAAAGCATTTTTAATTTAAAAAAACATTAGGCCTATCAAACATAACCTCAATTACGTCATTTTGCTTCTACTTCTATGTTTAAGTTTGGGAACTAATTCACATTAAGCCTCTCATTTTTCACGTTAATGAATTCTTTTAAATATGTATAGGATAGTAACAGGATAATAAATAATTATTACTGTAGGCCCATTATAATAATCATAATTATAACATCTTTGGCAACCAGCCCTATATATATAACGTTAGGTTTTATATATATATATATATATATATATATATATATATATATATATATATATATATAGAAAATATCACGTATAAAAATTAAAATATGCCTTTTTTATCTAATGTACAATATTTAAAGCATATTTAATTTTTAAAAAAACCATTAGGCCTATCAAACATATCCTCAATTACGTCATTTTCCTTCTACTTCTATCTTTGACTTTGGGAACTAATTCAAATTAAGCCTCTCATTTTTCACGTTAATGAAATCTTTTAAATATGTATAGGATAGTAACAGGATAATAAATAATTATTACTGTAGTCCCATTATAATAAATAACTATAAAATCTTTGGCAACCAGCCCTATATATATAAAGTTAGGTTATAAACAGAAAATATCACGTATAAAAATTAAAATTGCCTTTTTTATCTTATGTATAATATTTAAAGCATTTTTAATTTAAAAAAACATTAGGCCTATCAAACATAACCTCAATTACGTCATTTTTCTTCTACTGCTAGGTTTAAGTTTTGGGAACTAATTCACATTAAGCCTCTCATTTTTCACGTTAATGAATTCTTTTAAATATGTATAGGATAGTAACAGGATAATAAATAATTATTACTGTAGGCCCATTATAATAATCATAACTATAATATCTTTGGCAAACAGCCCTATATATATATATAAAGTTAGGTTATAAACAGAAAATATCACGTATAAAAATTAAAATTGCCTTTTTTTATCTTATGTATAATATTTAAAGCATTTTTAATTTAAAAAAAATTAGGCCTATCAAACATAACCTCAATTACGTCATTTTTCTTCTACTTCTATGTTTAAGTTTGGGAACTAATTCACATTGAGCCTCTCATTTTTCACGTTAATGAATTCTTTTAAATATGTATAGGATAGTAACAGGATAATAAATAATTATTACTGTAGGCCCATTATAATAATCATAACTATAACATCTTTGGCAACCAGCCCTATATATATAAAGTTAGGTTATAAACAGAAAATATCACGTATAAAAATTAAAATTGCCTTTTTTTATCTTATGTATAATATTTAAAGCATTTTTAATTTAAAAAAACATTAGGCCTATCAAACATAACCTCAATTACGTCATTTTGCTTCTACTTCTATGTTTAAGTTTGGGAACTAATTCACATTAAGCCTCTCAATTTCACGTTAATGAATTCTTTTAAATATGTATAGGATAGTAACAGGATAATAAATAATTATTACTGTAGGCCCATTATAATAATCATAACTATAACATCTTTGGCAACCAGCCCTATATATATAAAGTTAGGTTATAAACAGAAAATATCACGTATAAAAATTAAAATTGCCTTTTTTTATCTTATGTATAATATTTAAAGCATTTTTAATTTAAAAAACCATTAGGCCTATCAAACATAACCTCAATTACGTCATTTTGCTTCTACTTCTATGTTTAAGTTTGGGAACTAATTCACATTAAGCCTCTCATTTTTCACGTTAATGAATTCTTTTAAATATGTATAGGATAGTAACAGGATAATAAATAATTATTACTGTAGGCCCATTATAATAATCATAACTATAACATCATTGGCAACCAGCAATCTATATATAAAGTTAGGTTATAAACAGAAAATATCATGTATAAAAATTAAAATTGCCTTTTTTTTATCTTATGTATAATATTTAAAGCATTTTTAATTATAAAAACCATTAGGCCTATCAAACATAACCTCAATTACGTCATTTTGCTTCTACTTCTATGTTTAAGTTTGGGAACTAATTCACATTAAGCCTCTCATTTTTCACGTTAATGAATTCTTTTAAATATGTATACGATAGTAACAGGATAATAAATAATTATTACTGTAGTCCCATTATAATAAATAAGTATAAAATTTTTGGCAACCAGCCCTATATATATAAAGTTATATATATATAAACAGAAAATATCACGTATAAAAATTAAAATTGCCTTATATATATATATATATATATATATATATATATATATAAGTTAGGTTATAAACAGAAAATATCACGTATAAAAATTACAATATGCCTTTTTTATCTAATGTATTTAAAGCATTTTTAATTTAAAAAAACATTAGGCCTATCAAACATAACCTCAATTACGTCATTTTGCTTCTACTTCTATGTTTAACTTTGTGAACTAATTCACATTAAGCCTCTCATTTTTCACGTTAATGAATTCTTTTAAATATGAATAGGATAGTAACAGGATAATAAATAATTATTACTGTAGTCCCATTATAATAAATAACTATAAAATCTTTGGCAACCAGCCCTATATATATATATAAAGTTAGGTTATAAACAGAAAATATCACGTATAAAAATTACAATATGCCTTTTTTATCTAATGTATTTAAAGCATTTTTAATTTAAAAAAACATTAGGCCTATCAAACATAACCTCAATTACGTCATTTTTCTTCTACGTCTATGTTTGACTTTAGGAACTAATTCACATTAAGCCCCTCATTTTTCACATTCATTATTAAATATGTATACGATAGTATCAGGATAATAAATAATTATTACTGTAGGCCCATTATAATAATCATAACTATAATAACTTTGGCAACTAGCCCTCTATATATAAAATTAGGTTATAAACAGAAAATATCACGTATAAAAATTAAAATATGCCTTTTTTATCTTATGTATAATATTTAAAGTATATTTAATTTTAAAAAAACCATTAGACCTATCAAACATAACCTCATTTACGTCATTTTGCTTCTACTTCTATGTTTGACTTTGGGAACTAATTCACATTAAGCCTCTCATTTTTCATAGCCAGATTCAGTATATATTTTTCCTGTTTTACTCGGGAAAACGAATATTTTCCAAGACACTATAGTCAAGAAGTCGTAAGTTAACCCAAAATAGTAAGTATGAAAACTAATTGTTATATCTTTGGTTGAAAATGGAACCCCTCGTAAAAACACAATATGGTATTGGTCCCCATATATAATTTATTATTTTATTTAGGCCTGTTTGTTTTAATTTCATGTTAATAATTTGATATAAAATAAAACAGCTGATTCGTTTTTCCGTCTGAATTTAACAATTGAAAATATTTCAAATTTTATTTCACACCGATCCGATGTTTTGTTTACTCCTAAAGTTTAAGATTAAAAAAATATGACAGTCGGGACATTATACGATTAAAATAAAAATTTAAAAAGTTAGTAATCAGTAATCATTGATTGCATTGGTCCTAATTTATTAATGCATTGTTAAATTGAAAATACTCACTAGTGGTATTAAGAAAATGGAAAATTTTCAGCAGCAAATACAAATAAAAACATCAATCTTGTACAACATATCCTCTGATACTCTAATTTTGTTGGCTGGCCTTTGTTAATAATTTAAATATTTATTAATTAACTTACTTACAATAGTCAAGATATCTTAATTGTAAACGTTCCAAACAATTTTGTACTAGATAGGTTGGATATGTATGGCGTTAAATGTATTATAAATATTTATTGTTTAACTCATTCACGTACATAAATTTATAGAAAAATATAAAAACGTAAAAAAATTAACGATAATAACGAATTTTTAACTCACTCTTAGTTTCATAAGAACCACGAATGCTTTAGCCAGAATATTATGGTGAGCCTACTGTGAACAACACTAATAAAATGTTGTTCAATAAGCATAAAACTTTTTTACATAAATGTTATACTTTTTCCCACATAAAAAAAATTACTAGGCCCGTTTAAAAAAGATTTCAAAAAATTATTTTGGATTTTCGGTCAGCCAGAATTAGAGTTTTTCAAGAATGTCCATGATTAGATTTTGATACATAATAATACGTTTTTCATTACCAGCTGATGCTTGAAAATTTATCAGTGGTGTTTGAGGCAATTATGACAGCTGTTATTTAAAAAAAAAATATTTTAACACTTTTATTTATTGGCTTGAAATAATTTACCAATTTATTAAAAATGTTAATGGTTTACAAAATACACAAACACACCTAAACACAAATGTGATTCACTAGACAAAATTAATCACTGTTTTGAAGAAATAATTAATAATTGTATTTTTCTTACAATATGCCCAGCAAGACTGATACAGTTTTTTAATAAATCTTTACGATAGTCTATAAAAATAACTAATTAAAATTTAAAAATATGTAATCAAATAGGTTTAATAAAGTTAGTTACAATAATAGATTGTTTTAAATTACCTAACTTTAAATTAGGCCTGTTATACACACCATTCAAATCCTTATTTGATAGACTAAATATTAAAAATTAAATATTAAAAAATATAAATCGAGTCGATTTAATATATTACTTTAATTTATTAAGAATTTTTTCGCTTACCGTTCATATTAACCAAGTCCCACAATGTTCCGGTCATTTTCGACGATGACGAATCCGAACTCATTGTAATATGCCAACTGAACTTCTGAAATTAACCTAAAAATTATTCAACTGAAGTGGTAGTTATCTATTCGGCTTTCTTCTAATGACTGTCTCAAAGTGCAAGCGTACACGCCTAAGTACAAGATGGATACCTATAACTGACCTTAAGACTTTAACACCCCCTTCCTCCCCTTACCCCTCGCTTTAATTCCTGAAAGCCTTACTAATCCTGTCCAGTCATCTTTACAAAAGAAGAAATAATGCATAATTTGTCCACTAGGGTAGTGAATGCAGTCTTCTATGACTAATTAACGAACTTTCAGTTAATTTTCTAATTTGTAGATAAATATTTGGGCAACCAATGCTACTACAACAAATGTAATAAAATTGCATAATAAATAATAAGTCTGAAGCTTAAAATAATAGGTATACTAAGTATTAGAACCTACCTGTATAGCAAAATAAACTAGTTAATCTATATAAATAAAAATAAATATAAAATAAATTATATTATTTTTTATAAAATAAAATAAAATATATATAAATAAATATAAATGTTCGTTTGTTCAAAACTGTAAATCTTCGAAAATTCATCCGATTGCTTTGAAATTTTGACACAACGTTGCATTCGAATAGGCGCAAGTTTTATATATATATATATATATATATATATATGTGTGTGTGTGTGTGTGTGTGTGTGTGTGTGTGTGTGTGTGTGTGTGTGTGTGTGTGTGTGTGTGTGTGTGTGTGTGTGTGTGTGTGTGTGTGTGTGTGTGTGTGTGTGTGTGTGTGTGTGTGTGTGTGTGTGTGTGTGTGTGTGTGTGTGTGTGTGTGTGTGTGTGTGTGTGTGTGTGTGTGTGTGTGTGTGTGTGTGTGTGTGTGTGTGTGTGTGTGTGTGTGTGTGTGTGTGTGTGTGTGTGTGTGTGTGTGTGTGTGTGTGTGTGTGGTTGTGTGTGTGTGTGTGTGTGTGTGTGTGTGTGTGTGTGTGTGTGTGTGTGTGTGTGTGTGTGTGTGTGTGTGTGTGTGTGTGTGTGTGTGTGTGTGTGTGTGTGTGTGTGTGTGTGTGTGTGTGTGTGTGTGTGTGTGTGTGTGTGTGTGTGTGTGTGTGTGTGTGTGGTTGTGTGTAAATGTTCG
>CM040183.1:86696882-86726882 GCA_022606455.1 Callitettix versicolor | reverse complement strand
TTATTAGCCTACAGTATTTACAAACAAATAGTACCGGTACGTTGAAATGAGCACCGATTCTGATTTCTAGATCACTTTTTCAGGGGTCGTCAAAATTCGTGTGTGTGTGTGTGTGTGTGTGTGTGTGTGTGTGTGTGTGTGTGTTTTAGCACGCTTACGTTAGCAATTTTGGTCCGATTTCATTCAAACTTGGCACAAAAATAGACTATGAAAATAACATTGACCAATTCGATAACCAATAAAGCTCATTCAAAATTGTCAAAATGGCGGCCACTACACTACAAAATTTCATGTTTTGTTTTTGTATTGAATTACTTTTTCGAAAATCAGACTCCACCGTCGTAACCAACGTCGAAAACCGCGTAAATTAGCATTTCAAATTTGTTGAAGTTAAGACTTTTTTTGTTAGAGGTATTCAGCGTAATTTTATAGAAAAAATGTTACCGTAGGTCACGCTAAACTAGACTAATGACTCTCTCTCTCTCTCTCTCTCTCTCTCTCTCTCTCTCTCTCTCTCTGTGTGTGTGTGTGTGTGTGTGTGTGTGTGTGTGTGTGTGTGTGTGTGTGTGTGTGTGTGTGTGTGTGTGTGTGTGTGTGTGGTGCGTGCGCGTGTGTGTGGGGGGTGCGTGTGCGTGATGTGTGTGTGTGTGTGTGTGTGTGTGTGTGTGTGTGTGTGCGTGTGTGTGTATGTTAGAACGCTTAAGTTCGCAATTTCATTCGGTTGTGATTCAAATTTTGACAAAAATATACTATGATAATAGCTTTGATCAGTTCGTTAACCAGCAAGTCAGCTACGACAAACGGCGTTTGGATGAAGAGACCTCAGAACGAACTGTATTAAACGACCACAATAATAGAAGAAACCATAAAACGCCAAGCAAAGTTTTATATACACTTTTTTTTTAAGGCAAAAAGCACATTGAGGCTACTATCGCCTCCCTAGATGTAAGTGTGAGTGTAACGTGTTAAAATCGTAAGTGTAGTGTTGTTAGTGTAAGTGTGTTAGACTCGGGTACCGCGAGGGACGTCAAATCCTCTCAATAGGTACAGCTAGTCTGCACCCCCTGCATACTTCAAGACAAAATTCAAAATAATAACGAAACTACTCGACGACATAACAAAGAGTAAATAAGGCACAGATTTTCTGAAAGACGTCCAGAGGGATCTGCAACAGATCAACGAAAACCTAAAAGACCGAATCGAGTCGGAATCAAATAACGAGTTTAACGTTTGAGCAGAGAACATCGTGACAATCGGGAAAAATAGACTGATGAAAGGAAGAAAGAACATTCCGAGTTTTACAATTTTAATTGGTGAATTGAAGCGGCTCAATTTTAGTCAATTGAAAAGGCATGCAACCTCTAACTGTATTTTGACATTTTAAATGTGGCCTACTTCGTATTTTATGATGTCCTTATTAACGATGATAAATGCACGATGGAAGGAGAAATCACAAATATATTTGTGTAAAAGCAGTGTCCAAAACATGTGTTTGGTATTCGAAATGGTTATACGACGGGCAGAGATAGGGGACAGTCAGTAGGGCCACATAACCTATAAGTTTAATAACATTTAAATAAATATTGAAATTGTTCTAAGCAAGTATGCAAAAAAAGTGGCATTTGTAATTGCATTGTCTATTCGTGATTAATAAGTTAGTTTCGTAAAATATACAAAATATTGTCTGATTTGTGATGCCGCGCATGCGCATCCATGATGCCGTTTTGCCTGTGACAGTTAAAAGTGTCTTTTATGTTAAAATTTTCCGCAAACAGTAAGTTTTAGCGCAAAATCGTTTTGCAATGTCAGAAATCGGTTAAAATATCTTTCTAAAGATAATCCATTTATGCCTGTACGAATAGCATGTGCTGAGAAAAAAGGATGTTGACTCGAGAAATAATATATATGATTTTGAAATTTTGAAGTACAATTCCACAACTAAAAATAAGGTTTGAAGAATTCAACCAGGTTTTATCTTGCATTTCTACATTTTCTACTAAGCATTACCTTACTTTTCATATGTGCAAATTTATTCGTGTACATCCGGCTTTGTTACAAAAACAAAAGAAAGAAGTTACTTTAATCTCTGTTTTATTTTCGTATAAAAATAAAAGAAAATAACAATTCGACGATCCAATAACGTTTTCCTATGTTTATTAAATCAGATACAATATGTGTTTTTGTAGGTTATGTAATACATATTTCCTTGCATCACTGCCTTCTATATTGCGTCTGATATTGTCTGATTTGTGATGCCGCGCATGCGCATCCACGATGCCGTTTTGCGTATGACAGTTAAAAGTGTCTTTAATGTAACAATTTTCCACAAACAGTAAGTTTTAGCTTAAAATCGTTCTTCAATGTCAGAAACCGGTTAAAAAATCATTATAAATATATCTCGTTTATGCTTGTACGAATAGTATGTGCTTTCTAAAAAGGGATGTAGACTCGAGTAATAATATAAACCAGGGGGCCCGAGTGAAATTTCGCACTATGTTTAAGCAAACATATTCTTTTGAATAAGAATAGTTGTTGGGGAGAGGACGATAGTTGGAAGGCAGGGAAAACATGTTTAAAAAGTAAATCGAAAAGCGATCGATTAACAATAGATAAACGCACGATGGAAGGAGAAATCACAAATATATTTGTGTAAAAACAGTGTCCAAAACTCGTAGGACTATTTGATATTCGAAATGCTTGCCCCGGCTTGTACGACGGGCAGGGATAGTGGACTGTCAGTAGGGCCACATAACCTGTAAGTTTAATGACTTTTAAGTAAATACTGACACTGTTCTAAGCACGTTACGCAAAAAGTAGCATTTGTAATGGAATTGTCTATTCGTGATTAATATTTTTTTTTTGTGTTTAACGTCTGACTATTGTGCACACTTGGGCTAATGCAGACGATGTGATAATTTATAGCGTATGAAAATGCCAAGCCCTGGCCGGGAATCGAACCCGGGTCCTCGGGGTGAAAGCCTAGTACGCTATCAACTAGGTCACCGAGGCGGCTCGTGATTAATAAGTTAGCTTCGTAAAACATACAGAATATTGTGTTATTTGTGATTCCGCGCATGCGCATCCAAGATGTCGTTTTGTCTATGACTGTAAAAAGTGTCTTTATATTAAAATTTTCCACAAACAGTAAGTTTTAGCGCAAAATCGTTTTGCAATGCCAGAAGCCGATTAAAAAATCTTTCCAAATATACCTCATTTATGCCTGTACGAATATTTTGTGCTGAGAAAAAGCGATGTTGACTCGAGAAATAATATAAATGATAATTTAAATTTCGGTTTTATTAAATGATGGAAAAACGAAAAATATGCAAACATGGATCCGGAAACACTTTGCTCTTGAGTTACGGTTAACGGAGTGTACGCTTCGGTTCCTAATCAAACAATACACTAAAAACAAACTGAAATACTAGAAACCTAAAATTGAGTATTAAACGTGATGTTTTCTTACCTGACAAACCGAAGCCATGTAGATCTGTACTGACGCATTAGACGTGACACAAAATTCAAACACGTTTTCTAAACACTTTCAGTACAATAACTTTTTTTTTGAATAGGTAATAAACACTGAAATGTTTTAAACAAAACTTGTAAAGAATGACTTTAAACAAAATTTCTGTTTAACTCAATCTCTGTTTGTTTCGTCGAAATATCAGCCACGAAATGACTCAACGGATTTCAGTGGAAACGTTTGTTTGTTAAAACACAATGCTTAGTGGATTTAGGCTATCTCAAACATCGCTTCTCGGAAACAAAACAGCGGCTCTTAAATTCATGAAAACATGTCTGTTATTGAACCAAAGATAAAAATCATGTCATGTTTTCTCTTCTTTTTTATTTTAATTACGACAATTTGTTCGAAAACGTTTGACCATTTGTATTCGGAGAACCTATTCAATAGCTCATATCAACGAAAACTTCAGTTTACAAAAAAAAGTAATAAAATAATATGGATCCGAAACGTAACAAAAGTAAATTATAACCTAGGAAGGCAGATCATTATACTCAACATAGTAATTTAACCTATGAAGACTTACTAATTTAAATTAAATTTTTCAACTAAATTTTACTAACTACAAAATTCCACAGTGACTTTAATCATCAGACTTGACATAATTAGGCCTAATACAGAAACACTTACGAACTTTTTTTAAGTAATTAGGATTATTCTTCTATCTACTCACCCCGTAAAGGCTACTGCGGTTTCGAAACGCTATTGTTCCATCTTCAGGCCGTGATACAAAATGTTAAACTGTTGTCATCTTCACAAAGCCGTAATACAAAACTGTCAAATCCTCTGTCGATTAAAATACATAGGACGAAATTTGGTTTGGCCAAACGATACGTGCAACTCGTATCGTTTGGCCTAACCAAATTTCATCGTACATATTTTAATCTTATAATTGTGTTCAGTGTTTGTGACGTATGTTTTTAATGTTTTGTTTGACTTTGTGACGACCTCGACAGAAAGATTTAAATTTTGTATCACTGCCTGAAGATGGAACAATAGAATTTCGAAACCGCGCATCCTTTACGAGGTGAGGAACTAGACCACTGACGGGTAGAATAGGTCATAATCATAATTACTTAAATACGTGATCCGGTGACTATGTTGCAATAATGAAATTTTTATAATAGTTGTTGAATATTTACAGACTGTTCCGAGACCAATCTAACGTGCGATAGCCTACACTTAAATTCGTCATTTTATTTGGTTAAATCACCTCAGATCTTTCGCCCGTACATCGCTCATCTTATTCAGTAAAATTAAATGTTTATATAGTTTTCGAGTTTAAGTG
Source organism: Callitettix versicolor (assembly GCA_022606455.1). NCBI lineage: Eukaryota > Metazoa > Arthropoda > Insecta > Hemiptera > Cercopidae > Callitettix > Callitettix versicolor. The sequence goes on along the minus strand of CM040183.1, from coordinate 86,722,068 downwards.
AAGATTCCGTAAATGATTCTGTATTTGAAGGCTAGCCGAGGCTGAATATTAAACTGAATTAAACTTAATAAAAACCTGAACATTAAACTGAATATTAAACTGAATTATACTGAACATTAAACTGAATTAAACTGAATATTAAACTGAACATTAAACTGAATTAAAATGAATTTTAAACTGAATATTAAACTGAATTAAAATGAATATTAAACTGAACATTAAACTGAATTAAAATGAATTTTAAACTGAATATTAAACTGAATTAAAATAAATATTAAACTGAACATTAAACTGAATTAAAATGAATATTAAACTGAATTAAAATGAATATTAAACTGAATTAAAATGAATATTAAACTGAACATTGAACTGAATTAAAATGAATATTAAACTGAACATTAAACTGAATTAAAATGAATATTAAACTGGATATTAAACTGAATTAAAATGAATATTTAACTGAACATTAAAATGAATTAAAATGAATATTAAACTGAATATTAAACTGAATTAAAATGAATATTAAACTGAATTAAACTGAACATTAAACTGAATTAAAATGAATATTAAACTGAATATTAAACTGAACATTAAACTGAATTAAAATGAATATTAAACTGAATTAAAATGAATATTAAACTGAACATTAAACTGAATTAAAATGAATATTAAACTGAATTAAAATGAATATTAAACTGAACATTAAACTGAATTAAAATGAATATTAAACTGAACATTAAACTGAATTAAAATGAATATTAAACTGAACATTAAACTGAATTAAAATGAATATTAAACTGAACATTAAACTGAATTAAAATGAATATTAAACTGAATATTAAACTGAATTAAAATGAATATTAAACTGAACATTAAACTGAATTAAAATGAATATTAAACTGAATTAAAATGAATATTAAACTAAACATTAAACTGAAATAAAATGAATATTAAAATGAATATTAAACTGAACATTAAAATGAATTAAAATAAATATTAAACTGAATATTAAACTGAATTAAAATGAATATTAAACTGAATTAAACTGAACATTAAACTGAATTAAAATGAATATTAAACTGAATTAAAGTGAACATTAAACTGAATATTAAACTCGAGATTTGTAACATTATAAAGTAAAATAAACAAATAATTTTCGTGAACCATACACATATCGTACGAGTGATTTTGTTCATAACCAGTAGAACTTTGAAAGTTTCTACGTTGAAAGCCTTGTTAATAAATAAACATATTTTCTTTTTTAACCGTGTCGCAATGAAAAGCGGACCGTTTAAGTGAATACAGACCTTTTAAGCTAATAAAAAAAAATAAGATAAAATAAATGACTGCAATTTTGTTTCAAATAGGCATATACCAGCTTGGCATTGCTTAAAAAACAGTCACAGCTACAAATAACCATAAGAACTCTATTACTGAACCGAAAATAAAAATCGTGTTTTCTCTTCCTTTTTTATTTTAATTACGATAACTTGTTCGAAAACACGACAAATTAACAGAGTTTTTAACAACATAACCTGAAACTTATTATAGCCTGTCAGGTGTTCAATGAAATCAGCTGATCTTTACGAATTAATATAAAAACAACTGATATTTTAATACGGCCGTCATAATTAAATTAACGATTCATTTCGTATATTTAAATCGGTCAAAGTTCTTCATAGTTTCCGTAGTGTAGTGGTTATCCCGTGCGCCTCACACGCGCAAGGCTCCGGTTCGATCCCGGCGGAAACACGTATAACTAATTTAATATCAGACTTGAGACGCGTAAAATACACTGTTATACATCAATACAAACATGTTCCTCGTGTCACGCATCCTGCAAAATTCAACATCAAAACCAGCCCTAAAATACGATACATTTAAAAAAGAAATTAGCCGCCTCGGTGGCCTGGTTGATAGCGTACTGGGCTTTCACCCTGAGGACCCGGATACGATTTCCGGCTAGGGCTTGGCATTTGCATACGCTATAGCCTAAATCATCCCATCGTCTGCATTAGCCCAAGTGTGCACAATAGTCGGACGTTAAACGCCAAAAAACAAAAAAACAAAAAAAAAAACAAAATTGTACATCCAAGAGCTCTTGCAGCCACACGGGTCGACCAAACAATTTGATTTAGGCCCTTAATTACTGGTGGTAATTATTTAATGTTTAGGCTTAATAATTTGACTTAGGCTATATTTTGTCGAAAAAAATACTATATTTCACCTACTTGCTTATCAGTAACAAAAGCTCTTCTTCCAAACTTACACAAACTTATTGCAGTTTACATTGAAACAATTTTTTATTTTAACTTACAAATTAATCAACTGTAACTTTTATTCCCTGGAAAATAACGTAGCAAAGCATTGCCCACTGGTGGGTTAACTCAACTTTGCGAGTGGAGGGCGTTTGTTGGCCGATTCAAGGGCAAAAAGGGTGATAAATTGCCAACTTCAAAAATTCATATCTCAGAATCTACTGAACCGATTTAAGCTTACAACCTCGCAAAAATGTTCCTCTTCACTTAGGCCTAAACGAGGTGTGTTCAGAAAGTAACGAGAATTTTAATTTTTGAACAAAATATTTATTTATTCTTCTACACTGATGTTGTCGCCTTCAAAATAGTTCCCATTGGAGATTATGCACTTGTACCAACGCTTCTTCCAATCCTCGAAACATTTCTCAAACTCGATCTTTGAGATAGCCTTTAGTTCTTTCAGCGATGCGCTTTTAATGTCATCTACGGCTGTAAAACGACGGTCCTTTAAGGTACTCTTTATTTTTGGAAATAGGAAAAAGTCACACGTAGCCATGTCTGACGAACATGGAGGCTGGGGCATCGTTACAGTACTGTTTTTGGCTAAAAAGTCACGAACAAGCAATTAATTGTGAGCTGGTGCATTATCGTGGTGCAAAAGCCATGAATTGTTTTTCCACAGATCCGGGCGTTTTTTCGGATCGCTTCACGCAAACGGCGTTGAACTTATAGGTAGTACCCTTTATTGACCGTTTCACCTGGTGGCAGGAATTCATGATGCACTAAGCCATTAATATCGAAGAACACAATGAGCTTAACCGTTCACGTTCGACCACACTTGTCGAGCCTTTTTCGGTCTTGGCGAGCCAGAATGCCTCCACTGGGATGATTGAGCCTTAGTTTCGACGTAATATCCGTAAACCCATGTTTCGTCACCTGTTATATGTTTAAGTAATTCTGCATCGTCGTTGACGTCATTTAGTGACTCCTAAGCAACTTCCATTCGCCTCTGTTTTTGTTCAAAATTGAACAATTTTGGAACGAATTTTGCTGCCACGCGTTTCATACACAAAACATTGGAAACAATGTCATGACATGATTCAATCGATATGCCTAAATCATCAGAGACCTTTCTAATTGTGATTCGGCTATTGTTCATAACCATTTCTTTCACTTTTTCCACGTTTGTTGTTCCATCGGTTGTTGATGTGCTGGGGCGTCCAGGGCGTTCGTCATCTTTAACGTCTTCACAGCCTTCTTGGAAACGCTTATACCACTCGTAAACTCTTGCTTTACTCACAGTAGATTCATCATAGGCCTTTGTTAACATTTCACACACTTTGTTACACTTTATTCCATTTTTTAAGCAAAATTTGATAAACATTCTTTGATTCATTTCTGTTAACTTACGAAAATCGCCGAGCTCATAAAAACACGTCTAACTTTAGTGACTGTCACAGACAAAGTCAACAATAAAAACAGCTGAAAGTTTTATCATACTTCAAGGGAATGTATACCAACATAATAAAAAAAATGTTTGACAATCGGACTCTCCAAGCCAGCGAAATTTAAAAATTCTCTTTACTTTCTGAACACACCTCGTACTTTAAGTTAGTGTTATTTATAAATGGCCCCGTATAATTTGACGAATAATATTTGCAATTTAATTTTATTGTTTTTAAAACTGACCTTGTGGCCATTAACCCTAGAACTGGTCGGATACGTGATTGACGTTGACCCTTTCTCAAATGGCAGCGTCTTATATTACGGCTAATTAGACAGCTGTTACAGGATCGATTATTTATGGCACTTCTGATTGTATAACTACAGTAATATTTATACTAATTGGTTTAAGACATTTCAAGCTTTCTTTTGATGGTAAAACCCTCCAATAAGAATTTCTATTTTTAAATCTATACAGCGCCTAGTGTTTGTGTTTCAACTGCAGAAATAAGCTGTAGATTGTGTCATCTCTGAGGCTCGGCTGTATACGGGGGCCATTTACAAAAAATACTAACTTAAAGTATACGGGGGCCATTTACAAAAAATACTAACTTAAAGTATACGGGGGCCATTTACAAAAAATACTAACTGAAAGTATACGGGGGCCATTTACAAAAAATACTAACTTAAAGTATACGGGGGCCATTTACAAAAAATACTAACTGAAAGTATACGGGGGCCATTTACAAAAAATACTAACTTAAAGTATACGGGGTCCATTTACAAAAAATACTAACTTAAAGTATACGGGGGCCATTTACAAAAAATACTAACTTAAAGTATACGGGGGCCATTTACAAAAAATACTAACTTAAAGTATACAGGGGCCATTTACAAAAATACTAAAAAGTATACAGGGGCCATTTACCAAAAATACTATCTTAAAGTATACGGGGGCCATTTACAAAAAATACTAACTTAAAGTATACGGGGGCCATTTACAAAAAATACTAACTTAAAGTATACAGGGGCCATTTACAAAAAATACTAACTTAAAGTATACGGGGGCCATTTACAAAAAATACTAACTTAAAGTATACAGGGGCCATTTACAAAAAATACTAACTTAAAGTATACGGGGGCCATTTACAAAAAATACTAACTTAAAGTATACGGGGGCCATTTACAAAAAATACTAACTTAAAGTATAAGTAAAGATGAACATTATGCGAGTTTGTAAACTCAAATAGGTTCAGTAGATTTTGAGATACGAATTTTTAGTTGACAATTTTTCACCATTTTTTGCCCTTAAATCGCCCATAACTCAAAAAGGATGCGTTTTTCGTAAAAATACCAATGGAAAAAAGTGTTTATTTTTGTCAAATTAACCTTAAACAATTATTTGCATGCCTATTTTTAAATATATATTACTTCTCGAGTCAACATCCCTATTTCTCAGCACGTACTCGTGCAGGCATAAATGAGGTATCTTTGGAAACATTTTTTACCGCCTTCTGTCATTTACAAAAATATTTTGTGCTAAAACTTATGTTTTAACGAGATATATTAAAAATTTTTAACCGGCTTGTGACGTTGCGAGACGATTTTGCGCTAAAAACTGTTTGTAGAAAACTTTAACATAAAAGACACTTTTAACTGTCACAGGCAAAGCGGCATCATGGATATGCATGCGCGGCATCATGGATACACAAATACACACAAACATACACAAAAACACAAACACACACAAATCGGTGCATATTTCAACGTACGGGTATGGGTTGCATTGCACTATCCATACAACTTACAATTTGTAGTTGTAGGCTATTAATTTACAATGAAAATTAACTTAACCTGGCAGCAGTGTGGAACAAATTTTTGAAATTAATCTTAAAATGTAAAGTATCTTCACTGACCCAAATCTTCACCCATCAAAACATAGTTAACTAAAATTAACGTTCTAATACTTCAATAACCCAATCACTTCTGTTGTTCCTTCGTCTTAACTAATAAAATAAAGTGTTATACCCAATAATTCATTGCGAGTAAATTAATAATTTATGTTTTTGTTGCCAATAAATAACAAATGATTTCAAAATTATCCTGTTTATAAACGACAGGCGTTTTTTTTTTTTTTTTACTATTATCAAGCTTCATGAATTACTATTAAACACTTGTGGAGTTCCACAATTTTTTTCAAATCACAGTTATATACGACTATAAAAATATCAGTGATTTCGACAATTTGTAGAATCGTCAAACTTGACAAATTTTACAAAACAGGCCTCCGATCTTCATCAAATCTTAAAGTTTGCAGAACCTCAATTTAATCATATATTACTTCTCGAGTCAACATCCCTATTTCTCAGCACGCACTACTCGTGCAGGCATAAATGAGGTATCTTTAGAAAGATTTTTGCCGGCTTCTGACATTGCAATACGATTTTGCGCTAAAACTTACTGTTTGTGGAAAACTTTAACATAAAACATACTTTTAACTGTCACAGGCAAAGCGGCATCGTGGATACGCATGCGCGGCATCACAAATCAGACAATATTTTGTATATTTTACGAAGCAAACTTATTAATCACGAATAGACAATCTCATTACAAATGCCATTTTTTTGCATAACGTGCTTAAAAGAATGTCAATATTTACTTAAAAATCATTAAACGTATAGGTTATGTGGCCCTACTTACATTAAACGTATTATCCTGGGATAAGTATTACGAATACCAAACACATATTTTGGACACTGTTTTTACACAAACATATTTGTGATTTCCCCTTCTATCGCGCATTTATCTATTGCTAATCGATCGCTTTTCGATTTTGTCCCTTCCTTCCAACTACCGCCCTCACCCCGACGACTAATTTTATTCAAAAGGCTGTGTTTACTTAAAACTTTCATAGTGCGAAATTTCGCACTGACCCCCTGGTATTTGTTAATAACAAAATACTTGCCGTTCGAATAAAAAATTGTTTAGGTTTTTTATTAGAAAAATTTAAAAATCGATCCCGACAGGTCTCAGTCGTTAGAGTAGTGATGAAGGGGTCAAGTCGATTTTTGTGCATCTATTTAAGGGTACGTCGCTCGTGTATTAGCACGGCCAAGCGTTTGCTAATTAGGGGTAGCGATGTCTGACCAAAGTCCTTTGCCGGTCTGGGAATTCTTAGGTACAATAAATAAATATTCCTGATAGGTAACAATAGCGGTCAGTCAACCTATTAACAAACAAAAGTCATGACTCTTGACAATTGCATCGTCTATATTACTGTTGCATAGGCCTAACGCAAACTGGGAGTGTTTGAGTACACCTGGTGCATTAAGCACACACAATAGGCCATCATAATAGGGTGTATTAAATAGAATCTTCGTTGAAAAATAACCGTGGCAAGCAGCTGTCTGGCTGACGTGATGGAAGGGAATTCTTAACATATTTTTAACCGCTAATCACTTGAAATTACGATTTCACAATTATAATAAGTATTAATTAAAATTTTTATTTTAGAACTAGCTGTAACCGGGCAAACGTTGCTGTAGCTCAGTTTGGTTCATTTCAACAATGCTTTCGGAAACATTGAACCATTTCAATAATAGTACAACTGGAAATTTGGAAATCATAAATCGGAAACAATGAAATAAAATCGTAAAACTGGAAATTTGGAAATCATAAATCGGAAACATTGAAATCGTAAAACTGGAAATTTGGAAATCATAAATCGGAAACACTGAAATGAAATAAAACTGGAAATTTGGAAATCATAAATCGGAAACACTGAAATGAAATTGTAAAACTGGAAATTTGGAAATCATAAATCGGAAACACTGAAATGAAATTGTAAAACTGGAAATTTGGAAATCATAAATCGGAAACACTGAAATGAAATTGTAAAACTGGAAATTTGGAAATCATAAATCGGAAACAATAAAATCGTAAAACTGGAAATTTGGAAATCATAAATCGGAAACACTGAAATGAAATTGTAAAACTGGAAATTTGGAAATCATAAATCGGAAACACTGAAATGAAATTGTAAAACTGGAAATTTGGATATCATAAATCGGAAACAATGAAATGAAATTGTAAAACTGGAAATTTGGAAATCATAAATCGGAAACAATGAAATGAAATTGTAAAACTGGAAATTTGGAAATCATAAATCGCAAACGATGAAATGAAATCGTAAAAGTGTAAATTTGGAAATCATAAATCAGAAACAATGAAATGAAATCTTAAAACTGGAAATTTGGAACCATAAATCGGAAACAATAAAATCGTAAAACTGGAAATTTGGAAATCGTAAATCGGAAACACTGAAATGAAATTGTAAAAGTGGAAATTTGGAAATAATAAATCGGAAACAATAAAATCGTAAAACTGGAAATTTGAAAATCGTAAATCGGAAACACTGAAATGAAATTGTAAAACTGCAAATTTGGAAATCGTAAATCGGAAACAATAAAATCGTAAAACTGGAAATTTAGAAATCATAAATCGGAAACAATGAAATGAAATTGTAAAACTGGAAATTTGGAAATCATAAATCGGAAACAATGAAATGAAATTGTAAAACTGGAAATTTGGAAATCATAAATCGGAAACAATGAAATGAAATTGTAAAACTGAAAATTTGGAAATCATAAATCGGAAACACTGAAATGAAATTGTAAAACTGGAAATTTGGAAATCATAAATCGGAAACACTGAAATGAAATTGTAAAACTGGAAAATGGAAATCATAAATCGGAAACAATAAAATCGTAAAACTGGAAATTTGGAAATCATAAATCGAAAACAATGAGATGAAATCGTAAAACTGGAAATTTGGAAATCGTAAATCGGAAAAATAAAATCGTAAAACTGGAAATTTGGAAATCATAAATCGGAAAAACTGAAATGAAATTGTAAAACTGGAAAATAGAAATCATAAATCGGAAACAATAAAATCGTAAAACTGGAAATTTGGAAATCATAAATCGGAAACAATAAAATCGTAAAACTGGAAATTTGGAAATCAAAAATCGAAAACAATGAGATGAAATCGTAAAACTGGAAATTTGGAAATCATAAATCGGAAACAATGAGATGAAATCGTAAAACTGAAAATTTGGAAATCGTAAATCGGAAACAATAAAATCGTAAAACTGGAAATTTGGAAATCATAAATCGGAAACAATAAAATCGTAAAACTGGAAATTTGGAAATGATAAATCAGAAACAATGAAATGAAATTGTAAAACTTGAAATTTGGAAATCATAAATCGGAAACACTGAAATGAAATTGTAAAACTGGAAATTTGGAAATCATAAATCGGAAACAATGAAATGAAATTGTAAAACTGGAAATTTGGAAATCATAAATCGGAAACAATGAAATGAAATTGTAAAACTGGAAATTTGGAAATCATAAATCGGAAACAATGAAATGAAATTGTAAAACTGGAAATTTGGAAATCATAAATCGGAAACAATGAAATGAAATCGTAAAAGTGTAATTTTGGAAATCATAAATCGGAAACAATGAAATGAAATCTTAAAACTGGAAATTTGGAAATCATAAATCGGAAACAATGAAATGAAATCGTAAAACTGGAAATTTGGAAATCATAAATCGGAAACAATGAAATGAAATCGTAAAACTGGAAATTTGGAAATCATAAATCGGAAACAATGAAATGAAATCGTAAAACTGGAAATTTGGAAATCATAAATCGGAAACAATGAAACGAAATCGTAAAACTGGAAAGTTGGAAATCATAAATCGGAAACAATGAAACGAAATTCTAAAACTGGAAATTTCGAAATCGTAAATGGATCGTAAATCGGGAACAATGAAATGAAATCGTAAAACTGGAAATTTGGAAATCGTAAATCATAATGTGTTGACATTTTTTTTAATAAACTACCTACTAACTAAAAATAGGTTATAAGCTACGCAATGAAATGTAAACATTTTTTTGTCCTATTCCTGAACGGAAGCAATGTAACCGATTTGACCGAGCGAAGCGAGGTCTATTTTCAATTTGACCGTTTGGAATTTTGTTTGTGTTTGAATGTTTGTTACGTGGTTTTGGCCAAACGCATTGACCGATTGTTTTGAAATTTGGTACGGGAATAACTCATATAGCGTACAAAAGATGTTTGTGTGAGATGTTTTTCCATTCATATTCATTTCAAAATGGCGGGCTCTGATTTAACGATGACACTGCAGTTGCTGGCTATTTTCTGTAATACTGGCTGAAAGGCAAGACTTGATCAATTTGACCGCTTCATGGAGAAAGAGCACAAACTTTCCATTAAAGTAATATTTCTCGTAAATATTACGGTCAGCGGTTAAATCGGCGGACAAGGTTACTAGTGCGACAGAGCGTTGTCGCGGAGCGTTCTGTATATTAATTAAAAATATATAGCGAGCTCTATACTGTTCTTTGAATAATAAAAGAATCATATTACTGTATTATCAGAAAGCAGCAGAACAGCTCGAGTTTTCTTAATCCTCTACCGTATCTGATCTTTAAATCCAAGCATCATCTTATAAAGCGTGTCCGTGCTCACGCGTGTTTGGTTTATGCGTATTGACAACCGACATTCAATTGGTTGATACGAAGCCACGCCTCCGCGCGGAAGGATACAAACTCAGGAACAAGATTAGTTTGCTACCGCCCCTATAGGAGCTTGTTATTATTTAAATTTTGTGCCATGACGAAGGGTTGCGTTGGGCTCCCTTGATCAGCTGCCAATAAATCATTGTATCGTGCCATCAATAACCTACGGTTTGGGATCGATAGATAGCGCCATGATGCATCGCCGGTGACACTAGATCCAGGTGAGTCACCTGACATACAATCATCATGGCCTATTTTTTTCAGTCCGTTTTTTAAAATATAGGCCAACATACGTTACATATTTTGTAATACCATTAGGCCTGTTAAATTTTGTAGGATAGGCTGCGTATTTCTATTCATAATAATATGTCTAGTAACTTCCATTTAGGTTAATAATAACCTATAAATCACAATATTAACCCAGACAGAATAAACTGCTTATATTATTTCGAACATTGGTAATATAGCGCTAAAAATTAATAGGCTACTAAAACAGCAAATCTATGGTTCAATAAATGTAGAATGGAAATGATAATTTCATTTTTAATTAATCTGTTTTTTTTGCCAAAGTGTAAAGTAATGCGTTTTTCGTAAAAATACCAATGGAAAAAAAGTGTTTATTTTTGTCAAATTAATCTTAAACAATTATTTGCGTGCCCATTTTTAAATATATATATATATATATATATATATATATATATATATATATATATATATATATATTATGTCTGCTATACAGGTACAGTTTAGGTTAGGTCTATAGCAGACATAATCAAAGATCTATTGTAAGAATTAAGTACAAGAACTACAAGTCTAATATAGGTTAAAATATGCCTAATACATATATTATAGGCCTAATATGTTGTTAAGTTTTTTTTTTTTTTTTTTTTTTTTTGGTGTTTAACGTCCGACTATTGTGAACACTTGGGCTAATGCAGACGGTGGGATGATTTATAGCGTATGAAAATGCCAAGCCCTCGCCGGGAATCGAACCCGGATCCTCGGGGTGAAAGCCTAGTACACTATCCACTAGACCACCGAGACGGCTTATATGTTGTTAAGTAGGCTATATAGCTCAAAAAAAAAAAAAAAAATTAACATTTTGTCTAAACAAAGTTACAGATCATAGAAACAATTATTTGTAATTTTGAGGTTATGTGGCTGTATTGTTACTTTAATTACATGAAAATGTCAACTGTAAAAGGGAAAATTACGCCTACAGTTTTCGAAAGACTGAAGTCAAATTGTATTTGGAACTTTTTTCAATGAATCGATGAAAAAATTCGAAAAAAAATTGAAGGTTTTGGGTTTAGGTATTGTACCAGCAAAGAGAAAATATTATACAAGGGATAGCCTAATTATGTATTGAAAATATTTTTTGTAATAACTAGTAACATTTGTCCAGGAATTGTTTTACGATGGAAATTATACGTTGTGAGCTATATAGCCTACTTAACAACATATCCTATATAGCTCACAACGTATAATTTCCATCGTAAAACAATTCCTGGACAAATGTTACTAGTTATTACAAAAAATATTTTCAATACATAATTAGGCTATCCCTTGTATAATATTTTCTCTTTGCTGGTACAATACCTAAACCCAAAACCTTCAATTTTTTTTCGAATTTTTTCATCGATTCATTGAAAAAAGTTCCAAATACAATTTGACTTCAGTCTTTCGAAAACTGTAGGCGTAATTTTCCCTTTTACAGTTGACATTTTCATGTAATTAAAGTAACAATACAGCCACATAACCTCAAAATTACAAATAATTGTTTCTATGATCTGTAACTTTGTTTAGACAAAATGTTAGTAATTTTTTTTCACAAGTAGTAAATTTCTTGTTAAATTATTATTACAAGTAATTGTAATTTGTGAAATTTCATGTAATTTATAATTTTCGCGGAACAGGGCCCAAAGTCTCAGTTTGAGTGTGACTTACCAATATACGATATTAACCTATAATACACAACCTATATTATGTAGAACATTAAAGCTTATATTATAAAAGCGAATAATTCATTTCCGGTAATAGTATAACAACTGATTATAGTGTTAGAAAAAAGTTTTTAGCTCACGTTAAATCCTGGACTTGAAGTTTATACCTTTTTGAAGGTTAATGGGATTTTCTAACTGTAATAACATGCCTGATTATATACGAACTCTATTTTAGTTGTTTGATATCAGAACTTACTGCAACAATAAAGTGCAGGCAAAGCAAAAATTAATAGCGAAAAATATTCGTTCAATTTAAATTATTCTTAACAGATGAATTCTAGTTTCGTATTTGATATTCATTCAGTAACAATTATATCGGTAATTTAATATTTCTTTCGAGATATATTGGCAGTACGTTTTCTTTAGTTACATATATATTACTAGCATTACCCGTAGCGGCTTCGCCCACGAAACTTAAACTGTTTCAATAACGCAATAATTTAGAGACATAAAAAAATATATTGATATATTAACATATATTAATAAATTAAAATACATTAATTAAATTTAACATTAAATTTAATATATATTAAAATATATTAATATATCATCGACACTCGTGATTATTTTACAGTGAATATGAAAAAATATTATAACCTGAATATGTTGTTTTATTGTCTTCAAACGTGTTCCATTCGAATTTAAGAAAATCTGATAAAAAATATTTTTCTCCATTTATACCTCTTATATTTTTGTCCTTTAAGGGGATGACTTCTGGGGGGGGGATGCTGAATTACGTGTATCATAATTTGTGTTTTAGAATGTTTTGTTTACTTTTAAGAAAATAAAAAATATTTTTCTCCAATGAAAACACTCTTTTTCTCCAATTATACTTCTTTTTTTCATCTTTATTCATTTAGGGAATGAATTCGGAAAAATTTTGAAATATGTGTTTCATTATTTGTGTTTCATAGCATATTTCTAGAATATACGATCAAAAACAGATATTTTTTCAAATCAAAATTGTAAATCCCTTTTTTACATTTTCTACCCCCTTTCAATCACTTTAGGGGATGAGTTTTGGGAAATGGTGAAAAATATATTTCATTATATTTAAGAGAGACTACGTTACGTTTTAAGAAGGTCAGACGAAAAATATATTTTTCCAATAAAAATTGTTGTACCTCATTTTTACCTCTTTAGGGGTTGAATACTGGAAAATCGTTTTTCAATTCACCCCTACATGTGGTGGTAACCCTGAAAATTTCAAATCTTTAGCTATACGTTGATTGATCTTCAAGTCTCTTCTATACGTTGATTATTAAATTTGGACTGGGTAAGTAGTTAAATGGCGTTAAAATCAATTTCTTTGTAAAAATTGTTCCTATATGGTAACATAAATGTACCCTGAAAATTTCAAGTCGCTATAAAATAGTTTTGGCTCAGCGTTGATTATGAATCAGTCAGTCAGTCAGGACTTCTTCTTTTATATATTAAGATACATGAACAAAATTTGATAAAGTCATCAGTGACGATATTGAGAAAATTAATTTATTAACAGTTTAGTTTAAGTAAAAAGTATATTGGATCATTTTTAACGGATTTCCATTAGGAAAATGAGTACCGATACTGATCTATAGATCACTTTTGAGCGGTTTCTCAAATTTTATAGGGCCTATATACGCTTACATTCGTAATTGTGATTCGACTTGATTCAAACTTGGGACAAAAATCGATTTTATTTACAGCTTAGATAAGTTCGTTAACCAGCAAACAGTTTCAAAATGGCGATCGTTGTAAATCCTTAAAAACTCGTAACTTTTTTGACTTAAATGTTTCAGAAAGTTTGATTTCACCATCGTAATCTGCTTTAAGTCAGATTTTCCTTAGAAACTTCAAAATGGCAACTTCCTCTACTAAACTCAGTTGTAGAAAATAAGTGCTTTCGGAGCAAAATGACGAAGAATATATTTTCGGTCCAGCGGTTAGGATGAAATGGTTAAAATTGTAGTAAATATATTCACCCAGTTACACCGAATGATTAGTTTAATACTGGGCACGATCGTACATCAGCCATTCGATCGTTCCTTATGAACAACATTTGATAAAATCATCAGTGTCGATATTGAGAAAATTAATTCATTAACAATTTGTTTTAATAAAAAATAAAAATGATAGTGAATAATTTTTAACGAATTCCCATTGTAAAATGAGCACCGATACTGACATATAGATCAATTTGAGCGTTTCTTCAAATTTTATAGGTCCTATACATTTATTATTTAAATTGTGTACGCTTACGTTCGTAGTTGTGATTCGACTTAATTCAAACTTGGGACAAAAATCGATTTTTTTTACAGGTTAGATAAGTTCGTTAACCAGTAAACAGTTTCAAAATGGCGATCGTTGTAAATCTTTAAAAATTCGTAACTTTTTTGACTTAATTTTTCAGAAAGTTTGATTTCATCATCGCAACCAGCTTCAGATTTTCCGTGCCATCTGCCTTAGAGACTTCAAAATGGCAACTTCCGCTACTAAACTCAGTTGTCGAAAATAAGTGCTTTCGGAGCAAAATGACGAAGAATATAGTTTCGGTCCAGCGGTTAGGCTGAAATGGTTAAAATCGTAGAAAATATATTCACCCAGTTTCAGAAAATGACTTGCCTAATACTGGGCACGATCATACAGATATTCGATTGAATTCCAGTGTCTCTGCCGCATACAGACATTCAGGTTGAACTACTGTGGTGTAGTGTCTAAATTTTGCTTGATAAGACAGGGCTTTTGATTTGTACGTATTCTGGCAATTTGTAAATAAAATCTTTTTTATTAAAAAACGTTTATTGTTTTTCATTAGGCCTGTTAATAAGGCACATTAAATTATTCGTTTTGCCGATGAAAACACGTTACCTATTTTCGCGCGGTAGGCCTATTGATTTTGAGGTTATGTGGATCATTCTATTTTAGATTTTGTTCGAACTTTCCGTGGGGTCCGCGCTTTTATATTTTGTATTATTACTAACGGGCATGTAATAAAACGTTTCAGTTGGTTTCTAAAGCCATTTTTTTTCAAATAGCCTGTTACTTTTTATTGAAAATGTATTAATTATGAAACAAAGGACAAGGAATGAACCGCGAAACAAGATGGCATTTGAAATAAATCGTAAAACAATAAAAATAACGCTTAACAAAATCAAAAAATGTTTAATAAAATTAAGGAGATTATAGTTCATGTAATATTTATACTATTCAGTGATAAACTTTGCGTTTTATCTGATATAAACTTTTTTTGTGTGTTTAACGTCCGACTATTGTGCACACTTGGGCTAATGCAGACGATGGGATGATTTATTGCGTATGAAAATGCCGGGAATCGAACCCGGATCCTCGGGGTGAAAGCCCAGTACGCTATCGACTAGGCCACCGAAGCGGGTCTCTAACACAAACTAATACGCATTTCAAGCAAAGAAGCCATTTTTGAGACCCCAAAAATTTTTGATCATAATATTCGGAATAAAGTATACTTTTTTAAAAAATCTCAGATAATGGTGGTTACGCTATTACCCACAATTAACCGTGCTAATTTTAAAAAAAAAAATTACCAGTATAAACTTTTACACTCATTTTTGTCCTTAGGAATTGAATTCGGGGAAAATTTTATACAGTTCTGAACAAAGTAAAACCCATCAACTGTTTCGATATAGCGCCCTTTATAGCATAGCCTATTTTTAAAATATCCATTCGCATTAAAAATATTTGATTAACATTACTGTGATACGAGCTAAGTTTGCATTAGCAGCCTATAAAATAACAATAAGCCTATCATAGCCTATTTTTAAAATATCCATTCGTATTCAAAATATTTGATTAACATTACTGTGATACGAGCTAAGTTTGCATTGACAGCCTATATAATACTAATAAGTCTATCATAGCCTATTTTTAAAATATCCATTCGCATTAAAAATATTTGATTAACATTACTGTGATACGAGCTAAGTTTGCATTAGCAGCCTATAAAATACTAATAAGTCTATCATAGCCTATTTTTAAAATATCCATTTACATTAAAAATATTTGATTAACATTACTGTGATACGAGCTAAGTTTGCATTAGCAGCCTATATAATACTAATAAGTCTATCATAGCCTATTTTTAAAATATCCATTTACATTAAAAATATTTGATTAACATTACTGTGATACGAGCTAAGTTTGCATTAGCAGCCTATATAATACTAATAAGTCTATCATAGCCTATTTTTAAAATATCCATTTACATTAAAAATATTTGATTAACATTACTGTGATACGAGCTAAGTTTGCATTAGCAGCCTATATAATACTAATAAGTCTATCATAGCCTATTTTTAAAATATCCATTTACATTAAAAATATTTGATTAACATTACTGTGATACGAGCTAAGTTTGCATTAGCAGCCTATATAATACTAATAAGTCTATCATAGCCTATTTTTAAAATATCCATTTACATTAAAAATATTTGATTAACATTACTGTGATACGAGCTAAGTTTGCATTGGCAGCCTATAAAATACTAATAAGTCTATCATAGCCTATTTTTAAAATATCCATTCACATTAAAAATATTTGATTAACATTACTGTGATACGAGCTAAGTTTGCATTGACAGCCTATATAATACTAATAAGTCTATCATAGCCTATTTTTAAAATATCCATTTACATTAAAAATATTTGATTAACATTACTGTGATACGAGCTAAGTTTGCATTAGCAGCCTATATAATACTAATAAGTCTATCATAGCCTATTTTTAAAATATCCATTTACATTAAAAATATTTGAGTAACATTACTGTGATACGAGCTAAGTTTGCATTAGCAGCCTATATAATACTAATAAGTCTATCATAGCCTATTTTTAAAATATCCATTTACATTAAAAATATTTGATTAACATTACTGTGATACGAGCTAAGTTTGCATTAGCAGCCTATATAATACTAATAAGTCTATCATAGCCTATTTTTAAAATATCCATTTACATTAAAAATATTTGATTAACATTACTGTGATACGAGCTAAGTTTGCATTGGCAGCCTATAAAATACTAATAAGTCTATCATAGCCTATTTTTAAAATATCCATTCGTATTCAAAATATTTGATTAGAATTTTGTAATACGAGTTAGGTTTGCATTGGCAGCCTATAAAATATTAATAAGCCAATATTATTAAAATATTTTATAATATTTTATATAAATATAAAATATAATATAAAATATAAAATTATATATTTTATATTTTATAATATTTTATATATTATAAAATATTAATATTGTATAATATTATATAATATTAATAATAATATTATCATAGCTTATTTTTAAAATATCCATTCGTATTCAAAAATATTTTATTAGCTTTACTGTGATACGAGCTAGGTTTGCATTGACAACCCATAAAATACTAATAAGCTTATAGGCCTATGAACATTTTAACGATTTTTATGATGGTGAAATCAGATTGTCAAAAAATGTAGCAATCAGAATTTCTGTATTTTAATTTTTAAAATAAAAAAAATATTTGCGCATTTACAATGTTCTTACTGAATAATAATACATTTAATTACTTCTTAGAAATTCGATTTAATCGCTCAGCGATAGTGTTGCGTGTGTGATTTTTGAACAATCTACATTTAAAATATTTCCACTGTAGTTTTACGTAAACTATAAATTTCTGCACGCAACTGTCTCGCTGATGAAAACGACAATGTAAAAATTAACAACAATATAAAAAGGAAATATGTTTTTCCACGAAAACTATTCAGACGTGAAAGAATTTACAACAAATTAATTTACAAACAATTTAAATTAACTTAATTATATACTGTTACAATAAAAACCAATATTAGAATTTAATTGTTTAGACCTACGTTTTATGTCACTTTTGTTTGTGGTGTATTGTTATTCAACTGCTTTTTATGAAAATTATAGGCCTACTTGTTCTTATCATATATACCAATATAATTTAATTGAAGCGTAGCTTTTAACGTTAGCTTTGGCGAGGGAAGGGAACAAAAAAAGTCTGCCGAACGGAAAAATTGTAAAAAGAGCAAACGAAATTCGTCTCTCTATTTTTGCCATTTTCTTTTTCTTCCTCTTTTTCGATAAAAGTACACGCGTATTATATTAAAACGTTTGTTGTTTTGTTTTCGGGATTTTTCCTCAGTTGAACACGTGCACTTTGTAACCGTTTACAATTCATTCGAAATTAATATAAACGTTTATAAAAATTGTTGTTAATATTGAATAGTTTTTAAAAACATAACCTAAAAGCCTATCAGCTGTTCAATAAAATCAGCTGATCGTTACGAATTAATATAAAACAACTGATCTTTTACTACAACTACAGTAAATAATATCTAAGCCAGGTTCACGTATTTATTTAAACAAAACAAGATATTTGTAAACATATCTTCAAACTAATTATACATTCAGCAAAGATATCATTAACATCTGTCGGTAACTCCCCGAGTTCCACGCGTTAGCAGTTGTTATGGAAATAAATAAAACCTTATGGGTCGAAAAGGAACTTTGAAGTGTGAATTGTTTCAATTTTGGGAACGGTTATTCCAAAAAACCTTTCTTATTGCGCCTCTACATTAAAAATTTGTTTTACATTAAAAATTTTCCCAGTCAGTACCTCAATCAGTATACTGAATTTTCAGCGAATTTCCATGGAGAAAATTAGCTGCTGGAGAAGCCATCATGGTAAGACCAAGACCCGCGACCTTGAAATGAGCGTCAAAACTGATCCCTTTATTTGATCCTGACTTCTTGATAACATTTTGAGGAAAAAAATGGGTCGTTAAAAAAATTATGTGTGCGCGCGCGTGTGTGCACGATCAAGTTCGCGATTTCGGTCCGATTCGATTCGAACGGCACAAAAATCGATTACGGTGATAGCTTGGACAGTAAAATTCGTTGTACATTTCACGTTGCAGGATCGATGCTCATTTCAAGATCCCGGATCTTATATTGATGGCCGATTCAATAGTTCATTTTCCGATAGACATTCGCTTCAAAACCCAAGCTGTACACCGGATTTGACAGCTTGTAACTTAGTGTAACTGATTTATTGGAGCCTTCCTGGCCAACAATACCTGAACGCTTACAATAGCCTATAGGCTACGTCAATTGTTAAACGTGATCCTTTCAACTAATTGTGGAATAAGGAGTAAAAATGGCATTTTTATTGAAGTGTCACAATATAATTAGAGAATTGCAGACATGTACTAAGAGTTCTAAATACTGAAGTTAATTAGGAAAGTAACTTCCACGAAGTGTTACGACTTTTACCGCTTCACGGAAGTGTGGATTTGGGTAACAGGCTTAAGAAAATCGTAGAATTTAGGGGATTACCTACAATAGTTTTCTTCCTACCAATTAGTGGATTTAGTTAAAGTTTTATCTCTCGTTTTCACTAGCTTAAATGTTATTAAAACAGTGCAGGGGTGCAGACTAGCTGCGTCTCTTGAGAGGATTTAGATTTTAAGTTTTCATTGACCTTTCTAACCTACCTCGTGTATATGCTGAGATATAGGCAACTACAGTAAGTAAATTCATCGAAATCGTTCCATTCGTTTAGTCTATACTTCTTTCATCTTTGGCCAATCGACTGTACTTTACACCAAGTTAGATTAATATGGACGAAGTTTGGCGTTACAGGAAATGAAGAAGGGTACGTCAGTAACTTCAATCTCGAACCTACGATGCGTAAGACGATCTTGAAAAAACATTGCTTTTTTGATTTTTTTAACCATTTTACACAATTTTTTTACAGTTTTCACGAAATTAGGTATTTTAAAAAATGTTAAACAGACGCCATTTTCAAACGCTAATAACTTCAAAGAGACAGACAGAAAACTTAGGAATTACTTTGTGCGGTGGTTACATACACTTCAACTCTTTTTAACTGAACATTTATCCAAAGTTTTTTAAACGCAACAAAAAACACTCTTTATTAGTAAATATATTACTTATGTTATTTTTGTAAATTTTGTATACGTCCAGTTTTCACAGACATTTGAGATTGTAAACAGCCGCCATTTTGAAACGGTGCAAATGTCCGTAGAAAATTTTACTAAACACAGATACATACAGCCTCTATTATAAAACACTTAACGTTTCTTTAAAATAAGTTTTCTACTTAAGTTTTAAGAATTTGAGGGAAAACTATACGTTTGTCTTAATTAATAACGTATAATAGGCTACAAAAGGCGAAACTTGTCATAAGAAATGAATCGTTATGATCGATCAGCTGTGTTCGAAATCAGTATTTTAAATAAACAGCTGTTTTAATATCACTAATTTGTAATACAGCTGTTTTATTTATTGTTTATAGTACTTGTTTATATCTTACATAATAATAAAAGGAAATGCTTGTGTGTGTGTGTGTGTGTGTGTGTGAGAGAGAGAGAGAGAGAGAGAGAGAGAGAGAGAGAGAGAGAGAGAGAGAGAGAGAGAGAGAGGACGCACACGATGTAGCCTACAGCCAAAATCTATGAGCAACAGAGATATGAAATTTTTAACGTGTGTGGACAAATGGACATGACAACGAAGCTGGATTTTAAATGTTTTTAACAGATATTTTAAATAAAAACTATTCAGTTGAAAATTACATCGAAATTGAAAACCATTAGTTTATAATTGAGACAATAAACCATACACAAATGACATCAAATATCAGGTTAAAAATATTCTAATAATCATGCCTTCCAAATGAATTAATCTTTATTTTACCTTTTTTGAAATTCTGATTTCAACATAATAATCGTTATTGAAATCTACATTAGGATTTCAAACTAACAAATATGACGATAATACAAAAATGAACCCTGACCGACGTGAAATTATATTTCTTATTTTTTTCAAAATTAAAAATGTTATTTTTTGTAGTTTAGTAATTACTACGTTATTAAATCAAATATGCGAAAAAAATGTATATAAGACAAAAATGTATGAATTTGTAAAAACTTGAAATGACCGCCATTTCGAAACCGCTGAGCGAATATTGCTGGTTTACGAAGTTGTCCAAGCTAATACCGAAATCGATTTCTGTACTTAAGTTTGAATAAAATCTGCCTGAAATTACGAACACGAGCAAAACACACGCACAAACACACACATACTTTCTCTCTCTTTCGCACACACACACACTTTTACTCTCTCTCTCTCTCTCTCTCTCACACACACACACACACACACTTACACTTTCTCTCTCTCTCTCTCTCTCTCTCTCTCTCTCACACACACACACACACACACACACACACTTACACTCTCTCATCTCACACACACACACATTAACACAAGCATGAACATACACACATTAACACAAGCATGCATGCACACACACACACACACACACACACACACACACATTTTAAAGATCCCTCAAAAAGTGATCTAGCTGTCACGATTGGCGATAATTTCAAGGTCCTGGGTTTTAATGTTACTAAGATGGCAGTTCCAATATTTTATTTACAACTGGAAATTCGCTAATATTAATATGTGTTAATACGTGTTTTGTGTGTGTGTGTGTGTGTGTGTGTGTGTGTGTGTGTGTGTGTGTGTGTGTGTGTGTGTGTGTGTGTGAGAGAGAGAGAGAAAGTGTGTGTGTGTGTGTGTGTGTGTGTGTGTGTGTGTGTGTGTGTGTGTGTGTGTGATAGAAAGAGATAAAGTGTGTGTGTGAGAGAGAGAGAGAGAGAGTGTGTGTGTGTGTGTGTGTGTGAGAGAGAGAGAGAGAGAGACAGAGTGAGAGAGAGAAGAGAGAGAGAGAGTAAGTGTGTGTGTGTGTGTGTGTTTGTAGCATTCAGCACGTTTGTTCATACGAAAAGACAATACGATATGACATCCATTCAACAGGCGCTACACAAATCATACGGAAAGTAATTTTGAAAATACGGTCGCGTTGCGGAGAACTGTTGAAAAACTAGTGAAGCCCCCGTAATAGCGCCGATCCATCAGGGGGTCGCATCAACCCCGGTGACAAGTGGAGCATTGTACAAGACAAATGTTTAACACCTCCCCATTCCCCTACCCCTAACCGATATTCCTACGTGTTTTTAAATTGTAATGTATGGCACTTGCGCCGTTTAGGGAGGGGCGCGAAGGGGTAAAAAAAGCGAGAAAAAACCGGGGGCAGATGATACATTCAGCGAGATATTGAAACCTCAAATGAACGATCGAGTTTTGCAGGGCGCGGAAAAAATCCGCGCGGTGTTACAATATTCGCTTTTATTGCCGCATTCCGGGCATAGTGAGCGCACACCTCAGTCGGAATCAAACATTCGCGACCAATTTCACGCAAACTTTATTAATTAATGTTTTTTGTCCGTGCAACTTGTGGCACGTGTCTTTCGTGTATATTGCTTGATTTATCCGTTCTGACGGTACTGGTGGATTTAGAACCGTGACCTTGAAAAGAGCAGCGATCCTGATCTCTGGGCACTTTTTGTAAAGTGTTGCAAATATATAGTAGAGTCTCGTTTAACCGTCAGGTTAATTCTGTTATCTGACATTCTTAAACAGTCTTGCATAGTAAATAATTTGTAATAAATAATAAAAATAATCTTCTAGACAAAACAAAACACTGTAGCCTAACTGGACACGGTTTACTTCTAGCATAGGTTTAACCGCCTCGGTGGCCTAGTTGATAGCGTACTGGACTTTCACCCCGAGGACCCAGGTTCGATTCCCTGCTAGGGCTTGGCATTTTCATACGCTATAAATCCTCCCATCGTCTGCATTAGCCCAAGTGTGCACAATAGTCGGACGTTAAATACAAAAAGAAAAAAAAAAAATTCTAGCATAGGCTAACGCAGTTGAAACTGATTGCTAGCCTAACCAAACATCGATAATCGAAAAGTAAACGATCCTATCAAATGGAATGACAATGAAACATTTTAACAGTGTGAATAAATTACGAAATAATTCATAAATATTTCTATTGAATGATAAACACTCCCACAATGTTTACGATAATATCATTCAGCGTTTAAGTCGATCACATAACGATCACGTGACAGGGTTCGATTCCCTGTCAGGGTTTGGCATTTTCATACGCTATAAATCCTCCCATCGTCTGCATTAGCCCAAGTGTGCACAATAGTCGGACGTTAAATACCAAAAAAAAAAATTCTAGCATAGGCTAACGCAGTTGAAACTGATTGCTAACCTAACCAAACATCGATAATCGAAAAGTAAACGATCCTATCTAATAGAATGACAATGAAACATTTTAACAGGTGGAAAAAAACATTTTTCGTTGAATTCGACCCGGATTCGTATAGTGTGTGTTTAACGTCCGACTATTGTGCACACTTGGGCTAATGCAGACGATAGGATGATTTATAGCGTATGAAAATGCCAAGGCCTGACCGGGAATCGAACCCGGGTCCTCGGTGTGAAAGCCTAGTACGCTATTAACTAGGCTACCGAGGCGGCGCGTGTCGCGAATATATTATTAAACTCAACCAGCACTATTGCTAGTAAACAACATAATATTTTATTTATCGAACATTGTTTTGAAAATCAAAAAACTACCACCGTATTGAGCGTTGAAATAAATTAAGTTACAATTTAAAATTGTCAAAATTGATTTATTAACTTAGGAACCTACAAAAATAATCTTGATTATATTTTATCGTACAGGATATTTTATCGTACCGTGCGGCCACTGAAAGCGGAGCGGAGCTGAGCCTGAGCCGAGAGGAATAAAGATGAACGATAACCGGAAGCGGAGTTCAGTCAGTTTAAAGAACGCTTTTGTATCTTTTAAATCTAAATATTTAGACCTACTGTAACTGATTATAGGAAAGTACTATGTTTAAAAACTGTAACCTAGGTAACGTAAATGATACGTTTGGAGGCGTGGTCAACGTGGTGGGGGAAGCAGAGTGAGCTTCAAAACAGAACAAGACAGAAACGAAAACGCCGCTTTCAGCGCACCTCCGGTCCTCATTTTGTGGCCACTCGTTTTTAAAAAAACTTTGCGATTTATTTGGACTTAACAGGACGCCATTTTGAAACTATTAAACGAAATTTGGTGGGTAACAAACCCGTTCAAAATCTTATATTATTTTTTCACCGCCAAGTTTTTATCAAATGAGATGTAAACATCTATGAAAATGTAATTTTTAAAAGTCTCTCAAATCGTGATATTGAAGTCAAGATCGGGGATCTTACTGTGATGGTAGCTCATATCTTATTTTCTTAATTGGAAAATATACACGCTTGAACAATGGGCTAGCTTTACCGCAAATAATTAAAGTTTTCCGCAGAACGTCGACGCTGCCTATATTTGGCCTCGGTTAATGGTTCCAGGATGGTGTTTGCCCCAGGGGGCTTAGCGGAAGTGTTTATGGCCCTTCTACACACGCCTGACATGCGACCCCAATGACACGCTCTATGACCTGCTGACGGGTTAATTTCTCTTCCCCCTACCCCTCGGCTGAAGCGTGTTACAATTGAAAAACGAACGTCAACATTGTAGAATAGAGTAGGTTTCAAATGTAAAAGGATACTGGTGACCTTGAAATTTTTGGGTTAGTCCACTGCACTGGGTCTAATTTGTTGGTATGTAATAGAATCGCCCGTCACGGAGGGGGTTAGTATACAGCGTTAGTAGAACTCTTATTGGTAGAACCCTATACTTCTGACTGTCGAGTGTGTGTGTGTGT
Organism: Callitettix versicolor; assembly: GCA_022606455.1. Taxonomy (NCBI): domain Eukaryota; kingdom Metazoa; phylum Arthropoda; class Insecta; order Hemiptera; family Cercopidae; genus Callitettix; species Callitettix versicolor. The sequence continues at coordinate 86,697,085 of CM040183.1, read as the reverse complement.
GTGTGTGTGTGTGTGTGTGTGTGTGTGTGTGTGTGTGTGTGTGTGTGTGTGTGTGTGTGTGTGTGTGTGTGTGTGTGCGCGCGCGCGCGCGCGACTATTTTGAAGGCGACAACATCAATGTAGAAGAATAAATAAATATTTTGTTCAAAAAATTAAAATTCTCGTTATTTTCTGAACACACCTCGTACATAAAATTAAATAAA
>CM040183.1:86689382-86691882 GCA_022606455.1 Callitettix versicolor | reverse complement strand
TAACTAATTTTTTTTAATTATTACCATAAACGAATTTTGAGACAAGTTTGAAAAAAATCAGTTCAAAATTGAGAACTTGAGCGTGTTAACACATTTATATATAAAACGTTTATCGACACGATAAAGTGGTCACGATCAGTTCCCATTTCAAGGTCTCGGGTGTAGATATTACCATGATGGCATCTCCGATAGTCCATTTTTACGAATGGAAATTTGCTTGAAACTCTTAAAAATACAAATCTATTTAAAGCGTATATGTAAAGAATTTTTTTAACTGTCGTTTTATTCGGAACTCATTCGGTTCTGTGATTATTTGATTTTCTCAAAGATAATATTTAACTGTTACGCTAGCTTATACACGTTACAATAGAGAAAAAATTATCTGTTTTTGCTACGTTTTGCACGAATTTTTGAATGTTAAAATGAAAACCTACACTGGTCTGCGGTGTTTAAGATAAACTACCATTTGTTTCACGTCAGATAAAGTAATTTCTACTTTAAAAAGTTACAAACTGTCAAATTTAAAGAAGTTTTTTAAAATTGTATAAAATTCTTGAACGATATTCTGCACGTTTGAGAGCAATTTATACCGCTTAATTGATATGAACGCTTAAGTCTAATTGATTCTCTTTGTGTTGCAAATTAAAGTTTACTTTACATTACAAAAACTAATCAATCAATTCTAAACTTTTATTTTAACAGTAATTAATCCGCAGAACAATAATAATACGTAAACTCGAATATTGTGTTTGAAAATGTCACCTTTAATTTGAAATAAAACAGAACAATTAAATTAATCTGGAAATGACTCGATATCATGTAAATAGACAACGTCGGTTAGGTTAGGTTAGGTTAGGTTAAGTTTGGTGAGGTTAGGTTAGGTGAGGTTAGGTTAGATTTTTTGAAGTGATAACTTGTTTCGGCGAACCTGACAAAACTTGTGTCTTCTAGGTCCAAATATTTAGGCCTGCTGTAACGGATTCTAAAAACTATTATTTTTAAAAACCGTAACCTCGATAACGAGAAATAATAAGTTTTGTTTCATGGTAACTATGGTAGGGGATGCGGAGTCAGCTTCAAAACCGAACAAGACAGAGCCGAAGCTGTGCGGCTTGACTCCGCTTAGCTCCGTTACGTTTTCAGTGGGCGCATTTATATTAAAATAATAGGTTAGATTTTGAATGAGTGGTCTGCTTCGCATTTGGTGGTCACCCAATCTAATTCTAGTTATATATATATATATATATATATATATATATATATATATATATATATATTATTATTATTATTATTATTATTATTTTCGTATAGACCCTGTTGGATCACGCAAAGCACGCCGACTCATTTCTTGTTCTTTCTAATCCTCCACACCTCCCTCATCCTGTCCCCATGGATCCTCTTCCGCTCCTCCGTCCATTTTACCCATGCTCTCTATGGGATCTCATTCTCTGGGACCTTCCAACTGAGCATCTTTCTCCTGTATGCGTGCCTGTCTTCAACGTCTGTTGAGTCTATTCCTGCGTCATGTAGGTCTATTCTGACTTGTGCGATCCACGACGTTGTTGATTTGACTCCTTGTATATACTTAAGGATTCTGTTGGCAAGTCTCGTTGTTGGGAGTCTACTAATGTGTCCATAGAACCGAAGCCTTCTTCTGATTTCTGCTGCCAGGTTCGATGTCTTCTCTGTGGTCTTCCGGGAGTGCAACCTGTATCCATCTTCTGTTAATCTCGGGCCAAGGATCTTCCTCAAGATTTTGCGTTCTTCCTTCAAAATATCTTCAATGGTGTCTTTTGTGTGGAGTGCTAGCGTCTCGCTTGCATATAATACCTTCGGTTTTATGACTGTGTTGTAGTGTCTGATTTTTGTGTGCGTCAGACAAATATATATATATATATATATATATATATATATATATATATATATATATATATATATATATATATATATATATATATATATATATATATATATATATATATATTAAGGCAAAGCACATTGAAGCTATTATCGCCTCCCTAAATGTAAGTGTGAGGCTAGTTATTATAGTTATAGTAGAGGAATGCTAGGTCCACAGTTTTCTTGTAGGCAAGAATTAATATACAATATTAATTTAAAATTTTTATTTCAGGGTGGAAACTACAGACGCCCCGACATTTGCAACGTCCCCTGCCAAAGGGTTGAGGAGTTTTCCATGGTTAATTTTCTGGTTTAGTTAAAAACAAGTAAGTGTGTAATTTTAATTTTATTCTGTTATTTGTTCAGTTAAATTTTTTTTAATAATAAAAAACTAAAAATCTTATGGAAATCCCTATTGACGATTTTCAGAAAACATGGAAATATCTATATATACAAGCCTTAAACGTAATGTAAAAATGTATTATAAAGACATAATGTAATGGACATTTAAGCAAATTTTTGTTAAAAATTGAACCAAGAAGTGACACTCATGATATGACTAGGCCACGATACCATGAGACGTGCCCGATCATGTGTTTCC
>CM040183.1:86664382-86684382 GCA_022606455.1 Callitettix versicolor | reverse complement strand
AATTTTAAGTGATTCACTAATGATTTTTGGTTTATACAGGGTGTATTTCAAACCTTAAAAAATTTTGAGTATTCCGTCGATATAAAAACCGTAAAAAGTTAAATAACCACTACTATATGTAGTTTCTGTTTTTTAATGAAATTTGATATGGATAATTTAATATGAACATTTTAACCATTTCAAAGTAGTGGCTGTTTAAAAATCCCAAAATGACGCAAGTAATTAATTTAATTTTTACAGTACCTTCAATATTTTTGGAAAACTTTCGTTAAGTGTTTCTTATTTTAAAGGAACGTTAAGTGTTTTATAATCGAAGCTGTGTGTGTCTGTTTTTGTTTAGTTGAAATTTTCTACGGACATTTGCACCGTTTCAAAATGGCGGCTGTTTAAAATTTCAAATGTCTGTGAAAAGTGGACGCTTACAAAATTTACAAAAATAACATAAGCAATATATTTACTCATAAAGAGTGTTTCTGATTTCGTTTTAAAAACTTTGGATAAATGTTCCGTTAAAAAGAGTTGAAGTAAACCACCGCACAAAGTAATTCCTAAGTTTTCTGTCTGTCTCTTTGAAGTTATTATCGTGAAATTTTGTAAGGCTATTACTGTAGATAATTAGCGTTTCAAAATGGCGGCTGTTTAACATTTTTTGAAATACCTAATTTCGTAAAACTATGAAATTTTTTTGTGTAAAATGGTTAAAAAAAACAAACAAAAAATCAGTTTTTTAAAAATCGTCTTACGCATCGTAGATTCGAGATTGAAGTTACTGACGTACCCTTCATCATTTCCTGTAACGCCAAACTTCGTCCATATTAATCTAACTTGGCATAAAAAACAGTCGATTGGCCAAAGATGAAAGAAATATAGACTAAACGAACGGAACGATTTCGTTAAATTTACTTACTATATGTGCCTATATCTCAGCATATACACGAGGTAAGGTTAGAAAGTTCCTGGAACTGGCCAATGAAAATGTATTGAAAGTACGTTTAACCTTATTTTCCTTCAAAACGCTCTCCTCCTGCATGTACACACTTCTTTCACCGTACGTACGATTGTTGGAAACACACCTGAAAGCCACTTTTGGAAATATCGCATAGCTTCTTCGTCGCGTTTTTCATCACCTCTTGCGGATCAGCAAAACGACGTCCCTTCAGTGTCATTTTCAGTCGTGGAAACAGGTAAAAATCCGGTGGTAAAAAATATGGTGCTTCCCTTACGACTCTCTGACTAAACGTCAGTCTGCTGAATGGAAATCAAAAACATTACCGAGAAAGAAAAAAATGTATTTTTATTATCTGGCTTGATTCAGTAATTCCTGAAGATAAAACGAAGAACTGTATAAGGAGATTCTGAAATGGCTACGAGATGTAATTGGATGAAAATGACCTGAAAATGGAACATCCTCTCTATTCACCAGACCTTGCACCGGTTTTTATCTGTTTCCACGACTGAAAATATACTGAACGAACATTTGCTGATTCCCAAGAGGTCATGGAAAATGCAATGAAGCGACTAAACGGAATTCCCGAAAATGGCTTTCCAGAGTGTTTCAAATAACTGTATTAACGGAAGAAGTGTGAACATGGAGGAGGAGAGTATTTTGAAGGAAAAGGAGGTAAAACGTATTTTCAATAAATTTTCATTGAACAATTTCGTTAACTTTCTGACCCTACCTTATGCATGCTGAGATACAGGCAACTATAGTAAATTTATCGACATCAATCCATTCGTTTAGTCTATATTTCTTTCACCTTTGGCCCAACGTCCGTACTTTATACCAGTTAGACTAACAAGAACGAATGCCGTTAAAGGAAATGGTAAGGTTTACGTCAGTAACTCCAATCTCGAACTTACAATGCTTATAGCAATCTCGAACTACGAGGGCGGTTTGATAAGTCAGTGACTTTTTGAATTTCCCGCGCAGTTACTCCAAATGCAACAGTGCTGCCGTCAACTGTAATCTATCAGTGGGCAACTTTCTAATTTTGAGCAAGCTACGTCGTGCAGTTGGTGTTTGATAGCCGTTCAAAGCAGACAACCTCGTGAATTTTTACGAAAATGGAAAAAAGTGAATTTCGTGTGCTGATTAAGCATTACTTTTTACGTAAAAAATCCATCACTGAAACTAAGGAAAGACTTGATAAATACTACGGGGACTCGGCACCATCAATTTCAATGGTTAAGAAGTGGTTTACAGAGTTCCGTTGTGGTCGTACCAGCACTAGTGACGCCGAACGTTCAGATCGCCCAAAAGAAGTGATCACGCCGGAAATCGTCGATAAAATCCATGAAATGATATTGGATGATCGGAGAATGAAAGTGCGTGAGTTGGCTCATGCTGTAGGTATCTCAACTGAACGGGTACATCATATTTTACACGAATATTTGGACATGAAAAAACTCTCCGCGAGATGGGTGCCGCGATTGCTCACACTCGACCATAAGCGCAATCGTGTGACCACTTCAAAAGAGTGTTTAGCGATGTTCAGCCGTAATCCGAACAAATTTTTGCGCCGTTTTGTTACTGTGGACGAAACATGGATCCATCACAACACGCCAGAGACCAAGGAACAATCGAAACAGTGGGTTGCTAGGGGTGAACGTGGACCAAAGAAGGCCAAACAGAGTCTGTCAGCCAACAAGGTCATGGCCACAGGTTTTTGGGATGCACGCTGTGTCATTCACATCGATTACCTCAAGAAAGGTAAAATGATCACCGGCGAATATTATTCAAAGCTTTTGAACAGATTCGACGTTGATTTGAAGCAAAAACGGCCGCATTTGGCGAAGAAGAAAGTGCTGTTCCATCAAGACAATGCACGTGTGCACACTTGTCTAGTCACGATGGCCAAAATCCACGAATTGGGATACGAACTGCTACCCCATCCAGCATATTCTCCAGATTTAGCCCCCTGCGACTATTTTCTGTTTCCAAACCTAAAGAAATGGCTGGGCGGTAAGAGATTTGAGTCGAATGAAGAAGTCATTACCGAAACAAACGCGTATTTTGAGAGCTTTGAGGAAACCTATTATTTGGAGGGAATAAAAAAATTAGAAAAACGCTGGACTAAATGTATCGAGCTAAAAGGTGATTATGTAGAAAAATAAAATGTTTATTTGCCGAAAAAAATTTGTTTTATTCAAAAAGTCACTGACTTATCAAACCTCCCTCGTATTATACGTACTTTGAATAAATTTTCATTGACAAATTCCGGGAACTTTTTGACCCTACTCATTAAAAAAATAATATGTAACGACCCCTCAAAAAGTGATCTAGAGGCCAGGATCGATGCTCGTTTTAACGTCGTTTTATCTACTACAATGTCAGCTCTAATAGATCATTCTTAGAATGGAAATTCACTAAAACGAAATGATTCTCGGTTTGTTGTAAATCCGTTAAGCGTTTTTCAAAAAAAAAAAAAAATTATAATTACGCTCTGAAGACAGAAAACGTCCAGTGCCATTGAAAAATATATGGCAAAGCGTATCGGTTGCCATGGTAACCGCTCGACGTTACCCGGAGTCTGTTTGTATCCCCGAAATTCAATTCCTCTTTTATTCGCAGCGTTACACGACTATTGTAGGGCTTTGTACTTGGCCACTCGAGATAATGAAATTTATCAAATCCACCCTCTTGTTTGTCGGTGCTGGCGCGGAATCACTCGACCGATTCCCATCAAAAATACACTGTTTATAAACATACGACCTTTCCCGTTAAATCACATCGTACGGTCACGGGAAAACCCTTTACCGAACAATTATAATCGCCGCACGCAACTGTCTCGCTGACGTAGTAGAAACGAATTTCCAAAAGTTTTTTATCTTACCTTTTTGAAATTCTAAGCATTTTAAACTTTCAAAACACATTGAAAATACCAAAAATGAACCCTGACCGCAGTAAAAATATGTTTTAATTTCAACGGATTTTGAGTTCTAATTGCTGATTTGCGAAGTTTTTAACGCTGATTACGATGACGAAATTTGATTTTCAGAAAAATGTATTAAAGCAATTTTTTTAAAATTTGCGCCATTTTGAAACTGTTCAAAAAATTTTATTAGTTAACGAATTTGTCCAAGATATTTCTTTTGATAATCGATTTTCATGATAATTTTGAATCGAATAGGACCAACATTTCGAACGTGAACGTGCTAAAACACTTGCACACATGCGCAAAAAAACACCTTAACGACCCTCGAAAAAGTGATTTCAAGGCCAGGATCGGCGCTCATTTTAAGGTTCCGAGTTTGGATCTTACTATGATTGCCGCGCCAGTAGCTATTTTCCACTCTTAATTCGTTCAGAATAAACCAATTTGATAAGAACAAATATCAAACCTGTCAACTTACATTACCCTGACGTTTCGGTAATATATCTACCATCTTCAGGGGCTTTGCAAACAGAAATAACACAAAAATGCAGAATACAGTTAATTACAAGGCTGGACTAGATAGAACAATAGGCCTGACAACGATTGGGTATTTTAATGCGGTGATAGATATTATTTTAAAATAACGTTAGTAACAGTTACTGCTACTTTAAAATAACTTGTTTTTAAGTAATAGTTTAACTGTTAAAAAAAGATTTGAATATACTGGGGAAGAATTAAATTGTATATTGTTAACAAAAACATTTGTTCAGATTGCTTATTATATGTATAGATCTACTATGTGCACTACTCCATATTAATTGAAACATTTCAAGTGGCTAATCGTTATATAATAAAAGCCTTTATGTTAAACAAATTAAATTACTACTTCACTTTAACTAGTTCCTCAATTACAAACAAGAACGGCAAAAGTAAACTGTAGAAATAACTAGTCTTTCTTCGAAAACTTTAACCGTTATTTATCCAGTTCGTTTTCTTTTCGCTTGAAGTTAACTCGACTCTAGCGCCAGTAACGCCTAGCGACAAAACACTGTACTACTTAACTGCTATCTAACGGTTATTGGGAATAAAACGTTATTCGTTTTCAATTTAACTTCGTCCTCATCCTGCTGACTAATATTGCTGTTCACTTACCGGAAATGGAAGTTACTGCTAAAATATTGTTATGCGTTATAATCCTTTAGCCCAGTAACTGATATTTGTTACTTTCAGTAATTATAATTATTCTTCAATAACAGTTATTAAATATCTGTAATTTACAGTAATTCCTATCATTATTTTAGTGTTGTTTATGTTCAGTATCTCTGAGCTATTTTACCGAAATTGACGTAGAGATTAGTTTGATATTTATTCTGTTCAGATTAAATTAGTTTTTTTTTGCTCTGTAGCAAAGGGGTTTCTTTTTTGCTTGTACACCACGTCAAAGTGTTCTTTGCCTATTTTATATCATACAGTCAGTATTCCAATAGAAAATAAATTGAATGGCTACTTATCTGTGTGTTCAGACATAGATAAACTACGTATTCACAGTAGTTTATCTATGGTTAAGGAGAACTAAAGTTAAAAAATGATAGTTTTTTTTAATTTCTTCGTAGATGACACACCAAGATCTATTTTCCAATCAGAAAATGATTCATTCCAAAATTATATCGAAATCGTTATAGTTGTTTCTTAGAAAAATGGATGTTTTACAAATATAGATTGTTTAAAATATTACTGACCGGTTCTATTACTGTTTCACCTTGACAGTTTGGCAATTGGTTTGTGTGTTTGTTTGTTACGTAGTTTTGAAACTCTAAAGGCCCGAACGACGTATGTGTAATATGTCCCCCATTTACTTCAGTTTCAAGATGGCTACCTCTGATTTATAATGACAACTGTACGCAATTTTGACCAAACATATTGTTTTTATAATTGGTACGAAAGTACTTTTTTTTTTTTTTTTAACGTCCGACTATTGTGCACACTTGGGCTAATGCAGACGATGGGATTATTTATAGCGTATAAAAATGCCAAGCCGTGGCCGGGAATCGAACCCGGGTCCTCGGGGTGAAAGCTCAGTACGCTATCAACTAGGCCACCGAGGCGGCTCAACGAAAGTACTTTGTACGAAGCCCAAACGAAAAGTGTGTAAGTTCTTTCCCGTTCACTTCCATTTCAAGATGGCCGTCTGATTTAACGACGAGTGTACGTAGTTTTGGCAAAACGAATTGACCGATTGTTTCCCATTCGCTGCCGTTTCAAGATTGCAACCACCATTAATTTGACGATAAGGAATTTTAGCTAAATGCCCTGACCGATTATTTCGAAATTCGGTACGTTGATGCCTTGTACAGGCCTAAAGGTCGAAACAAGTATCCTATAAGATTTTTCCAGTTCAATTACGTTTCAAGATGGCGGACTCTGAGTTATCGTTGAGAGTGCAGTTGTTGGTTATTTCCTATAATGGCTGAAATGCTATAGTGTTGACCGCTTCACGGAGAAAGAACAAAATTTTCAAAAAAATTGGTCCAGTAACATTTTTCTTAAATATAACTAAATATATGTTAAATATAACATTTTTCTTAAATAGGCCCCTATAACGTTTACTGGTTAAATTGTAGGAAATTGTTACTAATTAATAACTCTGTGCATTAATTACGAATATTCTGCGAGCTCTATTGTTTTTTGAATTACTAGTAGAATATGTTTTCGAAATTGTATTTTTAGAATCAATTTAATCTACGAAAGTATATCGAACAAAACATATTCCGTTTGAATGATACTTAAGGCCATATTTTCCTGAAGTGTTTCAAACAGCGATAAGTGAAGAGGAAGACGCTAGATAGGCCCTGACAAGACTCAGTTAACAATCTAGACAGTTACAAGTTCGCCATTTTGGATTTTAACAATGGTAAACTTAAGTTTTCAGTTTTATTATTAAGTGTTTTTAATCTGTGGCTAGTTTTGTGTTCGTGGGTGTAGTGTTAAAAAAACTTACAATGTGATATAGTAATAATAGTGTAAACAATGTATTTCGATTAGTTTATACAGCGTGTTTACTACAAACGGAAATAATTTCAGTGCGTGTTCTGATAGTAAAATAAAGAAAACTGTGAAAAAACAGTCCTGAAATGCATAATTCTTTATCTAGCTGCCATTTTGTGTTTTGAACACAAGAAATTTTATATTATAAACGGTAAATGATACTGAGTTAAGATTTTGCGTGTTACCTGGAGTTATCTCTGTTAAATAAACAGGTTGTCAACTGTTTTCGGTTACAGGCGTGTAAGTAATGTTTGAAAGCAAGCCGGGTTTCGAAAGTGAAGTGTCACGAATCTGTGATTGCAATACAGGGTGTTTGAAAAAGAACTCCCTAGTTTTACATGTAAATTTAACAATGAAATTAATGAACAACTACATCGACGAGTGCATACAGTGAAAGAGATTTTTTCAAGATTTTTTTGAATGTTAGTAAACTGCATTTGTTGCCCTACACATGTCGAGACGATATTCCACATCTCGCCAGGTATTCACCAACATAGCGGGTGTAATTGCCTCAACCGCCGCGATGATCCTCTCCCGTAAATGGTTTCTGTCACGGATCTGTTCAGCGTATACATTTTTCATTTGTCCCTCAAAAGAAAAAGTCAAGCCGGGTTAAGTCCGGGCTTCGTGGTGGCTAAGAGATTAGGCCCTACCTATCCACCATCGCGGAAAGCGAGTGTCAGTTCGTTATGAATTGGGGCGCCATCTTGTTGGAAAAACACAGGCCTTTTTCCACCTAAATATCTTCCACTTGAGAAAAGATACCAAACATTAGGTTTAGAAAATCACGTTGATGCTGCATAACGACTTGTGGTGACTATGTCTCCCAAATTCTAGTTATGACGATTAACTGTTCCTCTCATGAAATTTAGCCTCATTATAAAACAGAACATTTTTCAAAAAAAAATGTTATTTTCATCAATTTCGTATAGAAATTTAACAGCAATCGTTGTTTTTTTATCAGAAGGTTTCATTTCATGTAACAGTTGTAATTTGTAGGCGCGCAAATGAAGTCTTTTACGTAACACAACGTAAAAAGTACCTTTAGACACTCATAATTGTAGACTACGTCTAGCCAATGACTTCTTTTGGCTCCGAACACATGAAACACAGATCAGTTCAACAATAGTTTAAGAAGTCCTCGGTCTACCTGGCGACATCGCTTTTAAAACACTGCCGATTTCCTTGAAAGACTTTAGCCAGCGCAGGTTTAATTTCCTGTAACAGTTGAACTTTGTAGGCGCGCAAATGAAACCTTTTACGTAACACAAAGTAAAAAGTACCTTTAGACACTCATAATTGTAGACTACGTCTAGCCAATGACTTCTTTTGGCTCCGAACACATGAAATACAGATCAGTTCAACAATAGTTTAAGAAGTTCTCGGTCTACCTGGCGACATCGCTTTTAAAACACTGCCGATTTCCTTGAAAGACTTTAGCCAGCGCAGGTTTAATTTCCTGTAACAGTTGAACTTTGTAGGCGCGCAAATGAAACCTTTTACGTAACACAAAGTAAAAAGTACCTTTAGACACTCATAATTGTAGACTACGTCTAGCCAATGACTTCTTTTGGCTCCGAACACATGAAACACAGATCAATTCAACAATAGTTTAAGAAGTCCTCGGTCTACCTGGCGACATCGCTTTTAAAACACTGCCGATTTCCTTGAAAGACTTTAGCCAGCGCAGGTTTAATTTCCTGTAACAGTTGAACTTTGTAGGCGCGCAAATGAAACCTTTTACGTAACACAAAGTAAAAAGTACCTTTAGACACTCATAATTGTAGACTACGTCTAGCCAATGACTTCTTTTGGCTCCGAACACATGAAATACAGATCAGTTCAACAATAGTTTAAGAAGTTCTCGGTCTACCTGGCGACATCGCTTTTAAAACACTGCCGATTTCCTTGAAAGACTTTAGCCAGCGCAGGTTTAATTTCCTGTAACAGTTGAACTTTGTAGGCGCGTAAATGAAACCTTTTACGTAACACAAAGTAAAAAGTACCTTTAGGCACTCATAATTGTAGACTACGTCTAGCCAATGACTTCTTTGTTCTTCGAACACATGAAATACGGATCTGTACAACAGTAGCTTCAGAAGTTCTCGGTCTACCTGGCGACATCGCTTTTAAAACACCGCCGGTTTCCTAGAAATACTTTGGCCATTAACGGATAGTTTGCTGTAGGTAGTTCACCGCCATACTCAAATCTAAAATTACGTTTATTGTTATAACAGACTCGGTTTGCACAAAACACAATCCTGATTAGCCATTGTTGGTAGATGTATCTTCCAACACACAGATAAAGCTCTGTTTTCGCTTACAGGTGGTGGAAGTAATGTCTGACAGCAAGTCGGGTTCTCTGTGCGGTGTGTGTTGTCGACCAATCTGTGATCGCTACATTATGCGCGTGGTAGATGTATCTTACCACGAACGGTGCTTGCTCTGCTGCATCTGTGGCTCGAGGTTAGCTCACACCTGTTTTACGCGGGACTCGAAGCTTTACTGCAGATTGGATTACGACAGGTAAGTTCAGACAGTGTTTAATTTTGTTTACAGTTCTATAGTACTGGAAGCAAAGGTGTTTAAAGGATTTTAGCCCTCCCATTAAAAAAAGTACATTTCAACTGACATATTTAAATTCAGTATAAAATATCCACTAACTCTGATACCAACTCGAAATAAGTAGTTCTGGACTATTTTAAATTTTCCTCTTGCCCTAAAATTTTGTAGCGTTAATTTTTTTAAAATTATTATTATATACATTACAACTGAGGAGTTACTCATTTATTAATGTAGTTTTATTATGAAAAAACACTTTAAGAGATATAACCCATTGCTTACTCTCAATTAACAATTAAGTCCAGTGGCTTTGTTCTGCGCAGTCGTCTACCTCCCGTACCAGTGTCCAGCAAAGTGCACATCTCAGGATGTAAATGTCTAGAGATGCGTCGTCCATGCCTCACTGCGTGCTTCTTCACTTCTTCGTTGACTAGTTCCACTTTGAGATCTCTGTATATGTTATCACTCCTCACATACCACGGAGCATTAACTATGCAGCGAAGCACTTTGTTCTGGAATGTCTGTATTATATTAATATTGGTCTTCTTTGCACATCCCCAAAGTTGAATCCCATATGTCCAAACCGGTTTCAGCACCTGCCGGTATAACAACAATTTGTTATGAATTGATAACTGGGAATTTCTCCCCAGCAGCCAATACATTTTTCCTAATTTGATATTTAATTCTTGTTTTTTCTTTTTAATATGTTCCTTCCACTTGAGTCTAACATCTAGGGTGTTTCCCAAGTACTTAGCGGTGTTTGCACGTGGGATCGGAACTGAATTGATTATTACAGGCAGGTGTTGCTTAATCTTCAGATTGGTGAAATTTACATGCTTTGATTTTGTTTCATTTAGTCGAACACGCCATTTTTTTTGTCCAGTTACTCACGACGTTAGAAGCTCCCTGGAGTTTGTTTGTTACTTCAATTTTCGTTTAAAAAATAATAAACTTCTACTGTAGTCCATGTAGTTTTGGTTTAGTATTGTAAATTTTGAGTCAGTCTATTGACCTTTCTCTCGTTAACGTGCTTACAAATTTGGTGACAAACTTACACAGACCGTAAATCGATCTTGTATACAATTGTTTTTCATTGTAAGGCATTTTTAACAATTTTATAATTTTAGATAGTAAAAATTATATAGTTCTTGACTAAAAAAAAATATAATAATCGACTCGGAACCGTCTGATCGACGAGAAGGAAGTAAATGTCCAAAATTTGAACAGAAAGCGAGACAGTTGCGTGTTGCGATGCATTATATTTTAATAAAATAAATAAAACATTTAACCATTTATGTTTTTTTTAAATTTAATTATTAGAAACGATTTAATATTAATGTTGTTTGTTGTAAGATATTTGACGTCAGAAAAATTATATATACGCCTGATCATTAGACATTTTTTTAAATAAACCATTATGGGTGACATTTTTTTAAAAAAACAGTTTCTCTTCAATTGTGGTTAGTACAAGACAACGTATGGGTCGTTCCTCCCCCCCCCAAAATACCGTAGCGGTAAACAAACTGAAATATTCTAAAGTTGGTCGTATATTAAGCCTCTTTTCATGTTCTTCTTCTCTGCTAGGATTATTGTCACTATGTTCAGTATAATGATCTGCCTTTCCTAGCTTCGTCAAGTCTCACGTGTGAGTATAGATACAGTTTTTGAAGATGGAAGTTCTAAGAAACGCGTCAACGAAAGTAGAATTGACGAAGCTAGGGAAGGTAGATCGTTATACTGAACGTAGTATACTAAGACTTTTACCCTAAACGTAGCATTTTGGCTACAAAACCACAAGCTGTTTAGTCTGAACACGTAACGCTGTGTAACTCAATCAATATTATTAAAAATATTGATTTATTTAAAAAAATATATTTACAATAATCACTTAAGTTTGTATTCCCACAGTCGAACAAATAAATACTTCAATAATAATGATAAAATACAATTATTTATTATTTATTTATAGTCATTGTAAACAATAGCAAAATTACCTCAGTTAAAAGCATTTTATTTTGTTTGGTAAATAAAAGCAATTTTAAAATACTTTAATTAAAAGTGGAAAGTTTGTGCAACAATTTCACAGTATGCGTTTACTTTCTCGCAACAAAAACAACCCCGTAACTTGTTCAACGGGCCGTGCTATTATTTTTTCTTTATGGGGTGAAACAAACCATGTAGTTTTTGAATCGTTTGGTTTAACACGTCTACCCTTGTAATAGCTGTCGAAGGGGTTGTAATGTTTATTTGATTGATATTAATGCGAGTCAAAGAATATATTAGCATAATTTAACGTTTCTATTGATAGCGACGACCGCAGGCTTGGAGGGGGTGACTTTTTGTTGGGCATTGTGGTAGACAAGGAGGAAGCAAGAAAATATTGGCTATTAAAGGGTCTGGACTGGGGGGTGACCTTCTCTGCGCGTCACGTGTACGTCACAGGTGCTGTCCCATATTGTGCCGACCCCCTCTCATCATCCCCAACAATATGTTGCAAGGAGGGTGCGTGCCGTGGTTTATTTTATTGGAAATAGAAAAATGGGGAATGGCTTACTTTGACGCGACAGGCGCTGCGGAAGGTTGACAGGATCAGCGGAGCGACAGAAGGACAAACAGGAGCTTAACGGTGAAACATATTTACTGGATTCAGCACACTTAAGTACTCGCGGCGAGCGGCTTTCTCGCTGACGTGATGGAATATAATTTCAAAAAAAATACGTATATTTATTTAAAAAATATAATTTTGTTATCGTTTTCAACAATAAAATCTGCATAACGTAAACGTTATAAAATTTTAAATTCCATTAAAACTTCGGAATTGAAACTGCGGTGGTCAGGGTTAATTATCGCAATAACTTTAAATACTATTATGCAGATTTCAACGATGATAATGACGATGAAATCATATTTTAAAAAAACGAAAAATAAAAATATTAGTTTTATATTGTTACTTTTTACAAAATCTTTTCCTCGCGGTAAGGGGGTTATCATGACAGTTTCTATTAGAACAAGGAACTAGCACAACTATATTGTGACAGTTAAATCTAGCGATAGTTGTGCCCACATACACTCGTGAAAGTTCTGCTCACAATTTTTGTGAGATTACACTTTTAAGATCGTCCATTCACATTATAGTTGTGATAATTCGTGCTTATGATAATTAATTCTAATTCTAATTTTGAGAGTTCACCTTTAGGATTACTAATTATAATTATAGTTTTTAAAGTTTCTTTTGTAACAGTTGTGATAATTCAAAATTATTATTTCTAATAACAGTTGTGTTGATTCATTATCATTATAATTGTGAGCGTCCACTTTTACTATCGTTCACTCACAATAGCCTATAGTTGTGATAATTCATTCTTATGATAGTTAATTCTCATGACAATCGTGATATTTTCACTTAATGACAGCAGTAATAATTCAATTTTATGGTCGTTCAGTCATAATATAGTTGTAGTAATTTTCATGACAATCGTGTTATTTTCATTAAATGACAGCAGAAATAATTCAATTTCATGGTCGTTCACTCATAATATAGTTATGATAATTTTCATGACAATCGTGTTATTTTCACTAAATGACAGCAGAAATAATTCAATTTTATGGTCGTTCACTCATAATATAGCTGTGATAATTTTCATGACAATCGTGATATTTTCACTAAATGACAGCAGAAATAATTCAATTTTATGGTCGTTCACTCATAATATAGCTGTGATAATTTTCATGACAATCGTGATATTTTCACTAAATGACAGCAGTAATAATTCAATTTTATGATCGTTCAGTTATAATATATTTGTGATAATTTTCATGACAATCGTGTTATTTTTACTAAATAACAGCAGAAATAATTCAATTAATGATCGTTCACTCATAATATAGTTGTAATAATTTTCATGACAATCGTGATATTTTCACTAAATGACAGCAGAAATAATTCAGTTTTATGGTCATTCACTCATAATATAGTTGTGATAATTTACTCTTATGATAGTTAATTCTCATGACAATATTTTCACTTAATGACAGCAGTAATAATTCAATTTTATGATCGTTCACTCATAACATAGTTGTGATAATTTACATTTATTACAGTGAATTCTTGTAAAAATCATGATAGTTTACTCCTTCTATAACTCACTTTCGTCATAGTTGGTTTGTTTACTGTCGACCAATTATGACAGTAAAAAACAATTGTGTTTTTTCACTTTGTAGTCGTTGTGAGAGTGCTATTTTATGATCGCTCATAATGCAGTTGTAATAATTCACACTTATTACAATCGTTAATTCAAATTACAACCGTGATAGTTCACTTTTGTGATATTTAATATAGTAATAATTGTGATTTTTCACTTCACGATATTTGTGAGAGTTCTCTTTTAAGATCGTTTACTGAAAATATAGTTGTAATAATTCACACTTATCACTGTTACTTCCAACGACAATTGTGAGATTTCACTTTTGAAAGTAATTGGTTGGTTTACGAGGTGTGTTCAGAAAGTAACGAGAATTTTAATTTTCTGAACAAAATATTTATTTATTCTTCTACACTGATGTTGTCGCCTTCAAAATAGTCCCCATTGGAGATTATGCACTTGTGCTAGCGCTTCTTCCAATCCTCGAAACACTTTTCAAACTCGATATTTGAGATAGCCTTTAGTTCTTTCAGCGATGCGCTTTTAATGTCATCTACGGTTGTAAAACGACGGCCTTTAAGGTTTCTTTATTTTTGGAAATATGAGAAAGTCACACGGAGCCATGTCTGGCGAATATGGAGGCTGGGGCATCGTTCCAGTACTGTTTTTGGCCAAAAATTCACGAACAAGCAATGAAGTGTGAACTGGTGCATTATCGATCCGGGCGTTTTATACGGATTGCTTCACGCAAACGGCGTTGAACTTGTAGGTAGTACTCCTTATTGACCGTTTCACCTGGTGGCAGGAATTCATGATGCACTATGCCATTAAATCGAAGAACACAGTGAGCATAACCTTCACGTTCGACCGAACTTTTAGAACCTTTTTCGGTCTTAGCGAGCCAGAATGCCTCCACTGGGATGATTGAGCCTTAGTTTCGACGTCATATCCGTAAACCAATGTTTCGTCACCACGTTCCAGTAATTCTGCATCGTCGTTGACTTCATTTAGTGACTCCTGAGCAACTTCCGTTAGCCGCTGTTTTTTTTCAAAATTCAACAATTTTGGAACGAATTTTGCTGTCACGCGTTTCATATACAAAACATTGGAAACAATGTCATGACATGATCCAATCGATATACCAACATCATCAGCGACCTCTCTAATTGTGATTCGGCGATTCTTCATAAACATTTCTTTCTCTTTTTCCACGTTTTCATCGGTTGTTGATGTGCTGGGGCGTCCAAGGCGTTCGTCATCTTCAACGTCTTCACGGCCTTCTTGGAAACGCTTATACCACTCGTAAACTCTTGTTTTACTCATAGCAGACTCACCATATGCCTTTGTTAAAATTTCACACACTTTGTTACACTTTATTCGATATTTTACGCAAACTTTGATACAAATTCTTTGATCCATTTCTTTTAACAAACTAAAATCGTCGAGCTCATAAAAACACGTCTAACCTTAGTGGCCGTCACAGACAAAGTCAACAATGAAAACAGCTGAAAGTTTTATCATACTTCAAGGACATGTACACTAACATAATAAAGAAAATGTTAACAATCGAACTCTCCAAGCCCGCGAAATTTAAAAATTCTCTTTACTTTCTGAACACACCCCGTACTACTGTAATAACTGTGATTTTTCACTTCACGATTGTTGTGATATTTTGCTGTTAAGAACGTTCACTAATATACTTGTGATAATTCACCCTTAATATAGTTAATTCCATTGACAAGAGTGATACTTCATTCTTTGGATAATAGTAGTGACTTTCATTGCAGCCGGGATTGTTATTATTGTGATAATCACGTTATTTTACGATAGTTGTAAGCTTACTTTTGTGATCACGTAATTTCACGTACATGATAATTTACATTCGTCACAGTTTTGCGTTAACAACTATCATAGCACTTGAGATAGTTTTGACAGTTCATTCTAAAAATAGTTATGATAATCGTTTAATTTGATCCTCACGTCATTTTGGTAATTACCTCTTCGTCATCACTTAGAACAAAGCGTACAACGCTCATCAGATCAACTCTTGACGTTTAACAATTCAGATTGATAATTCTGTTGTAAGTGTTAACGTTCAATAATTTCTGTTCCGTTAAAAAATGATGTAATTTCATCTCAGAGAACAATCAGCTGTTTTCGTTTCAATGCCGCTATCGCACCGCGCTAACTCAAGGCCGAAACAATTATCCGTCCAGAAAACTGCACAAATTCAAGGTTAACTGCCTGCCGGGCCGTTTAAAAACACCGACGCCTTTAAATCCATTGCACAACCTAATCTATGGTAATTATGATTGATATGGCTTCTGGGTTTAATGCGAACGCAAATAGACAACGGAATTAACCGGAGATTAGTGATAATCGTTGCGACTTGATTGATTTCAGATGAAAGGTTTACAGCCAATACCAGTAGGCTGCTTCTTGCAATCTTATCGGCGGTCTTTGGTCGGCAACTTCAGTATTCTTTCAATGATTGATGGCCGTATACACCTGGGACGACATCTGTCAGTCTGTCAGCGAGGTAACAAAGGCAGTGTGCAAGAAGATTATAAAAAATTATTTTTGAACATTCATTTCGATAACAGACTGGACAATCGTAAATAGTAAAAATCAGTGATTGTTTTTCACACGCACCTTTAATCGTTTCTGTGCCTTTTAACGATTTTTTTTTTTTTTTTTTTTTGTGTTTAACGTCCGACTATTGTGCACACTTGGGCTAATGCAGACGGTGAGACGATTTATAGCTTATGAAAATGCCAAGCCCTCGCCGGGAATCGAACCCGGGTCCTCGGGGTGAAAGCCTAGTACGCTATCCACTAGGCCACCGAGGCGGCTCCTTTTAACGAATTCCAATCGGGAAATCAGCTAACGGAGCTGATATCACATTAAGACCCAGATACGGGACCATGAAACGGGCACCCATCTTGATCCATGTCACTTTTTAAGTGGTCCGTTAAAAAATGTTGCGTGTGTGTGTGTGTGCGCGCGCGCGCTCGTGTGTGCGCGTGTGTGTGTGTGCGCTCGTGTGTGTGTGTGCGCGCGCGCTCGTGTGTGTGTGTGTGTGTGTTTGTGATTTAGTACAATCACGTTCTCATTTTTTGCCCGATTTGATACATAAACCTGCACGATTTTTATAATAGCTTGGACAAGTTCGTTACCCAGCAAAATCTCATTAACAGTTTCAAAATGGCGGCCATTCTAAACCATAGTCTCTCTTTTGGCGTAAATATTTTTTTAAATCTGATTTCACCGTCGTAATAAGCGTTACAGATTACGTAAACTAGAATTTTAGATTTTTAAAATTTAAAAAAACCGGTTGAAATTAAGGTTTTGAATCTGACGGCGATCAGGGTTCATATTTGTATTTGTAATGTAACGTTATGAATCTGACGGCGATCAGGGTTCATATTTCTATTTGTAATGTAACGTTATGAATCTGACGGCGATCAGGGTTTATATTTGTATTTGTAATGTAACGTTATGAATCTGACGGCGATCAGGGTTCATATTTGTATTTGTAATGTAACGTTATGAATCTGACGGCGATCAGGGTTCATATTTGTATTTGTAATGTAACGTTATGAATCTGACGGCGATCAGGGTTCATATTTGTATTTGTAATGTAACGTTATGAATCTGACGGCGATCAGGGTTCATATTTGTATTTGTAATGTAACGTTATGAATCTGACGGCGATCAGGGTTCATATTTGTATTTGTAATGTAACGTTATGAATCTGACGGCGATCAGGGTTCATATTTGTATTTGTAATGTAACGTTATGAATCTGACGGCGATCAGGGTTCATATTTGTATTTGTAATGTAACGTTATGAATCTGACGGCGATCAGGGTTCATATTTGTATTTGTAATGTAACGTTATGAATCTGACGGCGATCAGGGTTCATATTTGTATTTGTAATGTAACGTTATGAATCTGACGGCGATCAGGGTTCATATTTGTATTTGTAATGTAACGTTATGAATCTGACGGCGATCAGGGTTCATATTTGTATTTGTAATGTAACGTTATGAATCTGACGGCGATCAGGGTTCATATTTGTATTTGTAATGTAACGTTATGAATCTGACGGCGATCAGGGTTCATATTTCTATTTGTAATGTAACGTTATGAATCTGACGGCGATCAGGGTTCATATTTGTATTTGTAATGTAACGTTATGAATCTGACGGCGCGATCAGGGTTCATATTTGTATTTGTAATGTAACGTTATGAATCTGACGGCGATCAGGGTTCATATTTGTATTTGTAATGTAACGTTATGAATCTGACGGCGATCAGGGTTCATATTTCTATTTGTAATGTAACGTTATGAATCTGACGGCGATCAGGGTTCATATTTGTATTTGTAATGTAACGTTATGAATCTGACGGCGATCAGGGTTCATATTTGTATTTGTAATGTAACGTTATGAATCTGACGGCGATCAACGGGTTCATATTTGTATTTGTAATGTAACGTTATGAATCTGACGGCGATCAGGGTTCATATTTGTATTTGTAATGTAACGTTATGAATCTGACGGCGATCAGGGTTCATATTTGTATTTGTAATGTAATGTTATGAATCTGACGGCGATTATGAATCTGACGGCGATCAGGGTTCATATTTGTATTTGTAATGTAACGTTATGAATCTGACGGCGATCAGGGTTCATATTTGTATTTGTAATGTAACGTTATGAATCTGACGGCGATCAGGGTTCATATTTGTATTTGTAATGTAATGTTATGAATCTGACGGCGATCAGGGTTCATATTTGTATTTGTAATGTAACGTTATGAATCTGACGGCGATCAGGGTTCATATTTGTATTTGTAATGTAACGTTATGAATCTGACGGCGATCAGGGTTCATATTTGTATTTGTAATGTAACGTTATGAATCTGACGGCGATCAGGGTTCATATTTGTATTTGTAATGTAACGTTATGAATCTGACGGCGATCAGGGTTCATATTTGTATTTGTAATGTAACGTTATGAATCTGACGGCGATCAGGGTTCATATTTGTATTTGTAATGTAACGTTATGAATCTGACGGCGATCAGGGTTCATATTTGTATTTATTTGTAATGTAACGTTATGAATCTGACGGCGATCAGGGTTCATATTTGTATTTGTAATGTAACGTTATGAATCTGACGGCGATCAGGGTTCATATTTGTATTTGTAATGTAACGTTATGAATCTGACGGCGATCAGGGTTCATATTTGTATTTGTAATGTAACGTTATGAATCTGACGGCGATCAGGGTTCATATTTGTATTTAATAATGTAACGTTATGAATCTTATGAATCTGACGGCGATCAGGGATTCATATTTGTATTTGTAATGTAACGTTATGAATCTGACGGCGATCAGGGATTATATCTGTATTTGTAATGTAACGTTAAAGTATAAAATGCTGATGGAGCACATCTGCAGATTTTAATGCTGCTGGTTATTACGGCGAAACCTGGATTTAAAAAAAAAAAGATAAGGTGAATAAATTAGTTTTGAAATGTCGCTTACATAATGTCAGCAAGACAGCATATCCCTTACGTAACAGCAATAACGCAGCTACATTACGTAATTACGTTACAAGTAACCGAAATGTGTGGAATTCTTGTGATCACGACCCTTAGGATCGTTTACTTAGGATCGTTTACAAGAGAATTGTAGAAATGTTTGATTTCTTGGGATCCTTAGAATTCTTGTGATCACGACCCTTGGGATCCTTGGAACTTTTGTGATCACGATCCTTGGGATCCTTGAAGTTCTTGTGATCACGATCCTTGAGATCCTTGGAATTCTTGTGATCACGACCCTTGGGATCCTTGAAAATCTTGTGATCACGATCCTTGGGATCCTTGGAATTCTTGTGATCACGATCCTTGGGATCGTTGAATTCTTGTGATCATGATCACAAGGATATTCTTGCGGACGAAGCTCAATTCCTTTTTTGAAAATTTTATACATTATGGAAAATATTATTCGCTTACAAACACATAATACTGTATACGTTATTCTATAACTTACAACCGTACAAAAACATATTTGTGCCTATTCACAGAAAAGTATTTAATAAATGCAATACAAAAACTTGATAAAGTCAGTCGGTATTGAACGTTCGAAGCAAGATATCGGGATGGGGTGGAACAGCTTGCCGGCGGCGCTGTGGAAATTGCACAGGAAGCATCCCCCAACCCCCATCCCCCATCTCTATCCACCCCGTCGCTCGACTCGTGGATATTGGGTCCTAGTGTCAACATGTAAGGCTTGGGGGCTTAAAATTCTTTATGCAATTGATCAGCCAGCTAGACGTTTTTGATATAAGTGACCTTAGCTTACGA
>CM040183.1:86626882-86656882 GCA_022606455.1 Callitettix versicolor | reverse complement strand
TGATCGAGACAGCTGCGTGCGTTCATTATTTTCGATTCTAGTAAACGTGACATATATCAGTTTGTTTTAAACACAAACCCCTCAGATACGCGAACCCTTATCAAAACACCCCTTGCTAAAATGTGTCACACAAGCCTAAACTCGAGGAGATCTCAAGAACTTTTGTCTGCTTTACACAAACACGCTCTGTTCTTTGTTTTGTAAAGCAACTTTTATTGTTTGTCGTATATATTTGCAATTCCAGATTCCAAAGGATGTCGCCACCTTCTTTTCCCTTAAACTGCTCTGTGTAGAATACAACGGGAATGGCAAACAGTTTGAGCGTACATAGGACTTGTTTCATTGTATTTCCTTTCTGAAGTGACTACTTCTTATCGCGGGGTATGGGTGTATGTTCAGTTTACCGTCACGGAACGCACTAACCTGTATGAGCACTCTAGTGACGCGGATTGTTTAGTGATTAATAAAATGTATTTTTGAAGTGAAAACTTGTATGGTAGTACTTGACAAAACATGGGTATAAACATTTACTTTCGCGTCACGCTTGAATCCGTAATGCATACCTCACATCGTATATTGTTTTGTATACGAGACGTATTCAGAAAGTAACGAGAATTTTAATTTTTTAACAAAATATTTATTTATTCTTCTACATTGATGTTGTCGCCTTCAAAATAGTCCCCATTGGAGATTATGCACTTGTGCCAGCGCTTCTTCCAATCCTCGAAACACTTTTCAAACTCGATCTTTGAGATAGCCTTTAGTTCTTTCAGCGATGCGCTTTTAATGTCATCTACGGCTGTAAAACGACGGCCGTTTAAGGTTCTCTTTATTTTTGCAAATAGGAAAAAGTCACACGTAGCCATGTTTGGCGAATATGGAGGCTGGGGCATCGTTACAGTACTGTTTTTGGCCAAAAATTCACGAACAAGTAATGAAGTGTGAACTGGTGCATTATCGTGGTGCAAAAGCCATGAATTGTTTTTCCACAGATCCGGGCGTTTTTTTCGGATCGCTTCACACAAACGACGTTGAACTTGTAGGTAATACTCCTTATTGACCGTTTCACCTGGTGGCAGGAATTCATGATGCACTATGTCATTAATATCGAAGAACACAGTGAGCATAACCTTCACGTTCGACCGCACTTGTCGAGCCTTTTTCAGTCTTGGCGAGCCAGAATGCCTCCATTGGGATGATTGAGCCTTATTTTCGACATCATATCTGTAAACCCATGTTTCGTCACATGTTATAATACGTTTTAGTAATTCTGCATCGTCGTTGACTTCATTTAGTGACTCCTGAGCAACTTCCATTCGCCGCTGTTTTTGTTAAAAAATTTAACAATTTTGGAACGAATTTTGCTGCCACACGTTTCATACATAAAACATTGGAAAAAATGCCATGACATGATCCAATCGATATGCCAACATCATCAACGACCTCTCTAATTGTGATTCGGCGATTGTTCATAAACATTTCTTTCACTTTTCCACGTTTTCATCGGTTGTTGATGTGCTGGGGCGTCCAGGGCGTTCATCATCTTCAACCTTCTTGGAAACACTTATACCACTCGTAAACTCTTACTTTACTCATAGCAGACTCACCATAGGCCTTTGTTAACATTTCACACACTTTGTTACACTCTATTCCATTTTTTACGCAAAATTTGATACAAATTCTTTGATCCATTTATTTTAACAAACGAAAATCGCCGAGTTCATAAAAACACGTCTAACCTTAGTGGCTGTTACAGTTAAAGTCAACAGCTGAAAGTTTTATCATACTTCAAGGGCATGTATCCCTACCAATATAATATTTTTTTGTTTTGATAATCGGATTCTACAAGCCCGCGAAATGTAAAAATTCTAGTTACTTTCTGAACACACCTCGTATATCTAGACAGGAAGTGACTACTTTTAAACATCTGATTTCGCACAATAGCTTCAATATCATTTTAATTGAGGTTATGTTTATTGTTCTTGTTAATTTTAAAAATGTGTATTTTCTAAATTTGTGTAGTTAAATTATTTTATGTATATGACCTATACCAATTTTTGAATGCCAGAATCACAAATATTATATTTATTATTATACTTAGACAGTATAACTGTCAAAAGTAGGGTTATAAACTGATTAATTATTAAAGTCCCTTATATAGACTAAGATATTCAAATTTATAGTCTATGACAGTTTCAGTAAATTTTTAAGTTGTGTACCTATACACACGCGAAATTTACTACGAAAATAACTTTCAATAATTGCCCTTTCCTGCATGCATCTAAATTTTTATAAAAATAATTAAATCGTAATAGTGAAAAAGTATACAGTCAGGCATGCCAAAAGAAGTAGTCACTTCTGTCGGCCAGTTTTTTTTTTTAGTAACGTTTTCATGGATATTTTCAATAATTTTATTTTTATACACTTGGAGACTATGTTTTCAGTTATCTGCGGTACAAATTTCTCGGTCCCGTCCGCTTTTGGCCTTTTTATTTGAAATTGCATTCGAAGTTTTTAGCATTAAACAAATCATAACAATAACTAAACTTTTCCATTGTAATTACCAAATGTTTTTTCATTATTAAAACGTAATTAATTAATTAATCTGAAAGGTTACTACTGGGAGGGGGCTACTACTACATGGGTAAGAATTAAGGAAAGTAAATTGAAGGTTAGCAGCTTATAAAACTGCTAAGAGCACCAGTGGGTCAGAGAGAAAAAATGTGCGAGTAAGAGGTCAAGTCCCCACTCTGTCATCATAGCTCCTCCCTTTTCCTTCTCTATCGCTGAGTAGTAACAGTTTGTAGACTCTGTGTTCCTGAACTGTTGGAATAAGCTGGAGGGGAATTCTCCTACATGCGCGAGAAATTCCTACGCAGGCCGTTTACAAAGTGGCTGGACTATAACAGCAGCGTGACAGCGTTGTATCCGAATTCACAAAGCGTTGTAACCTAGCCTAAAATACACGTACACTTAATATAGAATACTGGGGACATTATGAAAACAGCGCTATAACCGAGTTAACATTCTAACCGAGGGCGTTATAACCAAGGTCGACTGTATTTTTGCGTCACCCTGTATAATTGCTCCTGTATCAATCACAAAACGTAATAAACCAACCCGACTCCAGTCCGCTTATCTGTGTAAAGCTTATCTCAGCCTATAGTTATTTCATAACGACATGTAATCTGAAGCTGACGCAGAAGTTTGAAGTACGTCGGAAATGATAATTTAATGGTTGTCCGCGGTCCTTATACAGTCGATTGCTTTGTCAACATTATACCTGCAGATAAGAGCTATCAAATGATAGTATACACAGGTGCTATTGATAACAGTTTCCCTACAATGCATGTTTTGTAGTAAATAATAGTATCGCCTCTCAGCAACTTTCTCAAGTGCAATTTCTTTTTTTATTACTTTATTGTTTTTCGATTAATTTTGAGTGCGCATCGATTTCGGCAAGTCACAAAGTCGATTTTACAGTTTCTAATTAACCGTGATTCATGATTTTCCAGCGGAATAAAAATTACGGTTGATTAATTTTAAAGTTGACGTAAAAATTTGTTTCAAGTAAGCTGCATGTTCGAGAGAGGCGTTTTTATTGTCATTGGTAGAATGTATTTTTTTTTTTGGCGAAAAACCGTTAGGTTATCATTGCCGTTACGCAAAATAAAAGTGTAAAAAAAACAACAAACTATAATAGTAAAATTAAATGAAACAAAAATTAAATTAAACAAAACAGGTATAACTATATTACAATACTTAAGAACCAAATAAAAATGAATAAAATTTAATAACAATTCGTAAACGTATATATAAAAATAACAACAATAAAGTTATTTAGAGAAAATAAATAAATAAAATAAAATAAAAAGGGTTGTAAATTGTCCTTGAAAAAAATTAATAATAATAATAATAATAATAATAAAATATAAGTACAGGAAGCAAGGGAGCAGATTCTTGAATTGAAGAAACAAGCAGCTAAAATAGGTCTAAACATATCTTTTGAAAAGACCAAAATCATGACAAACAACAAATACCCAAATAAATACCTTAAAATCCAAGAACAGAAAATAGAAATTGTAAAAGAGTTCAAATATCTTGGTGAATGGATTAGTTGGAATGCAGATGAAGGCAAGGCAATGGAATCCAGGAAAAACAAACTTGAATTGGCCTTCCAACTGACGAAAGAAACATACAATAAG
Source organism: Callitettix versicolor (assembly GCA_022606455.1). Classification (NCBI taxonomy): domain Eukaryota; kingdom Metazoa; phylum Arthropoda; class Insecta; order Hemiptera; family Cercopidae; genus Callitettix; species Callitettix versicolor. Next base: position 86,652,677 of record CM040183.1, on the reverse strand, counting down.
AAATCCCTTTCATGGGGGTCCAAAATTAAACATTATAAAACAGTGATCAAGCCGGAAGCACTGTACGCAGCAGAAACATTAACCATGAATCGCATAGGCCAGATAGAAAAGCTTGAAATAACGGAAAGGAAAATCTTAAGAAAAATTGTAGGAACAAAATTTCAGGATAATAAGGTAGTATATATAAGAAATGAAGGTCTCTATAAGAAAATTGAAAAACTGTCAGATACTATGAGAAAAAGGAGAATAAATTTTTACGGCCATCTTCTTAGAATGAACTCCAATAGATTGACAAAACAGGTGTTTGATTTTTTCCATAATCGTAAAACAAAAGCGAACTGGTTTAAAGAAATTGAAAAAGACCTAATAGAATTAAAAATTACAGAAAATTCACTGCTTGACCAAACTGCTAAGATAAGTACCAAGGACGAAAAAATAAGATTCCAAGATAAAACCAAAATAAGACCTAAACCTGTCATTTCGGAAGATGAGAGGAAAAGAAGATCGGAAAGAATGAAGAGCTACTGGGAACAAAGAAAAGTACAACGCGCAAGAAATGATTGATTCAGCGTACCCCAAAGAGGGTGAAACGAAAAGAAGAAGAAAATATAAGTACAATGTACAAAGCAAAATTAAAAATAAAAATAATAACAATAACAACAATAAGTTAAATTTTATTTAAAAGATTCAAGCGACGCAAGAATGTTAGTACTCGGTCAGTAGCCGTAGAATCATCTTTTAATATTTCCTCTAAATTGACACCTAGTCCACATAATCGGCGCATGTTCCTTAGACCATTACAATCTCGCAGAACATGTTCAATGGTAATGAGTGCTTGCCAAAACTCACAAAGGGGCGGGTCCCCACCTCTCCTCAAGAAACCACGTATTAAAAGAGAATGTCCAATGCGGAGACGGGTATGTTCCCAATGCACATGATTTAAGTGCTTTACATAACATAGAAAATCTGATGAAATCACAAACGGTGTGCATGGTAGCAGCAAGGTAGCTTCCTTCGCCGCATTATCTGCTCTAGTGTTTCCAGCTATCCCACAGTGACCAGGTATCCAGCAAAATGACACACCAACACTACGCAGTTCAAGCCAATGGTAGAATGTAGTACTCTTCAGATTAACGCAATTTTGTGTAGGGGCGGTTGGTTGGATGATTCAATTTAAAAGACAGCCGCCAGGGGGATGACAATTTTTGAAATAATACCTTCACAAACTAGCACCATTGATCTGTTTTGAGACTTAAAACGCATAGAAAATACGTTTAAAAATTTACTCCGCTTTAGAAAAAAGATCGCTTAATTTTCTAAGATTCCTAATTTTTAAAACTTTTGCAAAACTGGCTCCGTTTACATAACTTCCCCTCTTCTCAGTACACCTATTTATAATTTTTTATATATCTGCAGTTACTCCAGTTGCTTTATCCTTCCGTTAACGCTGATCCCTCGCCCTCATTAGTCTAAGCAAGTCCATTCAAGCGTCACAACAATTTGTCAACCACGTTTTGGTCAATTTTAGAATCGAGAAAGATCTTTCTGTTGTGGCAGTTAACGCAGGAAGAAAAGAGAGAACCAGTATAAAATATCTTGATTAACCCCGTTCTCATCCTCAGTACAAGCATTTCAAAGTGCACAAACGTACAGATGTACATACGGACAAAACTTCATGTACATACAAAGTTGAGATCGGAATAATGTGACGGGTTTCGGAACCCTCAGATGTCTCTTTGACTCTTTTCCTCGAAGATGCGATACTTACACTTTAAGAAAATCAAATTGGATCGTTTACATTTTTACTTTTATTTCTTTTGTCTCGGGGTCGCCCCTTCGCCCTCTCTCTCTATACGTCCTTCTTTTCAGCAAAATAACGCGACTATTGAGCCAAAGCTCTACAATTGGCATTAAGATATTCAATAAACTAGAATGTTACACAAAGATATCGAATTCTTAGATGCTAAAGAATTCTTAGAAAAATACCTTTTTGAAACGAAGCTTTTAGTGTTCGGTATGGCGACATGAATGAATTGAAAAAAGTCAACCGAATGTAACGGAAATATAGAACGATCGAACAAATGAATTTCGTAGGAGTCATTCTTTTTCTTCCTCCTTTTCGATAACACACGCGTATTGTATGAAAAACTTTGCGTTGCTTTGGTTCCGGTATTTTTCCTTAGTTGAAGAACACGTGCACGTTGTAACCGTTTGTAATGAATTCGAAATTAATACAAACGTTTATAATAATTATTGTTAATATTGCTAGTTTTTAACAACATAACCTGAAACTTATTATAGCCTGTCAGCTGTTCAATGAAATCAGCTGATCGATACGAATTAATTTTTGTTTTTTGTTGTTATTTTAAGGTGAAAAGAACATTTAGGCTATTATTGCCTCCCTAAATGTAAGTGTAAGTGTAAAGTGTTAAAGCCATAAGTGTAGTGTTGTAAGTGTAAGTGTGTGTTGAACTCGGGTACCGCGAGGGACGTCTAAATCCTCTCAGTAGGAGCACATAGTCTGCACCCTCCTGCGAGGATTACGAATTAATATGACAACTACAACTACAGTATATAACAACAGTAAATAATATCTAAGTTAGGTTCACGTATTTATTTATTTAAACAAAACAAGGTATTTGTAAACATATCTTCAAACTAATTAAATATTCAGCAAAGATATCATTAACAGAAGCTTCCCTTCTGTCGGTAACTCCACGCGTTCCACACTTTACTTTTTTTTTAATTAATCATGTATTTCGAGTGACCGCCATTTTGTTTCAAACAGGCGAAAGAAAGTTTCGGATAGTCAAAAACCCACTAAGCATTGTACTTAACAAATTTAAATGTTTTCATTGAAATCTGTTGGGTTGTTTCGAAATAAACTAAAATCACCGCTATATTTTTTAGGCATTTTAACGTAACAAACAATTCAGAGTGCCGAATATATTTTAGCGATAAAAGGTTTATTCGTAGCTCCAAAATAAGGCAATTCGAAAATGTCAACATGGAAATAACAGCCAAGAAGCTGATATTCTACGTTTCGTTTGAAAATCGTATCTGACATCTTTGAGGTGGTGCTTCACTTGTTTTACAACTTTTGTATGGCGCAAATAGAAAGTGGGCTGGCTTCAAGCTGACGTAGATCGGTCCAGCCATTACAACACATTAAGCAAAGTGAATGCTTTCGGTCGGATAAAATTCAATGTAAGCCTCCAAACATATACATATATATTTTTTGTGTGTTTAACGTCCGACTATTGTGCACACTTGGGCTAATGCAGACGATGGAATGATTTATAGCGTATGAAAATGGCAAGCCCTGGCCGGAAATCGAACCCGAGTCCTCGGGGTGAAAGCCCAGTACGCTATCAACTAGGCCACCGAGGTGGCTCTCTCTCTCTCTCTCTCTCTCTCTCTCTCTATATATATATATATATATATATATATATATATATATATATATATAGCAAAGATATCATTACCAAAATCTCTTCTGTCAGTAACTACCCGAGTTCCACAGGTTTTTTTCTTATAGGTTATACATAGTAGATAATTCTTACATGTTATCAGGAACGTATAATATTATATAAAACTTTTCAATTTTTAGGTTATACGTAAAAAAATGCCTCGGCTGTTCGGAAAGGATCGGTCCCGACGAACTGGTGATGCGAGCCATTGATTCTGTGTTCCACCTGAGGTGTTTTATCTGTGTGGTGTGCGGTGTCAGGCTGCAGAAAGGAGACCAGTTTGTGATAAAGCAAGGACAACTGTTCTGCAGGCCTGATTACGAGAAAGAAGTCGAGATGTTACAAGGTTACGGCCAAGGTAAGTAGTAAAGTTTATTTATTAAAACTCAGTGGTACGGGTTCAATGCTGTTTACGACAAACAGGTGGAGACTTTAACGGTGGGTTTGACGTTGGACGCTGAGGTTTTTAACAGTAAAATGTAGGTTTCCGAAAACAATTATTACGGAAATAGTTTGTTTATGCGCTTAAATGTTTCACTTCAGTTTAATAAATGAATAATTTGTGAGAAGATTTGTACAATGTTCTTAACCCCTTTATAAATTCAAAAGAATTTTTACGCACTGTTAATTTAATTTTCAACGGTAAACACGCTATTTTCCTGATTATGCCTTCTATAATAATTATTTATTGATCTATTTTTCTTTCCTCTACCGACATTTTAAATGCGTACAAATTCCTCAAAGGCAGTAGCCTATATCAATTGCTCTAAATCGGTTTGCCAATCAATTTTAGTTTTAAATAACATGTAATCTTATGGTATGCTTTTGAGTGATATTAATATGTTTATCAGACACTAAATATGCAAACCCTCCAACAAGTCGAACCGTACTACAAAACGAAACTGTACTAATGCATAGTAAATTTGCCTCACTAGTACTGGTAGTTACATAGCTTTAAGGAAATACGAGGTGTGTTCAGAAAGTAACGAGAATTTTAATTTCTTGAACACAATAGTAATTTATTCTTCTACATTGATGTTGTCGCCTTCAAAATAGTCCCCATTTCAGATTATGCATTTGTGTCAGCGCTTCTTCCAATCCTCGAAACACTTCTCAAACTCGATCTTTGAGATAGCCTTTAGTTCTTTCAGCGATGCGCTTTTAATGTCATCTACGGCTGAAAAACGACGGCCCTTTAAGGTTCTCTTTATTTTTGGAAATAAGAAAAAGTCACACGGAGCCATGTCTGGCGAATATGGAGACTGGGCATCGTTACAGTACTGTTTTTGGCCAAAAATTCACGAACAAGCAATGACGTGTGAGCTGGTGCATTATCGTAGTGCAAAAGCCATGAATTGTTTTTCCACAGATCCGGGCGTTTTTTTCGGATTGCTTAACGCAAACGGCGTTGAACTTGTAGGTAGTACTCCTTATTGACCGTTTCACCTGGTGGTAGGAATTCATGATGCACTATGCCATTAATATCGAAGAACACAGTGAGCATAACCTTCACGTTCGACCGCACTTTTAGAACCTTTTTCGGTCTTGGCGCGACAGAATGCCTCCACTGGGATGATTGAGCCTTAGTTTCGACGTCATATCCGTAAACCAATGTTTCGTCACCTGTTATAATATGTTTCAGTAATTCTGCATCGTCGTTGACTTTATTTAGTGACTCCTGAGCAACTTCCATTCGCCGCTGTTTTTGTTCAAAATTCAACAATTTTGGAACGAATTTTGCTGCCACGCGTTTCATACACAAAACATTGCAAACAATATCATGACATGATATAATCGATATGCCAACATCATCAGCGACCTCTCTAATTGTGATTCGGCGATTATTCATAACCATTTCTTTCACTTTTTCCACGTTTTCATCGGTTGTTGATGTGCTGGATCGTCCAGGGCGTTCGTCATCTTCAACGACTTCACGGTCTTCTTGGAAACGCTTATACCACTCGTATACTCTTGCTTTACTCATAGCAGACTCACCATAGGCCTTTGTTAACATTTTCGCAAAATTTGATACAATTTCTTTGATCCATTTTTTTTAACAAACGAAAATCGCCGAGCTCATAAAAACACGTCTATCCTTAGTGGCTGTTACAGACAAAGTCAACAATGAAAACAGCTGAAAGTTTTATCATACTTCAATGGCATGTATACCAACATAATAAAAAAAATGTTTGACAATCGGACTCTCCAAGCCCGCAAAATTTAAAAATTCTCGTTACTTTCTGAACACACTCCGTATATCTTACAAATAATTGAATTCAGTTCCCGCTGCAATTTGTTTATGTTGGTCAATTCCATTTCATTTCTTCGTTCAATATGTCTCAAATACTTGACATTATTTACTCACTTCATATTTGAACGTAAATAACTATAAATTAACACTTACAAATCTAATTTTTCTCCATCTTTGATAACAATAATCAACATTCATACCTTCGTCGACGACTGTTGAAAATGTATATCCATCAATAAATACTTTAACTTAAACTTTTCGAAAATCGATTATCAGTCGTAATCGAACTTAAAAAATGTGGATAAAATAAAATTTAATTTTTAAAATTCCTTTGGTAATAATGAAAAATAGCCTGACGGGAGGGACAGAAAATCAAAAAACCGTTATTTTCCGAACAAAAAGAGGTCTCTATTTCAATTCGACCGTTCAGCATTTGGTATGTGTGTTTCTTACGCAGTTTTGGTCAAACGCGTTGACCGTTATTTTGAAATTTAATACAGAATTACTTTGTACAAAACCCGAACGAGGTTCGTGTAAGCTTTTTTCTCAATTTTTAAGAGGACGTTTCAAGATGTCTGCCTTTGGTTTATAGACGACGCATGTATGCAGTTTTTTCAAAACGCATTGACCGATTATTTTGAAATTTAGTACAGAGGTACTTCGTATAAAAACTGAACGAAGTATAAATAAGTCTTTTTTAATGTAACGATGACAGTGTATTTGATGACTATTTCCTTTAAGACTGGCTGAACGGCAAAACCTATCGTAATAAAGCAGCAAAAAAATCAAATAAATTTGCTCCAGTAACGTTTTTCGCGGTGACGAAGGTTACGAACGTTTTAGAGCCGCCTCGGTGGCCTAGTTGATAGCGTACTAGGCTTTCACCCCGAGGACCCGGGCTCGATTCCCGGCCAGGGCTTGGCATTTTCATACGCTATAAATCATCTCATCGTCTGCATTAGCCCAAGTGTGCACAATAGTCGGACGTTAAACACAAAAAAAAACGAACGTTGTAGATAGCTGCCGTGGAACGCTTTGAATATTAATTTTTTGTATGCCAGTTACACTAATGAGGACGAAGGATCAGCGTTAACGGTAAGGGAAAAGCAACGGGAGCAACCGCGGCTGGAACTAAGACGCAGCAGACTGACCGGTGCCTTAACCACATCAACCACAGAACCCCTGTGTATATTAATTAATAACATACTGCTAGGTCTATCAGTGGTGTAACGTTTTAGTAGACGTTCATGATGTCGGCGAGACAGCTGCGTGCAGGAACTATTTTATTTATAAAATAATTAATTTGTGACGCGTATTAAATGTAAATGTTATTGTGCAGGCGAATACACGTGTGATGATCTGATCGCAACATCCAGAAGTCAAGATGGCCGCAGAGGACCGAAAAGACCGCGTACAATACTCACCACGCAGCAGAGGAGAGCTTTTAAAGCATCGTTTGAAATAAGCCCGAAACCCTGCCGCAAGGTCAGAGAAGGACTGGCCAAGGACACTGGACTGAGCGTCAGAATTGTTCAGGTGGGAGAACACGATAGTTTATAATAGAATATTGACAGACAGAAATAAATAATACGATAATAATGTCACACACCTATTTCGCTGATGTAAAAAAAACGAATTTTACTAAAGTATATATTCTTTATGACTATCTATTTTTTGAAATTCTAATATCACCATCATAATCTCCATTAAAATGTACATAAATTAGCTTTTTTAAAGTTCAAACCACATTGAAAATACGAAAATAAGCCCTGACCGCCGTCAATATATTTCTTAGTACCGAAGAATTTTGAAAATTCAAAACCAAGATTTGTAAAGTTTTTAACGCTCATTATGATGATGAAAACGGACTTTCAAAAAAAGAATGTATGACAATAAAGTTATGAATTTTAAAAGGTTTAAAACTGCCGCCATTTTTAAACTGTTATTCGAATTTTGTTGGTTAACGAACGTGACCAAGCTGTTCCACCGCATTCGACATTTGTGCCAAGTCTGAATCGAATCGGACAAAATTGCGAACGGGAGCGTGCTGAAACACACACACACACACACACACACACACACACACACATATATATATATATATATATATATTTATTTATTCAAACAGTTTTTTTTGTGTTTAACGTCCGAATGTTGTGCACACTTGGACTACGATGTAATGATTTATAGCGTATGAAAATGCCAAGCCCTGGCCAGGAATCGAACCCGGGTCCTCGGGGTGAAAGCCCAGTATGCTTTCAACCACCGAGGCGGCTTATTCAAAAACCTGGTCTAGAGGTCAGGATCGGTGTTGATTTCAAATTTCAATCTTACTTTATTTGGAAATATGATTTAACTATCATAATCAACATTAAAACCTTGACGGTTTTAAATGATAATCTATTCAGAATTAACACTGAAATTAGGATTTCAACAAAAGTGTAAAATAAAAAAGTAATGATTTTTAAAAGGTTCAAAGCCATTCTACAATATTGACGAGCTTATTTTTGAAAAAAAACTAACTTTTCTTAACAATTACTGCAATCAGTTATTGTATTATTACAATTTATTCGGGCATTTGTCGTGCTTTGTGTACCCAGAAACAATACGCGAAGTTTCTAGAGACGGATCAACTCTCGATTCCAAAACTTAAAACCTAAACATACAAGAAGGACATGAACCAAGACCTAGACCTATGTTAATATACACACAAATGCTGTTATTGAACTAAAAATAAAAACTCATTTGTCATGTTTTCTCTTCCTTTTTCACATAAATTCACAAAGAATTAGAACAATTGTATTAGATGCTAAAGAATTCTTAGAAAAATACCATTTTGAAACGAAGCGTTTAGTGTTAGCTAAGGCGACATGAATGAATAGGAAAAAAGTCTACCGAACGGAAGAATGTAACGGAAATATGGAACGAACGAGCAAATGAATATCGTAGATATTTTTCTTCCTTCTTTTCTATAACAGTGCACGCGTATTATATGAAAACGTTGTGTTGCTTTTGATTCGGTATTTTTCCTTAGTTGAAGAACACACGCACGTTGTAACCGTTTGTAATATATTCGAAATTAATATAAACGTTTATATTACTATGTTCAGTATAATGATCTGCCTTCCTTAGCTTCGTCAATTCTACTTTAGTTGACGCGTTTCGGAGAACCTCCATCTTCCAAAACTATATCTATACTCCATAGATAATCTATATATATATGGATTATATATAACTCTATAAGGAACACACTATATATATAGGGCCTATATATATATATATATAGTGAGAGAGAGAGAGAGAGAGAGAGAGAGAGAGAGAGAGAAGAGAGAGAGAGAGAGAGAGAGAGTATAGATATAGTTTTTGAAGCAGAAAATCCTAGCAGAAAAGAAGAAGAATATAAAAAGAATAAACGTTTATAATAATTGTTGTTAATATTGATAACATATCCTGAAACTTATTATAGCCTATCAGCTGTTCAATGAAATCAGCTGTTCTTTACGAATTAATATAAAACAACTGATTGTTTAATATAACTACCAAAATTAAATTAACGTTACATTTCGTATACTTAAATCGGTCGAATTTCTTCTTAGTTTCCGCAGAGTAGTGGTTATCGCATGTACCTTACATGCGCATGATCCCCGGTTCGATTTCGTCGGAAACACATTTTTAATTATAATTAATTTAATACCTGACTTGCGACGAGCAAAATATACTGTTATACATCAATATAAACCCTTTTTCGTATCACGCGTCCCGCAAAATCCAACATCAAAACCAGCCCTAAAATATAGTATATGTTAAAACTAAGAAAGAACGTTCGGGGCAGATCCTTGAGTGGTTAAACCGAAAATACCTCAAGAAAATTAGAGTGGTTCTACTTTCAAAATATCCTGCTTTATTACATAAATGTTCGCAAATTTCAGAATAAACAGTAAAGTCATAAATATTGTATTTTTAAAACAGAATCTGTAATAAACTTAATAGATAAATAAACGTTAAAAATTACAATGAAAGTGAACCACGGTCGTCGACAAAATAACTTTAAAAATGTCAATGGATTTTGTATACTGCAGATTAAAGCCGCCTCGGTGGCCTAGTTGATAGCGTACTGGGCTTTCACTCCGAGGACTCGGGTTCGATTCCCGGCGAGGGCTTGGCATTTTCATACGCTATACATCATCCCATCGTCTGCATTAGCCCAAGTGTGCACAATAGTCGGACGTTAAACACAAAAAAAAAATACTGCAGATTAAGATTTTTTTTAATGTAGCATAAAAAAGTTATGATTTTTTGCAGATTTTTAAATGACCGCAATTTTTGAAGCGATTGATCGGGTTTTGTGGGCAAAATTACCAAAATCGCGCCAAATTTTAATCAAAATAAGATCAAAATTATGATTACTACAATGCTTGACAAATTCGATCTTTGACTCTGACTAATTCGATCTTTAATTCGAAACTATGATTAATTCGATTTTTTTATTTAATCTCTCGAAATTATTATTAAAACATTTTAAAAATCTATTTTCAAACTAATATTTTTTTGAATAATTCCGATAATTGCAGCCTATACAAATACAAAAAGCTGTTTCAAAATAGGCGTTCGAAAAATCGGACGAGGTGGAAGGGGGTGAAAACTAGAGAACGAGAGTGCATTGACCTTGGAACTCAATATCCACCGATCATCCCTCACCTGTGCGCGCGATCTAGTGTTCTAATTGGTTGTGCTGTCACTTACGTTGTTCTAATATCTACAAATGTGTTGTCAGTTATTTGTATAATTTTTTTATTTGCAGTCGGTGTTTTCGAAATTTTTTTCCAAAGTTGTTCTCAATGTTAATAAAATTTGGTTTTCTTGATTTTGGAATTTGCCTATTTTTCATATTAAACATCTTTTAACATTCATGTTTTAGGACTGGTTGTGATGGATTTTGCGCGTCGCGTGCTATTGTATACATAAAAATATAATTGTGACTACTTCTAAACAGCTGATTTCGCTCAACAGCTGTTGATGCAATATTATTTCAATTGAGGTTATGTTAAACATTCAACTTCTAAATAAAATTTTTTAAAAGTATCGGTTAAGTGAAGAAAAAAGATTAAGAAAAAATGAAGGAGAAAGACTAGGACGATTAGAAAATAAATTAAAACGAAAAAAATTAATTAACGGTGAAAATGGTACAATTAATAAAATAGTTATGACTGAAGAGCAACGTCAACTGATTAACAACAAAAACGAGGAATCGATAAAAACATGATACATAATTTATATTTTTGGTTAGGTAATAGCTTTTTGTTTTTTTGAATGGTCCCTTCAGCTTTGAATTAGTCTCATACAGTGTATGTCTAACTCTATAAGGAACACATTTCAAAATTATAGGACTGGGTCTTACCATAATGGCCACTTTAACAGCTTATTTCCCCGCAGAGGTGCAGACTAGCTGAAACTATTGAGACGTCCCTCGCAGTACCCGAGTCTAACACACACTTACACCTACAACACTACACTTACGACTTTAACACTTTACACTCACACTTACATTTAAGGAGGCGATAATAACCTCAATGTGCTTTTTGAATTAAAATTTTTAAAAATAATTCATTTTCCAAAGTAAATTTGCCGTTAAAACACATTAAATCATTACCTTTAGTAGCTTTAATTTTTCTTTCTATATACAATCATTTTATTTTATCTATAAAATTAAACGTTCTCATTTACGCAAAAAAATTACTGAATTTAAGATAAAAATTGGTTTTTTACAAACAAAATGCCGCCGGCAGCGTAACGTTTTCGCGTGTTTACTCTCGACAATTAAGCCCGAGCAAATTTCTACACAAATAAGGGTTTAAAAGCAGCGCAAATAAACCCCGGGTTTTCTTAAAAATATGCCCTCTCTAATGCGCAAACAATTGTATTTGAGTTGCAAAGGGTAAGTCTTAATTTGTATTCATAATGCCGGGCAGTGCCTCTACGGGCGTCGCCCCTTTAAAAAAGCATTTACCTAAAGTCCCACATGAAAGCTTTACAGTGTTTCCGTAAAGGGAGCTCTTTGTTTGAAATATTTTCAGTCGATTAAAAGTTTGTATGCTGTTGCGTCAGGGTTGAAAGAAGATAGGCCCCGCTGTTGTAGTTTTGCCCTCGCTCTGACGACTGCATTATAAGGCAGGAAACGCGTCAAGGGTATGTTTGCTAATTTTGGTTCGTACTATACAAACATAATGTAACGCTGGAAAAGTTTATCCAAGTTGTTATTTGAAACACAATATTTTTTTATTCCCAAAGACATAAACACTTACGAATAATAATGATTTTATTATTTATTGTTTATATTAATCGTAAAAAATGGCAACAAACATAACCTCAAATTGTGTAGTATTAGAAGAAACAACTGTTGTTGAAAATCAGCTGTTTAGGCGAAAATTATCTTCCTTTTATTTCGATAGAGTAACGATTTTTTTCTTTACGTATTGGACATTCATCCCTCTCTCCCACGCTCTTCTTTCTCTTCCTCTCTCTCTCCCTCTCTTTCTCTCTTCCTCTCTCTCCCTATCCCTCTCTCACTCTCACTCTCTCTCTCTCTCTCTCTCTAAACCTTCAACTGTCTCTTTTTCCCTCTGTCCATTTTAACTCTCTCTCTCTTTTTCCATCTCATCCTCCATATTATTTATTTTTTATAGTGCATAAATGGGAAAATCTGTTCTATGAATGACTAGCAAAAGTCCATTTTGCTTGCAAGGTGTCGTTTATTTTCAAATTGCTGGAAAAATAAACGACAAAAACTACCCACAAAGTTTTCCACGTTCAAAAGGTATCGGTGTATAAGTTTTATTTAATTTTCATTAAAATGTTTCGTAATCAAGACGAGACAGAATAAACATTCACGACTTAAATTATTAATGTCACTGTGATCGAATTACATGCCCGGCCCAGCTTTTAAAATATTAAAAGAATTCACAATTGGAAAGTATGCTACTAAATTTAGTCGTATCTGGATCGGTGCACGTTTTACGATATTGGCTGCTTGAATACCTCATATTCTAATGGTATCTCAACAAAAAAATGTAAAACAAATTTCTGTTTCCGAACCAAAAACAAAAAAATCATGTGTAACGTTTCTCTCGATTCTACGTTTTTGTTACTAATTAGTTGACATTTCTCATCAGTCATAATTCGTTTATTAATTATTACTTTTTAATCGTTAATTTAATTTATTTTCTAATGTTCGTAGTCTTTCTCGTTCATTTTTTTCTTAATCTTTGTTCTTTATTTAAAACAATTGTTTTTAAAATAATCTTACTGTCCACTTTATTGAAAAATTGAATTTTCAACATAACCTCAATTGAAACGACATTGAAGCAACAGCTGTTGTGCGAAATCAGCTGTTTAGAGGTAGTCACAATTATATTTTTATATATAAAATCCATCACAAACATGTTAAAAGTGCTCATTGATCATTTGTTTCCTTCACTTGTGCATTCTAACGTTTCCATTTTCTATTTAAAGGTTTGGTTTCAAAATCAAAGGGCGAAAATGAAAAAAATTCAGAAGAAAGCTCGACTCGACACCAAAAACAACAAAGACAGCGACTGTGGGGACGAAAAGCCTGACAAGTTGAAACTTAAAGAAGAAGAACACAGTGAGTAAATAATTTTATTTTGGGTTTTTGTAAATGCCGCTTGTTTAGATGCTAACGAAATTTTTTCTCTATTTAATAGTATCATAATATTACTAACGAAAATTTTTCTCTATTTAATAGTATCATAATATTACTAACGAAAATTTTTCTCTATTTAATAGTATCATAATATTACTAACGAAAATTTTTCTCTATTTAATAGTATCATAATATTACTAACGAAAATTTTTCTCTATTTAATAGTATCATAATATTACTAACGAAAATTTTTCTCTATTTAATAGTATCATAATATTACTAACGAAAATGTTTCTCTATTTAATAGTATCATAATATTACTAGCGAAAATTTTTCTCTATTTAATAGTATCATAATATTACTAACGAAAATTTTTCTCTATTTAATAGTATCATAATATTACTAACGAAAATTTTTCTCTATTTAATAGTATCATAATATTACTAACGAAAATTTTTCTCTATTTAATAGTATCATAATATTACTAACGAAACTTTTTCTCTATTTAATAGTATCATAATATTACTAACGAAAATTTTTCTCTATTTAATAGTATCATAATATTACTAACGAAACTTTTTCTCTATTTAATAGTATCATAATATTACTAACGAAAATTTTTCTCTATTTAATAGTATCATAATATTACTAACGAAACTTTTTCTCTATTTAATAGTATCATAATATTACTAGCGAAAATTTTTCTCTATTTAATAGTATCATAATATTACTAGCGAAAATTTTTCTCTATTTAATAGTATCATAATATTACTAACGAAAATTTTTCTCTATTTAATAGTATCATAATATTACTAGCGAAAATTTTTCTCTATTTAATAGTATCATAATATTACTAACGAAAATTTTTCTCTATTTAATAGTATCATAATATTACTAACGAAACTTTTTCTCTATTTAATAGTATCATAATATTACTAACGAAAATTTTTCTCTATTTAATAGTATCATAATATTACTAACGAAACTTTTTCTCTATTTAATAGTATCATAATATTACTAACGAAAATTTTCTCTATTTAATAGTATCATAATATTACTAACGAAACTTTTCTCTATTTAATAGTATCATAATATTACTAACGAAACTTTTTCTCTATTTAATAGTATCATAATATTACTAACGAAATTTTTCTCTATTTAATAGTATCATAATATTACTAACGAAAATTTTTCTCTATTTAATAGTATCATAATATTACTAACGAAACTTTTTCTCTATTTAATAGTATCATAATATTACTAACGAAAATTTTCTCTATTTAATAGTATCATAATATTACTAACGAAACTTTTTCTCTATTTAATAGTATCATAATATTACTAACGAAAATTTTTCTCTATTTAATAGTATCATAATATTACTAACGAAACTTTTTCTCTATTTAATAGTATCATAATATTACTAACGAAAATTTTTTTCTCTATTTAATAGTATCATAATATTACTAACGAAACTTTTTCTCTATTTAATAGTATCATAATATTACTAGCGAAAATTTTTCTCTATTTAATAGTATCATAATATTACTAGCGAAAATTTTTCTCTATTTAATAGTATCATAATATTACTAACGAAAATTTTTCTCTATTTAATAGTATCATAATATTACTAGCGAAAATTTTTCTCTATTTAATAGTATCATAATATTACTAACGAAAATTTTTTCTCTATTTAATAGTATCATAATATTACTAACGAAACTTTTCTCTATTTAATAGTATCATAATATTACTAACGAAAATTTTCTCTATTTAATAGTATCATAATATTACTAACGAAACTTTTTCTCTATTTAATAGTATCATAATATTACTAACGAAAATTTTTCTCTATTTAATAGTATCATAATATTACTAACGAAATTTTTTCTCTATTTAATAGTATCATAATATTACTAACGAAACTTTTTCTCTATTTAATAGTATCATAATATTACTAACGAAATTTTTTCTCTATTTAATAGTATCATAATATTACTAACGAAAATTTTTCTCTATTTAATAGTATCATAATATTACTAACGAAACTTTTTCTCTATTTAATAGTATCATAATATTACTAACGAAAATTTTTCTCTATTTAATAGTATCATAATATTACTAACGAAACTTTTTCTCTATTTAATAGTATCATAATATTACTAACGAAAATTTTCTCTATTTAATAGTATCATAATATTACTAACGAAACTTTTCTCTATTTAATAGTATCATAATATTACTAACGAAAATTTTTCTCTATTTAATAGTATCATAATATTACTAACGAAACTTTTTCTCTATTTAATAGTATCATAATATTACTAACGAAAATTTTTCTCTATTAAATAGAAATATTTTCTCTATTTTATTTTTTTTAAATATTGACAAAGTAACGAAATTTACTAACATCTTGTGAACGAAAATTTGAAAAGGCGAATATGTTTACAATATCGTACAGAATTAAACCCCGACCGTCGTATACATACCGCAAAAATCACATTTCATTATCACAATCAGCATTAAGATTTGCTTAAATAATTGTCCATTTACATTCTTGGTTCATACAGAAATGAAGTTGGGAATGAATTTGGATTCAAAGCTGAACTGGAAGTCGCATTACAAAGAAAAGAAAGGAGCTTAAAATAAAGTTCTAGAATTTTTTTTAGGCTAAAAGCACATTGAGGCTGTTATCGCCTCCCTAAATATAAGTGTGCGTGTTGTCAGACTCGGGTACCGCGAGGGACGTCTAAATACTCTCAATAGGTGCAGCTAGTCTGCACCCCCATGCGGGGTAATTTCTAGAATATGCACTATTTGCTATTTAGATATAATGCAGGATTAGGAAATTTACGTCCGTGGATCTGGAATGTAACGACGTACGAGTCGCGTGTGTAGCTTGGCCAAGCTGAATTTCATGGTGAATATTATAAACGTGTAATTGTGCTCAGTGTTTGTGATGTATGTTTTAATGTTTTGTTTGACTTTGTGACGACCTCGACAGAGGGACTTAACATTTCGTATAACGGCCTGAAGATGAAACTATAGTTTCGAAACCGCGGTAGCCTTTATGAGGTGAGTTGATAGACCACTGACGGGAAGAATAGGTCATAATCCTAATCATTTGAATATGTGGTCCGGTGACTGTGTTGCAATTAAAAAAATTATTTTTTTTTTTTAAATCCCTTCTATCCCGTCAGCAAGACAGTTGCGTGCTATGATTATATTATATTTAATTTCAATTATACAATCACACATTTCACCAACTCAGTATTATGTGGAAAGCTACAGTGATTTCACAACAAAGTACTATAAAAGGTATTTTTAAATTAATTAAACCAAATATGACAGTATCGCAAATCAACAAATTCCGTACAAAGTTTAAATTCAACAGGTTCATAATTCATTGTCGGCCATTTGCTGGGGTTTAAAAGGACTAATATTGACTGATCTACTCATTTTTTTAAACATACACTATCGTTTCGGTTTTCCTTTATTGCCTTCAATTTTAATAATACATTTTTAATTAAATCGGCCATTATAGTAAGACCCAGACCCGCGATCTTGAATTTTTTTTGGTGTTCAACGTCCGACTATTGTGCACACTTGGGCTAATGCAGACAATGAGATGATTTATAGCGTATGAAAATGCCAAGCTCTGGCCGGAAATCGAACCCGGGTCGTCGGGGTGAAAGCCCAGTACGATCAACTAGCCCCCCGCGATCTGAAACCGGCACCGATCTCGCGACCCGTAGATCATTTTTTGAAAAAGCGTTTACATCAAGGTCGCAATTGCAATTTTGATCCGATTCTATCCATATTTAGGCCGGCGAAATTCGTTCGACAGTTTAAAAATGGCGGTCATTAAAAACTTTTTTTTTTAAACGTAATTTAACCGTCGTGAAATACCTGCGTAAAATAACGCGTTGTATTTTTAACATCCGTTACAATTAAGAAATTTAATTTTACAGCTTCAAATGCGGATATGTTTAGATTTTATCGCTGTTTATGATGGTGAAATCACAAATTTAACAAAACAAGAAAATCTACTTTGAGTTTTTCGCTTCCATCATGTCAGCAAGATATGTGCTGCGTTTATTGAATTAAAAAATTAAAAATATGTTTGTTTCTTTGTTTTTTATTTTGAGAAAAAAGTATTAGGTTTCGGAATGTTAACTAGGGCTTACTGTATACAAAAAAATTTCAAAATATACAGTATAATACATTTGATCGAATTTCTCTTGTAAAATGAGCTATTGAAGCGACCAATAAGGCAATGACCGAGGCTTTAGTATGAGCGTCAACATGACATTAGAACTACTTTTTAAGTCGTCATTACAAATGACGCGTGTGTATGTGCGTGTGTGCGAACGCCTTGCGCGCGCACATTTGTTGAAATTCAATTTAATAATATAAAAAAGGTGGCAGTCGCACGACTGCCGACAGAAGTGACTACTTCTTTTCACGGGTTATGGCTGTATATTTTACACCACAAAATAAAATTTATAGTCGATTTTCAAAATCATGAGTACGTTCATTTCAGTTTAATATATTTCTAAATACAATATTATATGATTTTATGGTTTTTTCCATAAGACATAGATTTTTACTACTCGACACTAGAATAGGCTATAACTGACCATTACAGAACGGAGTCCCAAATGTATTCCTGCTACTCTTAATATCTGACCCTGTGACTTATTCATTGTCATTGTAAATGCCAACTTCTACGGAAACTGCAATATTTTAATTTGGAAAGGCAGGTTGTTTGGAATTATAAGATTGTTTCAATTAAAATCATTGCAAATGTAAGCTTATAAACAATAATTTTATAATAAATAATAACAGAGATTCAGATTTTGAAAACAGGAATACATCTTTGTCAATCTCAGGTACCTAAACAATGTTCATTTTTAATTTCATCTTAATCCGTCCAGTAGTTAATGTGTGATTGAATAACAAACAAAAACACACACATAAACTTTCAAATTTAAAATATTATATTAAGAAGTATAAAATATTATTGAAACGTCACTATTGTAGCCTACAGTTAACATATATCACAAAACTGAATACTAAATAATTCAGTTGCACTGGGTAAGTAGTATAATGGTATTTCAATATTTATTATTCACACCTATAACAACGTATAAAACGTCACTGTTACACAGTTAACACTTGTCATAAAACTAAATACTAAATAAAGTTGGACTAGGTAAGTAGTATAATGGTGTTTAAAATAATTTAAATATTTATTATTCACACCTACCAATATATAATAAACGTATAAAACGTCCACTGTTACACAGTTAAAACAACACAAAACTAAATAATTAAGTTGGACTGGGTAAGTAATATAATGGCGCGAAAATACAAGTTTTCACTTCGAAAATACGTTTTAAAACAAAAATATATATAAGAGCGTGATGCGTGACGGCAAACTGAATTTCCCGTGCAAAACATACATCCACACCCCGTCATAAGAAGTAATATATATATATAATATTATTATTATTATCTGCGCATAGACCCTGTTGGATCACGCAAAGCACTCCGACTCATGTCTTGTTCCTTCTAATCATCCACACCTCCCTCATCCTGTCCCCATGGATCCTCTTCCGCTCCTCCGTCCCTGCTCTCTTTGGGATTTCATTCTCTGGGACCTTACAACCGAGCCCAGAGAATAGGCTATATATAAATATATATATTTTTTTTTTTTTTTAACGTTTGACTATTATGCACACTTGGGCTAATGCAGACGATTTATAACGTATGAAAATGCCAAGCCCTGGCCGGGAATCGAACCCGGGTCCTCGGGGTGAAAGCCCAGTATGAAATAGTATGTAAGTATATGATATATATATATATATATATATATATATATATATATATATATATATATATATATATATATATATATATAAGAGTGTGATGCGTGACTTCAAATTAAATTTTTTCCCTGCAAAACATACATCCATACCCCGCCTTTAGAAATATTCACTTCAATAAAATATTTGGTTAATTGTAAGCTTTAAAAACTTGGTGAGTGTTACTTTTTGATACCAAATTCAGTGGCCTTAACGTAAGTCTTGAGGACGTACGTAATATAAAAAGCGTATAAACCTTTTTTTTATAATTAATGAAAATTTACGGACTGTCTGTAAACCAACCGAAAGCACAATAACCTAAATTTATTTGCTGTTATCCACAAATCGCCCCAGATCATTCACCCGCACAGCCCCCGTCTAGTTATTACGTAAAATGAAATGTTACTATAATTTTACAATTTTACTGTAAGATTCCATAAAGAGTTTGTTTTAGTGACGCTCAGTGAATATGAATTTTAAAGCTACCCGAGATGTAAACTAAAAATCGAACCAAAGGTTTGTAATATTATAAGATAAAACAAGAAAAACGTGTATAACTCGGGGAGTTATTGACATAAGCGACACTTTTTTACTGGAGTTATAGTAAAAGATCAGTTGTTTTATGTTAATTCCTAAAGCTGATTTCATTGAACACCTGATAGGCTCTAATAAGTTTCAGGTTATGTTGTTAAAAACTAACAATATTAACAACAATTAATATAAACGTTTATATTAATTTCGAATGTAATATAAACGGTTACAACGTGCTGCACGCGTCCTTCAACTAAGGACAAATACCGAAACCAATGCAACACAACGTTTTCATACAATACGCGTGTACTGTTATCGAAAAGGAAGAAGAAAAAGAAATAAATAGAAATGGAAAGATGAAATTCGTTCGCTCGATCGTTTCATATTTCCGTTACATTCTTCCGTTCGGCGCTATTCACTCGTCTCGCCAAAGCTAACATTAAAAGCTTCGTTTCAATAAATCAGTAATTTTTGTAACCGAAACCAATGCAACACAACGTTTTCATACAATACGCGTGTACTGTTATCGAAAAAAGAGGAAGAAAAATAAAGAGATAGAAATAGGAAAACTAAATTCGTTCGCTCGTTCGTTTCGTATTTCCGTTACATTCTTCCGTTCGGCGCTATTCACTCGTCTCGCCAAAGCTAACATTTAAAGCTTCGTTTCAATAAATCAGTAATTTTTGTAACCGAAACCAATGTAACACAACTTTTTCATACAATGCACGTGTACTGTTATCGAAAAGGAGGAAGAAAAATAAAGAGATAGAAATAGGAAGACTAAATTCGTTCGCTCGTCCGTTTCATATTTCCGTTACATTCTTACGATCGGCGCAATTTACTCATCTCGCCAAAGCTAACATTAAAAGCTTCGTTTCAATAAATCAGTAATTTTTGTAACCGAAACCAATGTAACACAACGTTTTCATACAATACACGTGTACTGTTATCGAAAAGGAGGAAGAAAAATAAAGAGATAGAAATAGGAAGACTAAATTCATTCGCTCGATCGTTTCATATTTCCGTTACATTCTTCCGATCGGCGCAATTCACTCGTCTCACCAAAACTAACATTAAAAGCTTCGTTTCAATAAATCAGTAATTTATGTAACCGAAACCAATGCAACACAACGTTTTCATACAATACGCGTGTACTGTTATCGAAAAGGAAGAGGAAAAATAAAGAGATAGAAATAGGAAGACTAAATTCGTTCGCTCGTTCGTTTCATATTTCCGTTACATTGTTCCGTTCGGCGCTATTCACTCGTCTCGCCAAAGATAACATTAAAAGCTTCGTTTCAATAAATCAGTAATTTTTGTAACCGAAACCAATGCAACACAACGTTTTCATACAATACGCGTGTACTGTTATCGAAAATGAGGAAGAAAAATAAAGAGGTAGAAATAGGAAGACTAAATTCGTTCGCTCGTTCGTTTCATATTTCCGTTACATTGTTTCGTTCGACGCTATTCACTCGTCTCGCCAAAGCTAACATTAAAAGCTTCGTTTCAATAAATCAGTAATTTTTGTAACCGAAACCAATGCAAAACAACGTTTTCATACAATACGCGTGTACTGTTATCGAAAAATGAGGAAGAAAAATAAAGAGATAGAAATAGGAGGACTAATTTCGTTCGCTCGTTCGTTTCATATTTCCGTTACATTGTTCCGTTCGGCGCTATTCACTCGTCTCACCAAAGCTAAAATTAAAAGCTTCATTTCAATAAATCAGTAATTTTTGTAACCGAAACCAATGCAACACAACGTTTTCATACAATACGCGTGTACTGTTATCGAAAAATGAGGAAGAAAAATAAAGAGGTAGAAATAGGAAGACTAAATTCGTTCGCTCGCTCGTTTCATATTTCCGTTACATTCTTCCGTTCGGCGCTATTCACTCGTCTCGCCAAAGCTAACATTAAAAGCTTCGTTTCAATAAATCAGTAATTTTTGTAACCGAAACCAATGCAACACAACGTTTTCATACAATACGCGTGTACTGTTATCGAAAAATGAGGAAGCAAAATAAAGAGATAGAAATAGGAAGACTAAATTCGTTCGCTCGTTCGTTTCGTATTTCCGTTACATTGTTCCGTTCGGCGCTATTCACTCATCTCGACAAAGCTAACATTAAAAGCTTCGTTTCAATAAATCAGTAATTTTTGTAATCATACAAACATATCGTAAGATTGATTTTATTTATACTATAACACTGTATGTTTGTTGCACAATCACAAGTTACGTATTAAGAACGTTTTGCTTTTTACTGAAGCAAGTTAAAATTGCAGACACGTAAAAGATTAAAACAGGAATTAAAGTTATAAGAAATTTATTATAACGACCACTAAGGTTTAAGCTATTATAAGTTCGCCAGCCATTTTGCCAAATACTTCAATATCAGGTAAAAGTGGACTAAGGATAAAACTGATGCCAAGTTAACTGACCTCTCGTCTTGAGACGCCATTTTCTTACAAGTCCTTTAAGAGTCCGGCTAGGGGTGGGGTTGCCATGGCAACCGGCGCTCCTCCCCGGACGTGCAACTGCCTCTTGACTCAGGCACGTGCTCCGGGCGAACCATTAAATACGACGAAGAAAATCGTGATCTGGTTTATTAATACCGATGCTGGCTGTGTAATTGTTCGCCTTGGAACACCTGCTGTGAATATTTCTGGGTCGTTTTTAACAAGCGCCGTTGTCTGCGAATAACGTTTACGGCGTTAAACGCGCTCTACACTCGAATCCAAGAATTAGTAACGCATTTTGATTGGGAAATTAACTTCAGGGAGGCCATTTTAGTAAGAACCAGGACTTGGAAACGAATATTTATGTGAGTGTGGGAAGGTGTTTGCAATGTACCCCGCGGGGGGTGCAGACTATCTGCACCTATTGAGAGGATTTAGACGTCCCTCGCGGTACCCGAGTCTAACACACACTTACACTTACAACTTTAACACTTTACACTCACACTTACATTTATGTAGGCGATAAAGTGTGCTTTTCTCCTTAAAATAACAACAAAAAATGTTTGCTATGTAACGATTGCAACTTTTAGTCCAATTCGATTTGAACTTCGTTAAAAAAATTGTTATAGGTTAAAACTTGAACAGTATTATTTCACAGCAAAAACCAATTCGACCGTTTCAAAATGGCGAACGTCTTTAAAAAAAATTACGGCTATTGAATTAAAAAAAATTCAATGTGTCTCGTGAATTTTCAAAAGTACCTTTTACGATAAAGTAATCTTAAAGGCACGTTACAAATTTAATGAATCTTTGAAAAATATTTCCAAAACACGAATAATAACCTCAAAATTTTGTCACTTCCTGTTTGTGTTACATTATACTTCCGGTCCTTTCGTTGCGTACAATTAAAAAACGATGGCGAAATTGTCACGGACGTTTGAAGCAGTGAAAATATTAATTCTACGATACGAAAAATAAAAGCGTTTGCGGAATTCCCACACTGATGCTTACAAAAACCGATATTTAAAATACGTTAATTTTTAAAAATCGTCTTTTTAAATCACGATCTTGTAGGGAAACTCTCACAATAAAACAAACTATATTGCTTGGATGTGATGGTTCCTTTTTTTTGTGTTTAACGTCCGACTATTGTGCACACTTGGGCTAATGCAGACGATGGGATGATTTATAGCGTATGAAAATGCCAAGCCCTCCTCCGGGAATCTAACCCGGGTCCTCGGGGTGAAAGCCTAGTACGCTATCCACTAGGCCAGGGGTCTCCAAACTACGGCCTGAGGGCCACATCCGGCCCGCGGACAGATTTTGTCCGGCCCGCGGAGAGCTAGCATACTTGAAAACTCCTTTTAGAGAACATATTTTTTATAGCAAATTAAATTTAGTTTACTGAAGTATTCTAATTTTATGTTGAATAATTATTAATATGTCATATACATTGATATGGTCATGGGCTAACTACTCATAACATTGTTGTAGGCTTATTGTTATTGTTTTTGTGATAAGTTGGATAAAGAAACACAGAATTGTAATGAGTAAAGACATGTATAATATGCAGAAAATTTAACTTCAGTATATAATAACTGAATAATAAATAAATAATAAATGAGGAGTGTCACGTTACTCCTCATGGCTCGTACTCTATGACTAATCTAGAAATTACAGATAATGACAGGAAAATTAATAATATGCAGTGTTGCCGTTTTGCGGACTTTAGTCCGATTTGCAGCCTTTTTTAAACGTTGCGTACTTTTTCGGACTTTTTTTTCATCAGTGGACTTTTTACTTTTTCACTTTTTACTTTTTTCACTTTTTACCACCGGCAACAATGATAATATGGTTTTGGCCCTCGGAACTTACTGGAGTAATCAGTATGGCCCTAAGGCTGGAAAGTTTGGAGACCCCTGCACTAGGCCACCGATGCGGTTGTGATGGTTTCCAAAATGTGCGGGTTATGTGATGCTTGAGCAATTGTTTGCAGACGATGTTGGGAGACAGTGCCTCGGTCATTGACCGGATCCTAGACATCCTTTATCGTCTGAATTTTTTTAGTAAAATTTAATTTATATTTTTGTTATTGTAGTGGTAGAGCCCCTTTACAGCCCTGGAAAGATTATTTATATTTACTGTTTTATTAATTCTTAGGTTGTTTTTATTTTGTTATTTAGTTTTAGGTACGTTATATTTTTTTTATTTGTCTTGTTATTGTTGTAAGGCCAATTTACAGCCTTACAATAATTTGTGTGTATGCTGTTGTTTTTAGATATATATTATTGTAAATTAGTTTTAGTCATATTTCTATAACTGTTATTATGTTTTGTTTTATTTATTTGATTTTGTTATTACAGTTTTTTGTTTTTTTTTTCTTATGAAACTTAATTTATTACTTTTTTTATTTTATTCTCTCTTTCATATCTTCATTTTGAGTATCGGCGATGATAACATATAGGTTTTTCGCCGGCAAAAAAAAAATGAACCACGATCTTCCAAACCCAGATGTTTTTACTTAACTAAGAGTTATTTACTTAATTAGTATGTGGTAGTTTCAGTAGTATTTGCAGTGTCCTATCGCCATGTTCACTTTATTTTGAAAATACCTGTTTTGTGTTTAACTCTACATTCGGCAGTGAATCAGTTTCTGTTCAATTACTGATCGTATATCTTGAGAAATGTTCAATTTCCTATTTCTTTTCTAAAGTCGAGAACATTCAAAAATTTTGAAGGCGTCTGCCCTCCCACGCACCCAGTTTGGAAATCGCTGTTATAGAGATTCACTATGGCCCACAGACAATTGTGCAAAGCGTAACTATTGTAATTGATGTATCATGTTACAGGTCCTCTTGGTGGCAACTCCTTCATGAACGATAGCTGCAGTGACACGGACACAGTGATGGGAGGGATGGGATCGGACAGGGAGAGAGACCACTTCTTGCACATCAAGGAGGAAATGGAACACGACGAGGCCGCGTTTTACAAGAACATGCTGGCTGACCATCCCAGAGAAATACTCACTGCAGGTAACTGAAAGTAAACTTCCTAGCCTAGAACACATCCCAAAAATATCTCTTTTATCTTAACCTTTCTTTAAATTATAATTTGTTATCACAATCACCATTTCAATCTGCATATTAGCTATTTAATCTTTCAAATCACCCTGAAAATACGAAAATGCCGTCAAATTCAATTTTCTTAATTTCGAAGAATTTTTAAAATTCAAAACACTAATTTATGCGATTTTCAACGCTGATTACGAGGGTGGAATCGGATTTTCAAGGCAGTTTAGGGCAAAACATTTACGAATTATTAACAATTTGAAATGCCCGCCATTTTGAAACTGCTTGACGGATTTTTATTGCTAACGAACATGTTCAAGCTAATATCCGAAATCGATTTTCGCGCCTAGTTTCAATGAAATCGGACCAAAATTGCAAACGTAAGAGTGCAAACTTACATACAACATATAAACACTCGAAAATTATCTAGAGTTCAATATTAACTGCATGTACATATTAAATTTTCGAGTTTAGGTTTAAATTTT
>CM040183.1:86601882-86624382 GCA_022606455.1 Callitettix versicolor | reverse complement strand
GTAATCCAGCCATCGTTTCACAGGACGTCCTCTTTTTCTTTCCCCAACAAATTCTCTCTCATTAATTTCCTTGTCATTTTACCATCTTCCATCCTCTGCACATAATGCGCTTCGCCTCGTCCTCTTATGAAGCGCATTATGTTGTCATTCTTTATTAAAATTTCCATTTCCTAATTATTTCTAGCGTGCCCCCCCCCCTGGACACAAACCGATCCACAAACACCCCTAGCACGTGCCGATCAGTAACTTGCAGCGTCCAGGTTTCTACGCCATAGCAAATGACAGGCATGACAAGCGATCTATAAACCTTTATCTTTGTAGCTCTAGAGAGAAGTGTCTATGTAGCTATATATACATATACATATATATATATATATATATATATATATATATATATATAGAGAGAGAGAGAGAGAGAGAGAGAGAGAGAGAATGGTCGATCTGAAAAGGTTTGCAATACCGTCATAGGCTCAATTCCCTGCCGTGATCGTATCGTTTGCCGATCTCTTCACATGTATCCTGTTTCAGTACTCTGTACATAAGTACCCTGTTTTAGTAAATATAGGCATATATATATATATATATATATATATATATATATATATATATATATATATATATATATATATTTCTAAAAGATCATTTTTCATTTTTTTTTAACGTCCATAGTGTATGCCAGTTAGACCAATAAAGACGAGGGATCAGCGTTAACGATAAGGGTAAAGCAACGGACGTAACTGCGGCTCGAACTAAGAACCTTGAAGTGCGCAGTTCAGAGACTCAACAGACTGACCGGTTCTTTAGGCACATCGACCACCTTACCATATTTAAAAAAAAACACCAGCCAAAAAGAACATATCACCATTTCATTAATAAAATCTAGTTTCACTATTAGAAGCATTATGTAAACTTTCAAACTACATTGAAAGTATGACAATCAACCGTAATAAAATTCATTATCTGAATTGAATTGAAAAGTCTAAAATGCTAATTTATGCAGATTTTAACGCTAATTAAGATGGTGTAATTGTATTTTCAAAAATGTTTAAGACAAAGCTATTTTTCCGAAATTGTTTTAGTGTGCATTCGTTATTGTGAATCTTTTTTAATATTTTCGGGAACTCCGGTGGTCGATGTGGCTAAAGCCGGTCAGTCACCTGCATCACTTAAGGTCCTTAGTTCTAGCCGCAGTTACTCCCGTTGCTCTTCTCTTACCGGTAACGCTGATCCTTCGTCCTCATTACTCTAACTGGCATGTCATAAAGTATGAACGTTGAGAAAAATAAATAAATGTATTGATATTTAAATAATGTAATGAATTTTTCTGCATTGTTTCAGCACTGTTTGTACTAAATTTATCATAGTGGTCGAGTTATTGATAAATTCGAACAAATTATTTGTCATTTCCCACTCTCTCTAACCGCTGTATGGAGTAAGGCTTAAAATGAAAATATATTGTCCCAGTTAAAAGTCTGAATACAAAACAATTAATACACACACCTGTTTTTTCATTATTAAAAAAAATTGTTTACAATTATCTGTAGAATATACTGTTTGTACGATGTCCCACGCTTGTTCTCATTAGGCCTAAACACAGAATATAACTTCCTTTGTACATTCACCACTGCCTGCTTGTTTTGAGGTGTGTCTCGATAGCATTATTCTATGGCGGCGGCTTCTCTGATGACGTCAGTAGCCTATCAGCTGATCGTGTTTGTGGAGTGACTAGATCACAGTCGGGACTACAATTTTAAACACTTTTGTAGATAATTGTTTTGTTCGATATGTAATCAGGTTTGGTAAAGAGTAAGCCTATGAATTGTTCATTACTGAAGAGGCTTTTTTGCTTGTTTAATTAGTGTATGAGCTAATTAACGTTGAATGAATGGAAATGGAAATAAAACAAAGAGTTATCCGACAACGTAGATCAAGAAGGCGTATTTTATTAGTCTATAACGTACTTGTTAGCGAATTTTCGTTGGTAAAGCCATTGAGTGTAGCCATGTAGGTGACACAAAGACCCCGAACCTTGAAATGAGCGCCGATCCTAACACCTAGATCACTTTTTTAGGGGTCGTTAAAGTTTTGTGTTTGTGTGTGTGTGTGTGTGTGTGTGTGTGTGTGTGTGTGTGTGTGTGTGTGTGTGTGTGTGTGTGTGTGTGTGTGTGTGTGTGTGTGTGTGTGTGTGTGTGTGTGTGTGTGTGTGTGTGTGTGTGTGTGTGTGTGTGTGTGTGTGTGTGTGTGTGTGTGTGTGTGTGTGTGTGTGTGTGTGTGTGTGTGTGTGTGTGTGTGTGTGTGTGTGTGTGTGTGTGTGTGTGTGTGTGTGTGTGTGTGTTTGTGCATGTGTGTGTGTGTGTGTGTGTGTGTGTGTGTGTGTGTGTGTGTGTGTGTGTGTGTGTGTGTGTGTGTGTGTGTGTGTGTGTGTGTTTGTGTGTGTGTGTGTGTGTGTGTGTGTGTGTGTGTGTGTGTGTGTGTGTGTGTGTGTGTGTGTGTGTGTGTGTGTGTGTGTGTGTGTGTGTGTGTGTGTGTGTGTGTGTGTGTGTGTGTGTGTGTGTGTGTGTGTGTGTGTGTGTGTGTGTGTGTGTGTGTGTGTGTGTGTGTGTGTGTGTGTGTGTGTGTGTGTGTGTGTGTGTGTGTGTGTGCGCGTGTGTGTGTGTGCGCGCGTGCGCGCGTGTGTGTGTGTGCGCGTGCGTGCGCGCGCTCTACGATCGCAATTTTAGGACTACTTGGTTCAAACTGGCACACAATTCGACTGTGATAATAGCATTGAATATAAACATTCCAGAAGTAAAGCCACTGTTATAAAAAATGAGCTAAATATTAGCGGATAAATTCCAATTAATTAGATTATCTGCCGCTACGAACTCTGCAAGCCGCATTAACAGGGGCGTAGACGTTTGAGAAAACAGTACTATTATCTATTTAACTGTAGTTGAACCCTTTGTCGCAAGATGCCACCAGCAGCGAGGCACGCATATCTCTCATAAGGGTTATCGTTTAATACGTTTATATTTAATGGTAACAGTTTGCACAAGCTCGTTATCCGACAAAATATGGCCAACAGATTCAAAATGGCGTTCATTTCAAATTTTTAAGAAAAATCATAGCTTTATTCTTTCGAATTTCTTTAATACTGACTTCACCATCGCTATCAGCGTTAATAACTGAAAATATTAACATCCTTAATTTTCAAAATCCGTTCAATTTTTGCAAATCTAGTGTGACAGCGGTCAAGGATCATTTTTGTATTTTCAACGTAATTATTTGAAAGTATAAAATGCTTAACTTTTAATGGTAAAATCAACATTTTCAAAAAAAATTGTTATTTTTTGGAAATGTACTTCAATCACGTCAGCGAAACAGCTGTTTGCCGCGATTATTTCAGAAAGTGACCCGTTTTTACGTTTGCGACTGCAGAAACTTTACTAATTGCCTTTTCAATAAAGACAAGCCGTTTAAAACGTCGTGTAACTTTATACGTCTAATAATCTTAAAGATGCTAAGATAACGCGTTTTTTTATGTGACTGGCATTAAAAAACTTTTTTAAAAGTATCGTTAAATGAACCTCCCCCTCCCCCGCCCTTCTCGGTGAGTTTAAGACTCGCCTTGACTTTACAACTTCTGCTTTAAAACCATACCATAAGGTTCAGAACAGACACACGCACGCTGTTCGTATTAAACGCTGCGGGGGGATAATTGTAGTATTACCAGATGCTGATCGTACACTTGGTTTTGATTTAGCACTAAATACAAATTATAAAAAAAGTCGATCATTTTGGAAAAATCGTTTTTAATATCTTGATATATCTTCCCGTTTTCAGGTGTTTAAAGAGAAAACAGTCTCTCTCTCTCTCTCTCTCTCTCTCTCTCTCTCTCTCTCTCTCTCTCTCTCTATATATATATATATATATATATATATATATATATATATATATACATATATATATATTATATATATATATATATATATATATATATCGAGCAGAGCAGAGAGAGAGAGAGAGAGAGAGAGATTGAATGACTATTGCCTTATTGGTGGACAAAGTTAGTACCCTTTAGTCCTCTCTTCCACTTAACTCCGGAAAGACAGACAGAGAAAGACAGACAGAGAGAGAGAGAGAGAGAGAGAGAGAAGAGAGAGATAGAAGAGAGAGAGGTTGGAGAGAGAGAGAGAGAGAGAGAGAGAGAGAGACATACAGACAGACTGAATTACTATTGCCTTCATAGGTGACGAAGTTAGTACCTTTTAGTCCTCTCTTCCATTTAACCACGAAGAAAGAGAGAGAGAGAGAGAGAGAGAGAGAGAGAGAGAGAGAGAGTTTTGGTGTTCAACGTCCGACTATTGTGCACACTTGGGTTAATGCAGACGATGGGATGATTTATAGCGTATAAAAATGCCAAGCCCTTGCCGGGAATCGAACCCGGGTCCTCGGGTTGAAAGCCTAGAACGCTATCCACTAGGCCACCGAGGCGGCTGAGAGAAAGAGAGAGAGAGAGAGAGAGAGAGAGAGACAGACAGACATACTGAATTACTACTATTGCCTTCATAGGTGGACGAAGTTAGTACCTTTTAGTCCTCTCTTTCATTTAACCTCGAAGAGAGAGAGAGAGAGAGAGAGAGAGAGAGAGAGAGAGAGAGAGAGAGAGAGAGAGAGAGAGAGAGACAGACAGACAGACAGAGACAGAAGACAAACAGACATACATACAGACAGACAGAGAGAAAGTAGAAATAAAAAAAATTAAAAATATGAAAATTGTTATTTTTACAAAAATATACTGGTCAGAAGTGTTTTTTCAAATTGTCTACACTGGCTTGAGTTTTACTAAATTTTCAATTACAAAATAACCTAACTGAGTTGCCATCATGGTAAGACCTAAACTCGGAAATTTAATATTGACACGCAGTTAATATTGAACTCTACAAAAATTTTGAGGGTCCTTAAAAACGTTTTACGTGAGGTGTGTGTTCAGCTGGTGATCCAGCTTTCGTAATTTCGTTCTCAGTTAATTCGATCTTATAACACAAATCGATTGTTGGAATAGCTTGCGCACGTGTTTTACGCCACGTCCGTTTAACCGTATTAAAACGTGAAAAACTCGATTTTTTTATCCATAGGTATATATATTTTAATCGCAAACCTTTTTAAAAGTCCGATTTCAGAAAATCAGCGTTAAAATCTGCGTAAATCAGCATTTAAAAAAATTTTTAAACGAAATCTACAAATTTATTACAACGGTGTGTGTAACTTTTAACTCTGATTGCAATAGTTAAATAAGATATTCAAGAACACAATAAAGTTATAACATTTTTAATTACTGTGTTGAGTATAATGATCTGCCTCCCCTAGCTTCGTCAATTCTACTTTTGTTGACGCGTTTCGGAGAACCTCCATCTTCAAAAACTATATATATACTCTTTATATTATATATATTTATATTATATATATATTTATATTATATATTTATATTATATATTTATATTATATATATTTATATTATAAGAGTACAGATATAGTTTTTGAAGATGGAGGTTCTCCGAAACGCGTCAACAAAAGTAGAATTGACGAAGCTAGGGAAGGCAGATCATTATATTCAACATAGTGACAATAATCCTAGCAGAAAAGAAGAAGAATATAAAAAGAATTTCAACATTTTTAATATTTAGAATGCCCGCCATTTTGAATGGATTGGTAAAAATCGACTCTTCTACCAAGTTTGAATCAGATCGGGACGACATTACGAACGCTGGAACACAAAAACTCACCCGGCAAGTATTCCCAGGAAAACTACCTTTTTTATTCCTATACTTTGGAAACGAATTTATTCAGCAATACAGTATATCTAGATAAATGTTTTACACATTTATTGTGCTTTCTGTATTTACTTTGTACAGTGAGTAATAAATATTAAAAAAATTAAATTCTTTCTCATTAATTATAGTGCTTATTGTCAATCTCGCAGAACCCGTAACCTCTTGGGCATCGTAACTTAATCCCAACGACTGATCCTTTACTTCTTGCTTTTTCTGCGTGTAACGTTTAACCCGCAGACTTGGTATCATTGATTGCGTCGTCGAGTTTGTACTACGCATCCTGAAAACATTCACCTTCAGGAGCAACTATCACATACAACTGGACAATCCCAGATGATTGTAGGTACTCTGTATCAAACGTAGAAACTGAAGAAGATTAATTTCAAAATTACATTATAAATATTGTTGAAATTTATAATGCAATTTCAATCCACCATTTGTGTCGCTTCTTACAATCCAATATGTACAGTAGGATTACAGCTGTTATAGCAATAATACAGACACTACGTAATAACAGATTGGAAGGTCGTTATTTTTTTTTAAATAATAGATCGTTTTACGGAAAGA
The DNA here is from genome assembly GCA_022606455.1 of Callitettix versicolor. Classification (NCBI taxonomy): domain Eukaryota; kingdom Metazoa; phylum Arthropoda; class Insecta; order Hemiptera; family Cercopidae; genus Callitettix; species Callitettix versicolor. Next base: position 86,618,002 of record CM040183.1, on the reverse strand, counting down.
AAAAGTCTACAAAATTCCGTAGACTATACAACATATACAAACATACAAACTATACAACTATACAACTATACATACAAACTATACAAACATAAGCACAAAACGCATGGGTTGGGTTGCACATTATAAGTATCTACTAAAATATTGCATTGTTGAACTAGTCAAAAAATATAATAATGATGATTTTTATAAATATTGTACTAACATTACACAAAGTTATTCATATTTAAAGATTTCTAAATAGCATCCGGTTTCTTTATACTTCAGTAAGAATATATCGATTATTTATACTTCAATTAGAATGTACAGATTCTTTACCTTCAGTGAGATGTATCGATTCGTTATACTTCAGTTAGAATGTATCAATTCTTTATCTTTAGTGAAAATGTATCGATTCTTTATACTTCAGTGAGAATATATCGATTCTTTATCTTCAGTGAGCATGTATCGATTCTTTATACTGCAGTGAGCATGTATCAATTCTTTATCTTCAGTGAAAATGTATCGATTCGTTATAGTTCAATTAGAATGTATCGATTCTTTATTTTCAGTGTAAAAGTATCGATTCTTTATACTTTAGTGAGAATGTATCGATTCTTTATACTTCAGTGAGAATGTATCGATTATTTATTTACAATGAGAATGAATCGATTCTTTATACTTCAGTGAGAATGTATCGATTTTTTATACTTCAGTGAGAATGTATCGATTCTTTATATTCCAGTGAGAATGTATCGATTCTTTATACTTTAGTGAGAATGTACCAATTCTTTATACTTCCGTGAAAATGTATCGATTCTTTATATTCCAGTGAGAATGTATCGATTCTTTATACTTCAGTGAGAATGTACCAATTCTTTACTCTTCAGTGAGAATGTATCGATTCTTTATATTCCAGTGAGAATGAATCGATTCTTTATACGTCAGTGAGAATGTATCGAGTCTTTATACTTCAGTGAGAATGTATCGATTCTTTATATTCCAGTGAGAATGTATCGATTCTTTATACTTCAGTGAGAATGTATCGAGTCTTTATACTTCAGTGAGAATACATCGATTCTTTATACTTCATGGAACACATATTGCTTTTTTTTCCACCAAAGAGAATGTAACATATTGATTTCTTATACTTCAAGGAGTAGTCTATAAGAAGTATTGATATTGAATATAAGAAGTATTGATTCTTTATACTTCATGGAGAATGTATTGATTCCTTATACTTCAAGAAAAATGTATTGCTTTTTCTTACTTCAGGAATAATGTATTGCATTTTTATACTTCAAGGAGAATGTATTGATTCTTTGTACTTCAAGGAGAATGTACTGACTCATTGTACTTCAGTGATAATGTATCAATTTTTGTACTTAAGTGTGATAATACTGATTCTTTATTCTTCAGTTAAAATATATCTTCAGTGAGACTATTTTGAATATATCGATTGTTTATACTTATGTGAGAATGTAATTATTGTTTACCAGGCCTACTTCAGTAATAATTTATCGATCCTTTATTCTTTATGAGAATGTAGCCTACTGTATGTAGGAGCTTGGAAGCTACGTACGAAACACCCCCCCCGGGAGAATTTAACCTAATCTAAAAAATGTGTCCTACAAATATTTCATCAGAAATAGGCTATGTAGAATCGCCATTTATAACAAAAGAAAACCAGAGTGTTATCGAAGTTTATGTTTGTGTTTTTCAATTTGTCCCGAACGGAAGTTTCTTTTTATTTCAAATTTGCATTTTTAATTATCAATTTGGAAGCGAACCTTGAGAAAAATCTAACGACCCATTTTCTGTTTTGTTAAACATCGTATTCAGCTACATATGTACTTTAAAAACAATTAATTTAAAGGAAAGCGTGTCTTGACAATATCAAAATCCGTTTAACAGCTTCAAAATGGCGGCCATAATCAAATCTTTAAAAAATCATAACTTTTTACACTTAAACGTTTTTAAAAAATCTGATTTCACCATAAATCAGCTTTAAAATCTACAAAAGCTAGCTCATTGAAAACAAAACAGAAATGAATCTTTTTTAAACGGCGGTCATGGTTCACATTGCACTTTCAGTGTAATTTGAAAGAATGCTGATTGCGATTGTGAAACCTAATTTTCGAAGAAGTATTTTCAGAAAATTCGCTTTTATCACGTCAGAGAGAAGTGTAAAATTGAATGGAAATAAGTCAAATGGCAATAAGTTGGTTTTTGTCATGTTCTACTTGAATCACTACGCAATATAGAAGGCAGTGATGCAAGGAAATATGTATAACATAACCTACAAAAACACATATTGTATCTGATTTAATAAACATAGGAAAACGTTATTGGATCGTCGTATTGTTATTTTCTTTTACGTTTGTACGAAAATAAAACAGAGATTAAAGTAACTTCTTTCTTTTGTTTTTGTAACAAAAGCCATATATAGGCTACATGAATAAATTTGCACATATGAAAAGTAATGCTTAGTAGAAAATGTAGAAATGCAAGATAAAACCTGGTTGAATTCTTGAAACTTTATTTTTATTTGTGAATTGTACTTCAAAATTTCAAGATCATATATATTATTTCTCGAATCAACATCCCTTTTTCTCAACGCATACTATTCGTACAGACATAACTGAGGTATGTTTAGAAAGATTTTTTTAACCGGCTTCTGACATTGCAAAACGATTTTGCGCTAAAACTTACTGTTTGTGGAAAATTTTCACAGAAAAGACACTTTTAACTGTCATAGGCAAAACGGCATCATGGATACGCATGCGCGGTATCACTAAGCGGAATATATTTTGTGTATTTTACGAAGCTAACTTATTAATCACGAATAGACAATGCAATCACAAATGCCACTTTTTTGAATACGTGCTTAGAACAATTTCAATATTTACTTAAAAGTTATTAAACTTGTAGGTTATGTTGGCCCTACTGACAGTCCCCTATCCCTCCCTGCCTGTCTTACAAGCCGGGACAAGCATTTCGAATATCAAATAGCCCTACGAGTTTTGGACACTGTTTTTACTCAAATATATTTGTGATTTCTCCTTCCATCGTGCGTTTATCTATTGTTAATCGATCACTTTTCGATTTATTTTAAACATGTTTTCCCTGCCTTCCAACTATCGTCCTCTCCCCAACAACTATTTTTATTGAAAAGGTGTGTTTGCTTAAACATAGTGCGAAATTTCGTACGGTTCCTGGTATATATTATTTCTCGAGTCAACATCCCTTTTTGAAAGCACATACTATTCGTACAAGCATAAACGAGATATATTTAGAAAGATTTTTTAACCGGCTTGTGAGACTGCAAGACGATTTCGCGCTAAAACGTACTGTTTGTGGAATATTTTAACATTAAAGACACTTTTAACTGTCATACGCAAAACGGCATTATGGATGCGCATGCGCGGCGTCACAAATCAGACAATATCAGACGTAATATAGAAGGCAGTGATGCAAAGAAATATGTATAACATAACCTACAAAAACACATATTGTATCTGATTTAATAAACATAGGAAAACGTTATTGGATCGTCGTAATGTTATTTTCTTTTACGTTTGTACGAAAATAAAACAGAGATTAAAGTAACTTCTTTCTTTTGTTTTTGTAACAAAGCCGGATGTACATGACTAAAGTTGCGCATATGAAAAATAAGGCGATGTTTAGTAGACAATGTAGAAATTCAAGGTAAAACCAGGTTGCATTCTTAACAAAAACCTTATTTTTAGTGGAATTGTACTTCAAAATTTCAAGATAACCATTTTTTTTTTTAACGTCCGACTATTGTGCACACTTGGGCTAATGCAGACGATGAGATGATTTATAGCGTATGAAAATGCCAAGCCCTGGCCGGGAATCGAACCCGGGTCCTCGGGGTGAAAGCCCAGTACGCTATCCTATCAACTCGGCCACCGAGGCGGTTAAGATAACGAATAATCCAGCAATAGCGATAAAGATAATCACTGAACGCAGCTAGATAGTAAGATACTGACGTGATAGAAGCAAATTTGCAAAAACTGATATAACAATAACTTTTTTGAAAGTCCAATTTAAGTATTAAAATCTGCATACAACAGTATTTTAATTTCTAAATGAAATTTGAAAATTGGAATGCCAATTTATGCAGGTTACAATTAAGTTTTCCGAGAAGATGTTACATATTTTTAATTGTTCGTTTTATTACCACAGTCGAATTTGTGTGTCCAAAATTTACATAACATCTTACTACAGTCACAAACGCAAATATACTTCATCTACACAAATTGTAACTACAACTCAAAAAGTATTTTACAGTTGAGAATCGGGTCTGGGCCATACCATAATGGCCGCTTCTGTATGCTAAATTATTTGCAAATACAAATTCATTAATCAAAACTTTTTATGATGACCGCTGCATAATTTATGTATTTATTTTTAAAAAAAATATCGATACTAACTGAAACTGAAAAGAATTCCCGAAAACAAGAATATTTAGGTCACTCTTGTAATTCATGGAGATGAAATTTTAAAACAATATTTTGAGAGAGTGGCAAGTCGAAGGAAAATGGTTGAAAGTTAATTTTAAAGTTTTTTTCACGAGTTTGAAGGAAAACTATATATTTGTCTTAATTAAATTTACAGGAAGGAAGTTAAAGGGCGACATTTTCCATTAGAAATAAATGGTATTGATCAGCTGTTTTAATGTCAATATTATGAATAATATTTACATTTGGTTATATTATTTTGCTATAAAATACTTAATATATAAAAACTAAAGATACTATAAAATTTCTAACTAACCGTAACATTGCTTAAGCTTATAAAATATAATTATCAAATAAAGTGTTAATTAAAATAAACTCGTTAGTTATTTGCATTTCTTGCATAGAAAACAATCATTTCAATAATAACAATTAGCAAGTTATTAACTATGTTCATAGTAAATTATAGCAATAAACATAACAAATTAAAATACTCTTATGGTAGGAATAACTGTGGTGCAAAATCAGCTGTTTGAGTTAACATTAACCAACCCCAGCATCACCACGGGTAATAATTTTTCCGTTACATATTATTAGACCTTATCGGCTCTTTTCAACTGAAAAATGACCTACTGGAGCGCCATCAAAGTAAAACCCATGCTCGGGACCATAAAATAAGCGCCGATCCTGAACTCTAAAATTTTAAGGAGTCATTAAAATGTGTTTGTGTGTGTGTGTGTGTGTGCGCGCGCGCGTGCGTTTGCGTGCTTTAGCTTTTGTAATTTTAGTCCTATTTGATTCTAACTTTACACAAAAATCGATTTCGGTAATACCTTTTTCGTTAAACAGCAAAGTTCGTTCAACGGTTTCAAAATGGCGGCCATTTCAAATTTTTTGAAAATTCATAACTTTGTTCTCTTGTGAAAATATAATCCAACCGGCGGTAATCAGAGTTAAAAACTACATTTTTAGATTTTCAGTTTCCCATGAAATTAAGATATTTAATTCGCTCGGCGGTCAGGGTTTACTTTCGTATTTTAAATGACATTTAAAATTCTAATTTTTTTGTGTTTTTGTGTCCGACTATTGTGCACATTTGGGCTAATGCAGACGATGGGATGATTTATAGCGTATGAAAATGCCAAGCCCTGGCCGGGAATCGAACCCGGGTCCTCGGGGTGAAAGCCCAGTACGCTGTCAACTAGGCCACCGAGGCGGCTAAAAATTCTAAAGCCGCTACAATAACTAAAATTATAAAATGTTAATACTCTGTATGCAGATGTTGTTGCTGGTTACGACGGATAAATCAGAATTTTAAAAATAGATATCCTTGCCCGCTTTGAGGTCCAACCCCGTTTGCACCATAGCTGCAGCCTCGAATTTTTTAATGTTTGCTTAATGCCGCTATAGTAACGAAACATCGGAAAATTCAAAACAATCTGTCCATAGAACATTTAAAGAAGAGAACGTTACAAATTTCATCATCCCTGTCGTCCTCTCCAGAGGGATGCTCCCTTAAGAAATAATACGCTAATGAACGGGACACAATTGAAGTGTTTTAACTTCCAGCGTTAAAAGAAAGAATTAAAATTACTTTATTCCCATTTGAAAAGCGAACTGTACGCGAGCCTATCTCGTTTTATCTACATATGTAAAAGTTACTTCTACCCCCCCCAACCCAACCCTCTGCGAACACATTTCTTTTATGCTGTCTTGAGATAAGCGGCGCAATATTAACAGGGGCTATAATTCGACGCCATGTCGCGTTAAAGACCACCCCACCCACAAACCTCCCCGAATGAGAAAATAACGGAGGGGTAAGAAAGCTTATTCAACATTTTGATTCGTCCCCGGCGAATCCTAGGGGTTGCGACGGCAATAAAACGAGGGTTAACGTTTTATATCTTACCGTAACCTTTTTTTATAGGGTGAATGTTTTAGTACAGTCGCATCCGGATAAAACTGAAGCAATAACAATTACATGAGCGGCTTAAGTATCACGTGATCAGAGGATAGTTGATGCTTTTTATTGATACATTGTGTGCAACGGTTGGGCGGGACGATCGGCCGATGTACAAGCAAATAGCCGCGACCTCCGCCGACATCCCCCGCTGACTGGACCCATCATTTTACCCCCAAAAACATTACCGATAAATCATCAGTTTGGCGGTCGACTGCAACTACCGAAACTTCATTGAAGTAAAGCAAACATTCGTAGTTCGGCAAACATGCTATGCAAAGTGATTCATGTACGCGGCTGTATTTTACTGAATGCAAAACACCACAAAACTGTTAGAAATAGGCGTTTGTTAATTGGTAAACATTTGGCGTTTGCCAACTGTACAAATAGCAAATATTTACTAAACCAGTTTTACCAAATTGCAAGCTATTACTATTTGGCAAACACCAAGAAATGTTTATAAAACTGCCCCCACCACTCACCCATATAACTGGATTTTATCCACATATCAAACAATGCATTAATCAATATATATATATATATATATATATATATATATATATATATATATATATATAGAGAGAGAGAGAGAGAGAGAGAGAGAGAGAGAGAGAGAGAGAGAGTTAAAAATAAAATTATAATTTTAGTATTTGTTTCAAAAATTATAAAAATGTTACAGCTAAAGAGTAAACGCTACTGACAAAGACTCAGAAAAATTACGAAACTGCTGACATACTGTCTGTTATAAACAGCAAGGTATGTATAACAGCAGTTTAGGTAAAAGCTTGGGGAAGAAGTAGGTCGCGGTCAGTCGGTTCTGGGGGGCAAACTGTCGGAAAATGCCTGGTGCTCCAGGACAATCCAGCCAGGCGGTGCTGGGGGACAACGGATCGGCTGTCTACGGGGTAAGTAAACAGTTTTACGTACACTTCTCCCCCTTTTTAGAGGGGGGCAAACAAATTGGAGCACGAGGTTTCGGACTTTTGGAACACTATTTTGGAAAACATTTTGATCGGGTCATACAAAAGTGTTCACTCGTGAATTGTTATCGAGTGTAGTTGTAGCCGAAAGAATATAAGAAGATTGTAATACAGTTATGTGTATTAAAATACGCTTTTGAACCTCCGATAAGGCCTAATTGATTATTTAAAGAATCTTGGTTAGGAGAGTCTCTAAATTCCTAACAATATATTATTATTATTATTATTTGCCTATAGACCCTGTTGGATCACGCAAAGCACTCCGACTCATGTCTTGTTCCTTCTAATCCTCCACACCGCCCTCATCCTGTCCTCATGGATCCTCTTCCGCTCCTCCGTCCATTTTAACCTGCTCTCTTTGAGATTTCATTCTCTGGACCTTCCAACCGAGCATCTTTCTCCTGTATGCGTGCCTGTCTTCAACGTCTGTTGAGTCTATTCCTAACAATATATATATATATATATATATATATATATATATATATATATATATATATATATATATATATATATATATATATATATATATATATATATATATATATATATATATATATATATATATATATATATATATATATATATATATAATTTCTAAGGCGAAAATTATTATTTTAAGGCGAAAAGCACATTAAGGCTATTATCGCCTCTCCTAAATGTAAATGTGTGTGAGTGTAAAGTGTTAAAGTCGTAAGTGTAGTGCTGTATGTGTGTTAGACTCGGGTACCGCGAGGAACGTCTAAATCTTCTCAGTAGGCGCAGCTAGTCTCTGCGGGGGCTTTCAATAAAAAAAAAAAAAAAAAATATATATATATATATATATACATATATACATACATACATAAAATACGCGCGCGTGTGTGTGTGTGTGTGTGTGTGTGTGTGTGTGTGTGTGTGTGTGTGTGTGTGTGTTACACTTACAGTTCGAAAATTGTATCTGTTTTGCTTCGAAATTGGTCATTAAATCGATTTTGTTAATAGCATGGACCATAAGCCTTCAGCGTCAAAATCTGCATAAATTACCTATAAAACGGTGGTCAGGGTTCATTTTAGTACGAGTATATTATATCCAATTTTAAAAATATGCAGATTTTGTGAAGGCGAAATCAGATTTTCAAATGATAATGTCAGAGGTTCGTATTTATCGCGTCAGCGAGACAGCTGCGTGCCGCGTTTACATAACTCGTCCTAAACAAAACCAAATGAATGATTCGTGGTTTAATGTTACAGGTAGCGCCATCCACAGCGGTAAACTGGACAACGGTTTCATGGCCTTCCAGGCGTACCAAGCAGACGGCCACAATGTCGAAGGATCGCCGCTCTTTCCGCCTTCATCACTCGGCCTCAACCCGATAGACAGGCTGTACTCCATGCAGACGTCCTACTTCTGTACCGAGGACAGTATCACGACATAACGTAACCTGATCCTGCCAGAATCGTCAAACTCAGTTGTCCGTCTTTACCAGTCAATGCATAATAATACCGAAGATTGAAAAACACAAAGGACGTTGTCTGTATACAGTAAGTTGGTGTCTGGGCCGCCGGTTACTTAACGCTGACCCGGGTCATCCAGTGACATTCGCAACCACCCACACAGCTGCTTCAGTATTGAGTCAGTACTTTAGCAGACTGGTGTTGTGCCCAATAACGATTAAAATCTGATAGTCAAAGTTCAATACCGTTGAAGAGTAAATGAATTAACTACAAACACTGAACAACTAAACAAACGATCTTTCCGAAAGTAGTTCCCAAACTAACCGCTAGCAGCGCTAAAGTTGACTGTCAAAGTTGACCTTCGTCAATGCTAAATATCGTTGAGGAATAAATGCATTAACTTCAAACATTGACCAACTAAACAAATTAAACAAACGATCTTTCCGTACGTAGTTCCCAAAATAACCGCTAACAGCGCTAACATTGGCTGTCATCGTTGACCTTCGTCAGTACTCAATATCGTTGAGGAATAAATGCATTAACTGCAAACGTTGACCAACTAAAATTAAACAAACGATCTTTCCCTAAGTAGTTCCCAAAATAACAGCTAACAGCGCTAACATTGGCTGTCATCGTTGACCTTCGTCAATGCTAAATATCATTGAAGAATAAATGCATTAACTTCAAACATTGACCAACTAAACAAATTAAACAAACGATCTTTCCCTAAGTAGTTCCCAAAATAACCGCTAACAGCGCTAACATTGGCTGTCAAAGTTGACCTTCGTCAATGCTAAATATCGTTGATGAATAAATGCACTAACTACAAACATCGACCAACTAAACAAATTAAACAAACGATCTTTCCGTAAGTAGTTCCCAAAATAACCGCTAACAGCGCTAACATTGACTGTCATAGTTGACCTTCGTCAATGCTAAATATCGGTGAGCAATAAATGCACTAACTGCAAACATCGACCAACTAAACAAATTAAACAAACGATCTTTCCGTACGTAGTTCCCAAAATAACCGCTAACAGCGCTAACATTAGTTGTCATCGTTAACCTTCGTCAATACTCAATATCGTTTATGAATAAATGCATTAACTGCAAACATTGACCAACTAAACAAAATTAAACAAACGATCTTTCCGTACGTAGTTCCCAAAATAACCGCTAACAGCGCTAACATTAGCTGTCATCGTTAACCTTCGTCAATACTCAATATCGTTTATGAATAAATGCATTAACTGCAAACATTGACCAACTAAACAAACGATCTTTCCGTACGTAGTTCCCAAAATAACCGCTAACAGCGCTGAAGTTGACTGTCAAAGTTGACCTTCGTCAATATTCAATATCGTTTAGGAATAAATGCATACACTGCAAACATTGACTAACTAAACAAATTAAACAAACTATCTTTCCTTACGTAGTTCCCAAAATAACCGCTAACAGCGCTAACATTGACTGTCATCGTTAACCTTCGCCAATATTCAATATCGTTTAGGAATAAATGCATACACTGCAAACATTGACTAACTAAACAAATTAAACAAACTATCTTTCCTTACGTAGTTCCCAAAATAACCGCTAACAGCGCTAACATTGACTGTCATCGTTAACCTTCGCCAATATTCAATATCGTTTAGGAATAAATGCATACACTGCAAACATTGACTAACTAAACAAATTAAACAAACTATCTTTCCTTACGTAGTTCCCAAAATAACCGCTAACAGCGCTAACATTGGCTGTCATCGTTAACCTTCGCCAATACTCAATATCGTTTAGGAATAAATGCATTAACTGCAAACATTGACCAACTAAACAAACGATCTTTCCGTACGTAGTTCCCAAAATAACCGCTAACAGCGCTGAAGTTGACTGTCAAAGTTGACCTTCGTCAATACTCAATATCGGTGAGCAATAAATGCATTAACTGCAAACATTGACCAACTAAACAAAATTAAACAAACGATCTTTCCGTACGTAGTTCCCAAAATAACCGCCAACAACGCTAACCTGCTATGTCGCTAAACCAACTCCCACAGTAAATTTACGTCGACAGTCGACACAAAATTGACTTTAAATAAAAACGTTTGAGCCGGACTAAACTATTTGTTTTGTAAACATCTAACCTGTCACGTAGTAGGCTATGTACTAAACTAAATAGGTTAAATCATTTTGTAAATATTTTATTTTATTTTAAAGAAGAAATAAAAGGCTGTAGTTGCAACACAATGTACTTGTGTTGAGGTTAGGCACTTACTTAAAATGATACTGATGAAAGCAATAATACTTATCGTACTCTGTTGTTATATTGTTAAACACATTTTTTTTACTACGTTTACAATTTTTTCACACATTTTTTAAAATGTCTTAAAACTCTTTTTTAATTTTTGGCGCCTCTACATTTTGCACAAAATTGTGCAACCCTAGGTCCAGGCTAATGGTAAATACAGCCCTGTGAATCAGAATAAAAACTTTAAACAGTTCAGCGGTGACGTTAATAGGTGACTCAGTATTGAAACAGCAGTGGGTGGTGGCGACGGTTAGTGGGATGACCCGAGCCAACTTCAGGTAGCCGGCGGCCCATGCGCCAACTTACTGTGTACAGACTATAGAATTACTATTGTTAATGAAAACATCACAATTATAAAAACGAATTTTTTGTACGTTATCGATAAAAATGCTTCTGTAAATAATATTCATTTCAAAAATGTAATATTGTAAAATTTTATGTACTGACATAACCTAAAAACTTCCGTTGTATTCGAACGCAGCTGTAAATATAAAAATGTATTGCGTGCCAATACACTGCTTTAAAATGTAATGTTTTAACTGGAACAGTAAAGTGTAATTATATAGTTTAAATTCAATAAAGTTGGTTTACACAATCAAAACTTGTAGTTTTATTTCCTAATCGAACGATGTACTCACGTGGAAAATGAAATATTGGTACGACCATCATAGTAAGGCCTAGACCAGGGACCTTGAAATGAGCTGTTGTTATTAATTTTTCAGTAATTGTTAATAATGTTAGCAATTCTGGTTTGATTCCATTTAAACTTAACAAGAAAATCGACTTTGTTAGTACCGAATAGAAGTTCGCTACTCAGCGAAATCCAATCAGCAGTTTCAAAATGGCGGTCATTTCAAATATTTAAGAAAATTATAATTTTTATTAAATATTTCATTTCACTAATAAATCACAGTTGAAAACTAATAAATTAGCTTACTGAGCTTACAAAATCCAGTGAAATTAAATTTTCAACGGACGGTGGTCAGGGTTGGTTTTTGTATTTAAAATGGCATATAGATATTAATGCTAATTATGATTGCTAAATAAGATTAGGATTTTTTTAATTATTATTATTTGAAGACAAAAAGTCTATTATCGCCTTCCTAAATGTAAGTGTGAGTGTAAAATGTTAAAGTCGTAAGTGTAGTGTTGTAAGTGTAAGTGTGTGTTAGACTCGGGTACCGAGGGGGACGTCTAAATCCTCTCAATAGGTGCAGCTATTCTGCACCCCCTTGCGGGGAAATAAGATTAGGAAATTTGAGACCTGTGTGCGCCTTAGAGAATTCCTATTGGAAAGATGAACTATTAGTACGGGGCGGCCGGAACCATGAAATGAGCATCTGACATCTAGATCACTTATTGAAGGGGTGTTTGAAATTTGTGTGTGTGTGTGTGTGTGTGTGTATCAAACTCATATTTGTAATTTAAACTAAGCAGAAAAATCGATTACGGTAATAGCTTAGACAAGTTCATTAAACAGCGAAATTCGTTCAACAGTTTCAAAATGGCGGTCGTTTCAAATATTACAATAAATCATAACTTATTTGTCTTATGTAATTTTGAAAATCCGATTTCACCATCGTAACAATCAGCGTTAATACCGCACAAATTAGCATTTAGGATTTTCAAAATTCGCTAAAATTAATAATATATTTACGTCGGTCAGGGTTCGTTTTCGTGTTTCCAATGAAATTCGAAAGTTTGTAGCGCTAATATCGGTATTTAATGGTGATTGTACCGGAAAAATCAGAATTTTACAAAGCAAAAATACTTTTAGAAATTCGCTCCTATCACGTCAGCGAGACAGTTGCGTGTAGCTATTATTCTAATTTACCTTAAATTACAAAAAAATACATCAAATTGAGTGTAAAACCAGTGTTAATTTTGTAAATGCAATTAAAGTCATAATGTTTTCAACATCTTTATTAAATAGAGACATAAATTATACTTTTATAATTATTATTTTGGAGTTATAGACTTGTCCGGTCACGTGAATTTTACAAGGGCAATAAATACCGTTGTTTCCATCGCGGAATTAAAGTAATAAAAGAGGGGTGATCCACCCCTCCTGTATTTAATAAAACAGTATGTTTTTTTAACATTTACTTAATAAACCCCAACGGAAAATTACGGAACAATATTATTTTTTTTATATTAAATATTACCGCTTTTTAATGGAGTTACTATTTATTAAAAATGAAAACTATGGAAAAAAGTGCGCAACTGATTCGCTGACGTGATAGAAGCGATAATGTTTTTATGTCGAACTTTTTTGTGTTGTCGAAAAAAAAAGAGTATTTTGAAAAATTCACCAACAACTTTAAAAGGATATTTTTTTTACATCTTTAGACTTTTTGCAGTGTGGGTAAAAGCACTCACTATATAACTTATTAAAACGATAACCCTTATGAGAGATATGTGAGCGTTCGTGGCATCTTGCGGCACAGTGTTCAACTACAGTTAAAAACAAAATAGTACTGTCTATTTTCTCAAACGCCTTCCCCATTGTCCTTGCAGCATGCAGCGTTCGTAGCGGCAGATAGCGTAACTATTTGGACTTTAGCCTCTGATATCGAGCACGCTTTTTATTACGATAGCTGTAATTCTATCCGTTTATATTCAATGGTAAAAGTTCGAAAGTCATTTTTATATTTGGGCATCTAAAACGTTTTAAAAAGCGCTTAAGTCGTACGCTACAAGCGGTACAGTTCGCGTTGCGGCAGTGCAGACGACGCGGAACGTGGTTCAGTTCCCAAACAATAACTAAACGTTTAATTCCATTATCGCGTTTGTTTCTTTACTGTTCACAAAACCTTAAGCAATCATTAGATAACCTTATTTGGTCAGCTCCAAGAAGAAACAATAAACATGATAACAGTGTCTATATTTGTTTATTGAGATTACTGTAACGAAAGAAAACACTGGATTTGTAGACTGTTGTGTTTACCTTTATTGTTTATTTTGAAATATCAAGGCGAGAACAAACGTAAATGTTTACCTGCAGAAACCAGTTTGACAGTTGATAAGGGAATCGGTTAATGACAAGCAGAGATAAATTCACCAGCATCAGTGATTGGAAAATAAGGTGGCTGACGTGATGTAAGCGGACTTTGCAATTATCTGATTTCGTGCAAAAATCTGTGGTCAGAATTTTAAACATTCAAGCTAATATGTTGATTTTAACTTTGATTACTATAGTGAAATCAGATTTTCAAAAATAGTGTATTACAGTAAACTCTCTCTATAGTGAATTTAAGGTAAGTTAGTTTTCGCCGCTATACGGAGATTTTCGCTATAGAAAGAGTTCAGCATAAATGTGTGTAGAATTTGTTTATATTTGGAAAACGTGTTATATACAATTCTTAATATGAAGTATTGAGTACAAAGTTTACTGAATAAAACTATATGACGTACAATCTTTAAAAACAATACTTATTGAATAATGTAGGAAAGGCAATATTTGAATTGTTTACCGGAAGTACTGCAGAACCGCTTTCAAATTATGGCTTTCGAATTCTCTTAAAGCTGTTCCCTTCATTATAACAGGCCTATTTTTTTATTTTAATTTTTCAATATCGTGCCTACAGAAGAAAATTAAATTAAAATTTCGGCAAACATCTGCTTGCTTCACACCTTTCTCTAACTCACGCAAAACTCTAACCTTTACATCTTTCCGTTTTGACGCCAACAAACTGTATTGTAAAAGTAGAAAAAAATAATTCACTACTTGTAAAATGTACCAGTCACAAAACACTCGATTCAACTGACGCACTACGCACTGCTTTTAACACTCGAATAACGTCGGCATACTGGTAAATAGGGTAGAAGAGTAGGAAGTACTTCGTCGCTATACATAGATTTTTGGAACTTTGTTGGCGTCACTAGAAAAACAGTAGATATTTTACTGTAGAAATGAGAAGGGACAAAGAATTTTACCATTATAAAGAGATTTACCACAATAAAGAGATTTTACTGTACGAGGTGTGTTCAGAAAGTAACGAGAATTTTTAAATTTCGCGGGCTTGGAGAGTCCGATTGTCAAACATTTCTTTTATTATGTTGGTATACATGCCCTTGAAGTATGATACAACTTTCAGCTGTTTTCACTGTTGACTTTGTCTGTGACGGATACTAAGGTTAGACGAGTTTTTATGAGCTTGGCGATTTCCGTTTGTTAAAAGAAATGGATCAAAGAATTTGTATCAAATTTTGCGTAAAAAATGGAATAAAGTGTGTGAAATGTTAACAAAGGCATATGGTGAGTCTGCTATGAGTGAAGCACGAGTTTGCGAGTGGTATAAGCGTTTCCAAGAAGGCCGTGAAGACGTTGAAGATGACGAACGCCCTGGACGACCCAGCACATCAACAACCGATGAAAACGTGGAAAAAGTGAAAGAAATGGTTATGAACAGTCGCTGATGATGTTGGCATATCGATTGGATCATGTCATGACATTGTTTCCAGTGTTTTGTGTATGAAACGCGTGGCAGCAAAATTCGTTCCAAAATTGTTGAATTTTGAACAAAAACAGCAGCGAATGGAAGTTGCTCAGAAGTCGCTAAATGAAGTCAACGACGATGCAGAATTACTGAAACGAATTACAACAGGTGACGAAACATGGGTTTACGGATATGACGTTGAAACTAAGGCTCAATCATCCCAGTGGAGGCATTCTGGCTCGCTAAGACCGAAAAAGGCTCGACAAGTGCGGTCGAACTGTGAAGCTCACAGTGTTCTTCGATATTATTGGAATAGTGCATCATGAATAACTGCAACCAGGTGAAACGGTCAATAAGGAGTACTACCTACAAGTCCAACGCCGTTTGCGTGAAGCAATCCGAAAAAACCCCAGATCTGTGAAAAAACAATTCATGGCTTTTGCACCACGATAATGCACCAGCTCACACTTCATTGCTTGTTCGTGAATTTTTGGCCGAAAACAGTACTGTAACTATGCCGCAACCTCCATATTCGCCAGACATGG